>JACJUM010005602.1:11675559-11757080 GCA_020976665.1 Heortia vitessoides
TAGTTTACGTTCTTTCAACCCAAAGAGAGGTTTATTTAGGAAAATACTGCCGAATGTTTAAAATTCAATGTATCCAAAACTGTAATTGACAAATTAGTTTCCAAGCTATAATTTTAAGTCAAACGCTCGCTGGATTGCTATTCATTTGAAACAAGTGTCAACGCTCGTGAACTTAGGTAGAGACATGTCATCTTCGTCTCGACTGAAACTTTATTACGCACACACACTTGTTGATGCATTATCAAAGATGGATGATTGTATGCATCTACGATATATACACAGCAACAGATCAACCTTCCCGAATCTGTAAAAACTTCGCATTGATATTCAGATGAAAGTTAAAGCGAGCCATTGATTTTAAAATTGTCTGTAATAACTTGCCAGATTTATGTAGATTGGTCTGTTGCTTACCGTTCAATCTACGTTTTAAAAAGAATATATTTCATTAACTTAAGAATCGATGACTTGCACAACAAATGGTTTTGCACAATCCTTATTGTTAGACACATATCGTAACTAGTGGCTTGATATAAACATACGAGTATATGAAGATTTTTTTTTCAATTCCAAATGTCATTTACTAGATTTGATTAATTTTTCTTAATGTTCACATACCTTGGTCGAATAAATTATTCATTAGAACTATTTGGTGTACTTGAGAACACTCATATTGCCTATTGCTGTTCTTAATTGTACACATAAGATTGTAGGCAACACTGCTTCTCCCTCTAATCATCCTATCATAGTTTAATAGTTTCATCTACACATGCATATATATATATATATGTGTGTGTGTGTGTGTGTGTGTAGATATAAATAACTTGTACCCAGTAACGCCAAACTTGACATTTGACTGACATAACAAAAAAAAGTCGTTGCCGATATTGCCTTTGATTTCCAATTTCGTAAAAGCTACATATTTGGCGAAATACATTCGTTCGAATGGTTTTTAATTAAAATTGGTGATATTTAATAAAATCGGCAATCGGTCATTTCAACTGGTCCCAAGTAAATGCGTAACCCTTCCACTAGAATGAACATCACTTGAAAGTTTCATCTTGATTATGACAATTCTCCTTTTCATGGATGACCGCGTTTTAAAAACTAGCTTTCCCAGTGACCTCGTTTGCGCCTCAATTGGCAATTAATTTGATTATGCAGTGTTATTACGTAAATGTTTTTCTATAATAAAAAAATCAGATAACATCTGAAACATTGACCTCTTTAAAGCACTTATATAACGATCGTTAAACAAAAGAGAAATCAAAAATTTAATGCTTAAATACACAATAAATCATTGTCCCTTATAAGTCACTCAAACCTTAAAATAGATTTCAAAAGCGTTATCACCTCGAAGAACAGAATGGTATGCGACAAAAGGCGATGCATGCAGATAGATGTCAATAGATTTCGATCAATAAATATTATATCACACAACATCTCATACGATGACTTGAATCTAACAAACTGACTCTGACAAAGGTTGTCTATCTGCATGGATACCTCACTCTCATATATTTCTATCGTTTCAAGTCTCAAGGATGACAAGGCGGTGCGGTGCCGTGACGTTAACTATCGCGTAGACCGTTTGCTTGTTTGTAGACTTATTCGTATACAAATAGCTGCTTAAAGCATTTGTGTTACGGATATTAGACTACAGAGTGATAACAAATTTATTATAGGTACTTTAATTTGATACTCACACTTGATCATCACATAAATATTTATCCTGGGTAAGGATCGAATCTATGACCCCTAGCACATAAGATAGAGACACTATCGAATGCGCTATCGGGTCTTGTTTTGAGGCTTTTGGTCTTTTAATTTCGTGATCGCCCTCTTTACGTCCAGACGTAAAGGTCGCCTAGGTGAACTATCATATCGCACCACTAGATGAAGACTGTAACATCGCAAAACTGTAATTTTACGTAGTCTTTTTTAAATTGAAGTAAATGATCATGTCCATGATGGGCATATTAATTCGGATAGAAAATCTAAACAAACTATAATACACGTTATCGTTAAAATCTTCCTGAAATAATTCGCTTAAAGCTGCTTTTTTCTATAAGTCCAAGTCAACAAACAAGCATACAGTCCGAATGATAATAAGCGTCACTGCATCCTACAGCCGCTGGTAATATCACATGGATATCACATAACTACCGCGTTGTTAACCTTGTGACTTGAAGATATTATGAAATTACTGGGTAACGGAATAACATTACCCAGTAATTTCACTGCTACTTAGTGTTATAACTGAAACACAATAAGAACACTGCTATTTGGTGATAAATGACGGTGTTTCTAGAATTGTAGGAAATATATTATATGCGTAGATGCAGACTATATTTAGGCGTGTGATATGTATTATGGTTCAGTGGACATGGTATAAGTAGGCACAAATAAAGGCTTTCTTGACTGTCTTAACGCAAATTAGATAAAGAGGAGATAGTATGGACTCGGTTAATGGATGGTCCGTGCTTATTTAATTGCCCATGTCTACGTAGTTTTCGACGAATTTCAGCATTAAGTGAAGCAAGAAGTAATTCTGGCGCCGACCAATGACAGAGTATGGTTTGGGTATTATCGTGCTTAATGATGATCTACTTATACTAGCAGCGCCTGCGGTTTTACCAAGTATAATAAGCCTCACTGTAGCGTATAGCCTATGTCATATATGTGATATTACGAGAGATTATATATTTGTTTGTCGATCAGGTATAATAAAAATAACAGAGTAGATTACTCATAATACACGCTTTGCCTTCAAGCCTATCCTACACGGAAGTAAAATGTTCCATGTCTTGGGAAACCCTTTGCCTAGTAGTAAATGTAATATATATTTATGATGGTGAATATACTCTTAAAAACCATTAAGCCGATGTTTTAAACAATTTTGACGTAATTTGTGTAACGAAGAAGTTAACTTAAATTCTTTGCCTAAAAAAAATGCTGTATTCCGAAGCCAAAATATAAAGTTGAATTTGTTTAATGAAAATCCAATACTACATTATCGGGACTTCCCTAACTTTAATTCAATTATTTTACATTTTCAACATTATAATGTAAATATCTGCTTTGTTTCATAAATAATTTTATTTACCGTCACAAAATATAAGAAGTCAGAATAATGAATAATCATTAATATAATCATTTATCAAACCATTGGAAGTCCACTGCTGGACATAAACCTCTCTAAAAAAGGAGGTTTTTTGCCCATTTTTGCTGGCCTGGGCAAGCGTGTTGGCAATTGCAGAGCGCAGCTTTCGCGACGGGGATGGTGCTGCCCATCCCCGCATAGTGCATTGCATAGCAGCTGTACTGTTTTGGATGGATATACCGCCATCTGTCGGTTCTGGTATCTTAGTCACCTCTTACGACACCTAGTGTAGTGGGTACTATTCTATTCTCACTATAGCGGTATTTAGAATGTTATAGGATCGAGGTACCGAGTAAGGCTTATTCAATTCTTAAACCCTACCGATAGTTAGATAACATTTACCTTTCGCTCGAAAAGCTATTCGAGTCGCTTCTCTGTGTGTCGGTCTTAAAGCTAAAAGCCTGACTCAATCTTTCTAATAGAGCGTTTAGTAAATTTAATAGTAAGAGTTTCGCACTAATCATATGTCAAGAAGCGAGATAAATAATTAAATCCATACTATCCCTAAAAATATTATAAACGCAAAAGTAACTCTGTCTGTCTGTCTGTCTGTTACGCTTTCCCGCTTAAATCTCTCAACCGATTTTGATGATATTTGGCATAGACAATCTTTAGACCTTGAGAAAGGATATAGGCTATTTTGTAATTCGAAATAAGGGTTGTAAGGGGTCGAAAGGGGGGATGAAAAGTTGTATGGAAGTATCGCTATTTTTAGAGCTAGAAACTTATTTTTTAGGCCATTGATTCGATATAAATAAACATGACATTCAAAGTTTATCTAAGTTGAGGTAAAGAAGTATGGTACCCAAAAAAACTATTCCACGAGGACGAAGTCGCGAGCTAGTGTAAAATAAAAATCGGCTCAACAGACAAAACGAACAAAAATATTAAAGAATTTTTAAATTTCCTTCATTTAAAGAATTCTCCAAATTGATCCCTCTATTCTCCCTTTTGTCAAATAATGACCGTATCAAATGACAACCCAGCGGATATTAACGGGGTTTGAGTAAATAATCCGAAATAATGAAAAAGGGTAGTTGGAGGTATTACTGACGAGGTCAAAATTTCCTTTTTCCCTATGAATGCACATTTAGTTAGCTAATTATGTCCAAAAATATTTTAGTCATAACTATGAATAGCATATTTTTGGAATATTAATTTTTTGAGTCACTGGTAACGGGTCCAATGGCGCATTACGTGGTGTTTCTATCTTGTGTGTCAGGGATCGCGGATTCAATCACCATCCAGGAAAAGATATTTAAGTGATGAAAATTTGTGTTTGTTCTGAGCTTGGGTGTTAAATATATGTATGAAGGTAAATAATAATAAGAGCAATTATAAATAAAAATACTTTTAATTGCTCTTTCTGATATCCGTAACACAAGTGTTTCGAGCCGAGCGAGTATTTTGGAGTCAAGCCAATGTATAAGATGTTGTGTGGATTTATTCTTAATATTAAAGATACGAATTTGAGACTGAACCATTTACAGCTTCTTGTAATGGTTGACTTGAAAGTGACGCGGTTTTAATACACACACCAACGGAAAAAGCATAGGGTTTGAGTATATTAAATCCTTGTTCGAGACCAAATATGTTATAATTGCTACATATTACTTCCTATTCATAAAATTTTAATTGTTATTTGTATATCAACTATGAGTTTCGATAAAAATTCATTTTTATGATAGACGTATGGCTCAGTTATTCGATGACAGTAGAAAGCAGTCTATACACCAAAAATATTGTTACCTTGGCCCACCTACAAATTAAAACAAGTGTAAAGTTTTTAAAATAAAACAATTTGTAGCACATTTAATAAATTAAACAAAACTTTATGACACATAAAATGTCGATGAATGTCTCTCTTTTTTAGCTTTAATAAAATGTTTATATGGAAAAAATAGTTTACAATATTTAATAGAAATTATGTATATGAAAATTTTACCCGATTTTATTCGATTTCCACCCAGGAATAACATTTATATGATAAATAATTATGTTTGTTCTATGTCTAGGAGTTAAATATGTATTAAAGTATAATATTTGTGGCTCCTCTGTTGTCTTATCTCGGAGCCATGAATGAGATGTGTGAATGTATTTATAAATAAAACCTGTTATGTTCTTTAAAAATATGTACCCATTGATCCATTCATACTCTCTCCCATTGACGGTTCCACTTTCGCTAATTGGAAACGCGACCCATAAAGAACAACAACAGCGAAAAAATTTGACTAGATGTAAACACCATTACTCCAATGACGTGAATTACTCAGTCTATTAGCAGAATTTGTTCAAACTTGACGCATATACACTTGACGGCTTACATAAATATTTTTATGTACAAAAATTTCGTGTCAAAGAACTGAAATTCATGATATGAATCATGGCGAGCTGAAAGTTATATAGATTACGCCAAAACATAACTTACTTGAAAGGCGTCATGTTTCAGTCATTAATTACTTCGTCTCCCCTTCCAATTATTTATCGGCAGGAAAAATGTCGTAGTATTTTTTAGGATAAGCCCTCCAGCTAAAACCAGTTTTGCTTTTAATATACTGGACTCGTAATACCATTATTTTTATAACATAGGACCATGCTTATGAATGTCCTAAATTAATACAACTAGCAAAACCTTACGACTGAAAATTATGTTAGCGAACTACTAAACAGTAACATTTTTATGTTGGCTATAGCGATATCGTCGATACATATCCGAAACATCAAATTAAAACTTTCCTTTTTTTAATCCGTTTATTATATACAAGCCGTGAAGTCCTGGCAGATAGCCGTGAGGTACCGGCAAACAGTACCTCCCTCTGTACTAGGTGTCGTAAGAGGCGACTAAGGCACCAGAACCGACAGATGGCGGTATATCCATATCAAACAGTGCAGCTCAAATGCACAGTGCTAGGAAGGGCAGTAGCATCCCTGTCGTGAAAGCTGTACTCTGCGATTGCAAACACGCTTGTCCAGCACGGCAATTATGAGCACAATTACTCTTTCTTGGGAAGGCCTATGTGCAGCAGTGGACTTTCAATGATAGACTTTGAAAGTCCACTGGTAATGATAATAATGGTGATAAATGATGATTTATACAGGTGATCCGCCCCGGCACCTAATGTAAGTAATTAATAATATTATGATTGGTACTAAGGCGACTAGTGGCGACTAAGGTACCGGAACCGACAGATGGCGGTATAGCCATCGTACAACCAAAACCCTTCTTATTCAATCCTTGGTTTTACCCATAATTGACTATGGTGACGTGTGCTGCACTAATATCTCTCAAGAACACCTTAATAAATTGGATCGTCTATTAAACAACTGTCTTCATTTCATTTACCGTTCTCTTCTCGGCTGGCTTCCCATTCGAGAACGTCGCAAAATTCGAGTTCTAACCATACTATTTTCAATACTTTTTGATCCGTACGCACCAATTTACTTAAAGGACAGATTCCAATTCCTATCTTCCTCTCACGAACGTAATCTCCGTTCTTCTAATACTCTTTCGCTCTTAACTCCTTCTCATCACTCTAGTTTTTTTACAAACTCTTTTACAGTGACTTATACGACTCTGGAACGAGCTTCCGTTGAATATTAAGCAATCCCCAAACAAATTTATCCTGAAACGCTGTCTCCGTGCTTTATTTACTGATGCTGCTTCTCTAACTTTATAACCCTATTTCTGATGTACGTTATTTTATGTATTAAGTCCGCCATTTGTACATTTTGTAACATTATACATATTGTGCAATAAAGTTAAATAAATAAATAAATAAAAAATAAATTCTAATGCAAAGGGTGGGGATGGGCAGCAGCATCCTCGTCACAAAGTCGCACCCTGCGATTACCACCACGACTGCCCAGTGTGGCATTTATAAGACATACCCCCAATTACTTGGGGAGGTCTATGTCCAGCAGTGGTCTATATACAGAAAGGTACACATCACAACCTGCGCCCGCCTACCGAGATGTATATCTTCTAAAACAACCATGTTAATGAAATGAGTTTAACATCATACAAATGGTCGTACAGTGTTCGCATTGTTGTGTTCCACTCTAGAGAGTGAGAGAGGCAATGAATTTACATGGGAACGTGGCGTAATATCCTCAAAACATAAGGTTGATAACGCGTTAGTGATATTCTTGTGATATTACGAGCGTTTATAGTCCGTGTCAGTCTTGTGTCAGTGCTGACACAGGTACTATTATGCGACTAGATATAAATATCTCGATACTTATTTTGGATTTAGGTCAACGTATGAGATGTTGTGCGAATTTATTAAATGTATACACATCCAATATATAAGGTATATATCCCGGATTTGTTTGTAAATGATCTGATGATAACAATACCATAACATTTTATCATTTATTTATAATTATAAACATTTCAACAATATTAATAAACAGTGCGTTTCAGGCTTCAAAATATAGTTTTATAATCTACAGGCGAAAATATATTCGAGTTTAGTAATAATAAGTTCACATGACATCATACACACGACTCCTAAAACAGTCGCATAAAGGACTTAAGTTCGAACTTTTTACAAACCGATTCTGACTCATAACACAGAGCACGGCAAAATTTAAATTAAGAAATGCGGCAATGTATTTTCTTTATAAATAAATAATCATTATACATATTATATTATTGTCCTGGGTGGGAATAGAACCCACGATCTATGGCGCACAAATAGGGACACTACCGAATGCGCCATCGGCAATGTAGAATCAAATGTAGTCTCGACATTATCAGTTGTAAGTTTAGGCTGAAATAGTGCTAGGTGATATTCAACAGACGCGTCTATTTCAAAGATCTCGCGTCTTGGACAGTTGATGTTTCCGTTGGAGTTATTTATGGAGCTTTTGCCGAAACTTTCGTACATAAATAGGACGATGCTGAATTCACGGCCAGAATTTCAGTGGATATTTAGCTATTGATGTGGATTTTAGTCTACCATTGTTAGTCTGCATACAGCAAAATTCCAAATCTTTAAGACCAACGCCATCTTGATTAAAACAAATATGAAAACCTACTACAGATTTTTTATCACTATCATCATTGCAGCCGTAAAATGACGTTAGCCAAGCAAGACAGAATGTAGAACTTTGTTGCCGCACTGGGCAGGCGTGGATGCAATCGCAGAGTGAAGCTTCGCGACAGGAATGCTGCTGCCCATTCCCACTCCGTTGTATTATTACGAAGACCGCCATTTATCGGTTCCGGTACCTCAATTGCCTCTTACGACGCTGTAGGGTGATATACTTCCACTCTGCCAGTACACGACGTCTCAGATTAGGAATATTGATTATATTTATTTATTTACGTCAGTATGGTTCAAAGTAAGTTTAAGGAATTTAGCAAAACAATTGAAAATGAAAAAATATCTGGTATCATCAAAAGTATGTTTTTTCCTACGCAAACGAGTAAGAAGTTGCTAGATACAAGATTAATGTTTTCAAAAACTATTTTAAAATTCGAGTAAGTCTTATTGCGATGTTTGGTTAACATAAAGTATAATGCATAGACAATGTTATTAATTTTGTACTTGGATCATCATAGCAGCCGTGAAACTTCCACATCTAGACATGGGCGTCCTCAAGGTGGAATTTGCCTTTGAATTCCGCAGCAAGATCCTAAACCTTGAAGACCAACGTCATCTTGTATGAATAGAATACGATAACCTGAAACTGATTCCTCATCATTACATTAGCCATAAACGCTAGCTGGACATAGGCGTCTCCGAGAAAAAGGGAATGTTGCCCTTATCGTAGCTTCGCGACGGAAATGCTGCTGCCTACCCCTACTCGGTTACACTTGAGCTACACTGCTTCGGATATACCGCCATCGGTCGGTTCTGGTACCTTAGTCACCTTTTACGACACCTGGTATAGGGGTAGGTACTATTTTACTCTGCCTGTACCACACGGCTCATTTTCCAAATATGTGCTGCAAATACTTTCTATTCTTGTGATCGTAAAAACTACTGGAATATAACAGGATAACAAAATGAGCTGGTACTTCGTTGTCATTTAAAATAAACTAAAATACCTTATCAAATTTGTTAACATTTTTTATCTGAAAGCATACCTTTCTAAACATTTTTTTTATTATGGCTGTAAGGAAACTGTGAAATCATTAGAAGGTAGGAATCTAAAACCTCAATCAAATAAAATAATTGAAAATATAATTTATGATAGAGTTCGATCTCTGGGTTTTTACACTCTTTATAACAAACACCTTTTACAAAAAACATTGCTCTATGTAAAATTTTATTAAATTATATCTTTATAATATTATATATATAATGATAACCTCTATATTAGTTTACAAGCATTCCAAACCAGTGGTCAAGAAACGCGTTAAGTTAATTAAACGTAATTAGTGTAACCTAATCAAGCATATCTAATTAATTTTTGCAAGGTTAATTATGAGAGATTTGCCGTAGGCTACAAAGTGGAATAGTACCACCCTCTGTATCAAGTATTGTAACAGGCGACTAATGTACCGGAACCGACAGATGGCGGTTCAGGTACTTACCGAAGTATTATCGCTCAATTACAACAGAGACGAGATCAGCAGTAGCATTCCCGTCGATATGCTCTGCGATTGACACCACGGCCATGTAGCGCGCCCATAATTTAGGCAAATTTCTTACTTTCTTGATGAAGCCATATCTAGCATAATTATGACTATACTAGATATTGCATACACAATATAGGATGGGAGTTAGATGACTACAGATCAATATTATTATTTATTTACGATTATCATTTTTTTAAAACTGTTTTTACATGTAGACGTTTTGTTTTTTTTGGATAAATTTTTCAAAATTTTTTGGATATCCAGAAAATTTTCGATTTTCCTGAATGTTATACAACATATGCTGATTATTCTAGATACTATATATTAGATTATACTATTATTATCCGTCCTCAGGTAAAACTAATACTCAAAAAGCCTAACCTGTAAAGGAGTTTTGTGTAAAACTAGAAGACTTTTCTAAAAAGTCGTTGAGATCTCGCTTTTTTTTTGGTATAATTATAAATTATTATGATTTATTTTAGAATAATCGATAACTATTTGAAAAATACACTCCAATATTGATATTGTACCACTCCGATTTATTCAATTTGTTAAAATGTCAGCAAGCCTCAGGCTTTTTATATTTCTAGAACCAGTAGTTGATGCTTAAATTATTTCGTTTCAGATACGCATAACCTCAGAAGCAAATATTAATGTGGAATGACAAATAAAGATACACGATGACCGCCGAAGACGGTGGCTCAAACATAACTCAAGCTTTGACCAACTTATTCGAGGAGGTCCTCTTGGCGACGGATTTAGACACCGAGAATAGAAGTAATGTGGACCTATCGCAGTTCCTGTCGGCCTTGAAGGTACAGTCTTCAAAGAACAATAGCTATGAGCCCCTGGACTTCGGGACGCTGGTCAAGTTGGTGGATGGGTGGCGAAGCAGGTTGAACCTGACTAAGAGTGTTGAGACCACTTGCAACTACTGCGAAGGGAACTTTAGAGATGTGATCTTAGCGTATAATAGTATACATGGCTACATCAGTTTGATGGTGAGTAGTTTGAAACACTTACATTCTTACACTAAATATAAACCAAACCCATTTCAATTCCAACTCTAACATTATTTCTATCCAAAGGTTGCCTATAAGAAATTGGATTTAGCGATAAGGCCGCCTCTTGCATCTTCTATTCCATGTTTTTGTGATGTTCTTTTTATTGTGGTACAATCAAAAGTACATTATTTTATTATCATTATTTATTTATATATCATTATTTATCTTTAGTTCAAACCGTGAGGTACCGGCAGAGTAAAATAGAACCTCCACCAGGTGTCGTAAGAGGCGATCCGACAGATGGCGGTATATCCGATATAATGTAGCTAAAATATACAGGGTCGAATGGGTAGCTTTTCTTGGGAAAGCTTTTGTCCAGCAGTGGACTTTCAATATCTGATATAATATTGTTTCAGTTTACAAGGTTGCCAACACACTAGTAATATATTTGTGACGATACGAGTGTCTACACATTTATCATCAAGCAGAACGTGTACTCGTTTACTGACTTTCTAACATAAAAATAGTCTCTATGGGTTTGTACACTATCACGGCTTAACTAATGGACCAATATTCAGGAAATTGGTATGTAGATTGTTTAAAGCTTAATAAACAATATAATCAATTTTTTGTATCGGAAATAATCAGTTGATATTCGATATAAATTGAAATACATGCGGATGGATTGGCAAACAAAAAACAACATCTGGAAAGGCCGCTCTATCGGCATATCGGCCACTCCAAAAGGAAATGTAAACTGTGAAGTGAATTAATAGTATTTAATACAAATAATGAAAGGTTCTAGTTTTAGGATGAAAATAAATATTGAATCATATTTCACCCCATATTCATTGCGTTGGAGAATATGTCTAGAGAATTACGATCTGCTGTATAAAATTATATTCGTAACTCATAATAACTGACTTAAATTTAATAAGCGATAGATTCTAAAGTAGTTATGTTCTTTCCAGGTTCAATTATAACTCGTAAAGGTTTTTCTTTTTTTTCTATTGACCCCAGAACCCATAATCGTCATTAAACTCACTAAATTTAAATACGCGATTACGGATACGGATTCCAAGAATCTTTATAACGTATCCGTACGTATACGTAAGATTAAAAATGTGTGAATGTGTTTGTCGATTCATTGCGCTTTCATTAATTAACCGATAGACCAATTCCAAGAAAAAAAAACTAGCTTGAATCGCCGTCTAGGCATAATAATTAAATCCAAGGATAATTTCCGTAAAACACGTTTAAAAATAAGTTCATTCAGTTGCGGAAGATTTATTATATAATCATATATCACAAATTGGATTTACACCATATACAATTCAATTGGTGAAAATATGTTTTTTTGGACTTACAGTAAGTAGTAACAGATAATTAATTGCTTTTGAAAGCAATTTACTTAGGACTACAATGGAATCACAATTAAAATAATTATGCACTCGTCAAAATTACAAGGGAAGTAACAGATCATAGCTGGAAAACTAGGGATGTGTATACAATCAATTGAAAGTAAGGTAGGTTGATTTAACCCTGTCAGGCAGCTATTTGTCGCTACACAGAAAAATGAAATAAAACATTACATTGATAAAACATAATTATAAAGCACAATTTAAGTATAGTCATTATATCAAACGTATAGCGTCCACTGTTGGATATAGGCCTCCTTATTATAGGGAGATTTATGCCCATAATTGCCTTGCTGGGCAGCTGCGGTTGCAATGAACTTTAGAACGGGAATACTGCTGCCCATATCCGGGCTGCTAAATTTAAACGCTGCGGAGCGCGCGCAATTTGATGAATTTTCTGCCATCTATCGCTTAAGGTACGTCAGTTGCCTTTTACGACATCTGGAACGTAGTTAAGTGGTAGTTACAATAAATATGATAAATAATCGTATTAACCTTACATAAAATAGGTTCTGTGATGACCTGAGTATTAATGGGGTAAAATTGTACATATTATTTAACGAATTCGGGGTGAGCCACTAGTTACAATATATTGAACAGACTGAAGTCACTAAAGCTCTTATGGTGATAATTTGTTATTCCGTTTCTCGGAAAGTAAACATCAATGGTTATTTTAAACTTTTTATTGACGTCATCTAATGTAGCATTTGGAAACTTTATAAACAAAGAGGATAAACAGTGCCATCTTGATTATATTACGGATTTTATTAAATTATCAGCTAGTTTTTAATATCCCTGATGAAGGAGTTCTGGACTTATTTATGTGTAAATAGAGTAGGTACATGACCTACACGGGTTCAATTCGGATATATGGGTCTAGAATCAAAGGCTTATCCTTTAAAGCGCGCTTCTGTGGTCATATCATATGATATCAATTTTATCACACGCGAGAGAAAAAACGGGGAAAACACTACTAGTAACCACAAGATTTAAGAGTGAGCATGTTTTTTTTAAAATTCCCAGTAATTAAACAGTGAGCAAATTAAAAATTTGTATAACACAATGAAGTCATTACCACCTAAAAAAGGTCGCTTAGAGTACACTAACCCGGTTAATTGAACATTATATATCACGCCGCGATTTTGTCGTGTGATACCGCCAACATTTATTTGCTAGGTCATTAGGACCGTTGGCCCTAATCAGCCATCGAGGGTATATTTGTGTTATGATGTAACGAATTACTGGCCAATTTCTATTTTAATAAAAAATTATGTATAGTGTTATAGCAGAGATTTAAATTAAAATTATTATTATTCATCTATGAGAGAAATTATTTTATTTTTTTATTTCCTAGCAATATTTTTGATCTATATATGTAAAAAGTACGGTATTTCTCTGGAAAGAGCTTCTAAAATACCGATTCCGCTTAGTTTTTAAAATTCCGAGATCCGATTTTAACATTCTTTTGCTTTCTGTTTTTTAAATGCTATAAAGTTAGCAAACAAGCATACGGTCTGTTTAATGATAAATGTCACCGCAGCCTATAAACGCTCGTGTCTACACAAAGATATCGCAAGCGTGTCACCAACCTTTTGATACAATGTCAGTAATTTTACTGCCTCTATTACCTTTCAAATCAGAAAACAGCAATGCAAACACTGCTATTTGGCAGTAGAAATAGGTAGAAGTGAGGTCCTGCATTGGCAGACGACCTTTGTGAAATATGCAGACGGCGTGTAATGTATACAATCAGATCCAGCTTGAGATATAGGATAGTTTATATCTCAATGTATAGTTGCAATATAATTTTCACGATGAAAATAGGTATTTAGTAAAGAGAGAACAACGTATGTCTGATTAGTCAGTAAAACTATATGACTTTCATTTATATTCTAAACTAGATTTTACAGTGGTTCAAATTTATCGTGCCACCATGGTAACTATTTTCAGTGGTTCCTAATAAAAGCACCGAAAGATCAGCTGTCGGTATTAATCAAATAAAATTGTGTTTGTTGATTTAAAAAAAAATAGTTTTTGATTCACAAAATACGTATAGGTAGGTCACAAAAAGAAATTCATAGAAATTGCTATGGATATTATTATATATTGCATATTTATCCGACGTAATTTATATTCATATTTATCAATATATATTTTTAGACTTAATTACCTTAACGTTAAACCAGTTTGAAAACAATTATAGACATACCCATGGATGAGTCGTTCTTGTCATTCGTAATGATAATCTTTTCTCATACATTATTCTAATTAATTGTTCGGTTAAAAAGTGTTCATGTACCTATTCTCGGTGATTCAAAATACTTTTTTAAATGAAAACGACTTTATGGCTAATGTATTACGGTTGAAATTTCACGTAGAAAATATAAAATTCCTGTACCTTTATTCCAAACATGAATGAGTTCCAACCTATCTGACCAGTGCAAAACAAAAAAAAATTAGATAACGCGTCCGATACGTCAGAACCTGACTCAAACTGAAAGGTTCCTTTTACCCTGGGGCTTGTTATTTATTGCTCTATTTTGGCTCCGGTTCAAATAATTATACTACTACGATAACAGGTAAATTGTTGATTAAAAAAGTTTGATAGATTGAGAGGAAAGCGAAGAGACGTTTAAATATATTTCACTTATTTGATAATTGTTCGTTAAAAGCTAAAGCTATTGAAGGTTAGTAAATTAATTTGCTATTATCAGGCAAATTAAGAGAGAACTGTTATCTCAACCTTAAATATAGTCGCAAAGCAGACTAGTATCAGTCTGTCCTAGGTGTTGTAAGAGTCGACTGAAGTCCTAGAACAGACGGATGGCCTGTTTCATGTCTCATTCTTATATTCATCAATTAATATCAAATAATCATCGAGAAAATCTGTATTCAAGAAAGCCTTACTCATACTTTTTAATTTTTATGTCCCCACTTAAATTGTCCCCCCCTTTCTCACTCACCCATATTAGGTAAATTTACATAATGTTTGTATTGTATATTAGTTTTGTTTATATATTTATATCTATTAGTACTTTATTAATTTTTTCTGCTTTGACCGATAGTTCACTAGAAAATAATGCCACTTTAAACTGTGCGCTATATGCTCAGTCCGCCATATGTATATTCTACTTAAATACTTATATTTAACACTCAGACACAGAACAAACACAAATAACATCATATAAATATTTGCTTTGGGGCCTTGTCTAAAATTGTTTTTTATGAAATTATATAGAAATATATCCCTGCTTGTTTACTCGGAATAAAAAAAGCACTGATAAGAGTCTTTGTTCATTTATATTTTAAACAGCTTGAGCAGAAAGCTTTCACTCAAAGCGACTACGATCGAAGCGTTTCCTTTTATGATTATTTTCTTCGGTTCATAAATGCATGCAATCTACTTCATTTACCGTTTTTTATTGCAAATCTGGTTTGTCTAATACCATTTTCAATTAGACATGTTGATATCTAAGACACACTTTTAAGTAATACTACTACTGGAGGTAGTCATCCTACAACGGTCGTCTGCGTTGGTACCTTACTCTCACCTATTTTACCGGCAAACAGCTAAGCTATGTACCGGTTCGAAAGATGAAAGCAGTGAAATTTCTGCGTAATATGACATAATATCTTTCATTCAAAATGTTAGCAAAGTGCTAGTGATATCGTTATGATAATACGAATATTAATGCTGCGGTGACGCTTTCTATCACTCTGACTGACTGACGCTTTCTATCACTCTGACTGACTGACGCTTTCTAACGATTCTTATTTATCGACTTGCTCTTACAAAAAATATGCTATTATAATCCAGCCCCAGTCACAACACAAGGTTTCATACGTTTGATGACTTGCATCATATCGTAGTGACCAGGGTACCCGCAGAATATAATACTACCACCCTCCGTGCCAGATATCAGGCGACTAAGGTACCGGAACCGATGACTGTATATCCATCCGAAACAGTGTAGTTCAAATGCAACACGGCGGGAAAACGCATTAGTATTCCCGTCGCAAAGCTACGATCTGCAATTGCCACCATGACTGCCCAGTGCGGTAATCATATTCAAAATTCTGTGGTTTATGTGCAACAGCAGACGATCTACGCCTGACGTGATGATGATGTAACTGAAGACTTAACGTTGAGCTAACAAGTTTATATTGTATTTAAGCTACACTGTTAGGAGTGTATAATTTATATCAACTTTTACTAGTACTAGCACTTCGAATGGCTCTTACGACATCTGGTAGAGTGGTTACTATTTTATATTGCCGGTACCGCATAGCATGACGGCGAGAATATCCAGACAGAAATAAGTACTGTCTAGATTAAATTTTTAAGCCGTCGCCTACTGCATTGTGTTTATCTATAAGCCTGGAGTATAAGCCATAAGTCGATCTCTTACAAAGATTGTCTACATTGGTACCTTTCTCTTACCTATTTCTACCGCTAAATAGTAGTATTTGCATTGCTATGATTCGGTTTAAAGGTTAAAAGAGGCAGTGAAATTACTGAGTTAATATGTCATTGCATCTTTAGTTCGCGGGGTTGGCGTCACGCTAGTGATATCTTTGTGTAGGTACTAGCAACTATTCTGTACGCCTTTCTGCTGACTTTATATTATAAAAATACTTTAGAGTTGAATGTTAATGTTGGTAAAGAAGGCTTAAACAAATTGTTTGTTTTACTTTGGCTTGATAACTCTAAGGTATTTCAAGGCTAGTTCGTTTATGTATTTGATAATATCATCTTTAATAGCAAACTAATAAGGATATACTTGCTTATTTTACTTGTAACAAATAATGTATTACTGGTTCTGAAGGAACCTTGGAACTTACGAGTAAGTCGTTTTCGTCTATCGGGTGATTTAGAATATAGACCTTTATTATAATTGGATTCTTTTAGAAATCGTTACTAAATAAATATTAATGGAAAACTAAATAGATTTTAATCGGTAACTACTGACTGACTGACTCATAAATCATTCAACGCAAGGCATATAGAGGTTAGAAACTTAAAATTTTGCACAGGTGTTCCTTTTATAACGTAGTTTCGAACTAGATAGAACTAGGATTAAAAGAAAAATCACCCCATAAGGGGTTAAAACGGAAGTGCAAAGTTCGTATAACTCTTTGCTGTTTTTAAAGTTGTTTGGATGAAATAAAGTATGAATGTGTCTTATTGAGAGTCGTGAATTCGTATGATATTAGTATAGATCACATACATATACAAAGTCTCATACATGATATTATGGCTCAGTGATAAGGCGTTGAAATTACGAGTATTACGGACATCAGGCAACAGATGAATCACAAATATTATACTAGAAATACATTTCAAACCCAGACGTAGAGAAAACACAAAAATCAACATATAAATATTTGATCTGGTTAGGTATAGAACTCGTGATCTCTGCTACTAGATAGGACTACCATCTATGTCATCCTACCCACCATATGCCATAATATTGTCAAGAAATAGGCAGCCAATTCTTTAATAATAATCTTACGATGTCACAAACTTCTATATGTATTGAAGGCGTGTCATATCCGGCCATATACTTGTATGCCCTGTAATATGAAAAAAAATGCAGTTGACGCATTAAACAAATAATGAACTGATTTATTTAATAGGTATGCGTCTTCGGGAGTCTGGCCAACGCCCTGAACGTGGCGGTGCTGACGAGGAGAGATTTAGCTGCAGCACCCATAAACAGGCTCCTTAAATGGCTGGCCGTGGCTGATGTCTTTGTCATGCTGGAGTACGTGCCTTTTGCCATCTACAGATACCTGGTAAGTTCTGAAATGTACCCAATATACTTTCTTTTTTATATATTGTCTAGTTTTAGGGTAATTTATTATGAAGGTCGTCTGCATTGTTACTTAACTTTTATCTATATCTACCGCCAAACAACAGTGTTCGCATTGGTTTGTCCCGATTTGAAGGGTGAAAGGGGCAATGAAATTACCGGGTAATGACATATAATATTTTCAAGTCACAAGGCTTAGTTTGATATTGTCAAGTCGCAAGATTTAGTTTAATATGTTCAAACCAAGCTAGGTTGCGGTGACGCTTACTACCATACGAACCTTATGGTATTGTCATCTTAGTCAAATAAAAAAAAATTAAAATGTTGTATCGCGGTGTTTGTGCAAGATGTACTTTAAAACTATTAAACCTAATTTAATCATTTTTTTATTACTGTGAACTTTTTAATCCGACTTGAGAGATATGATAGTTTATGTCTCAATTTATAATCACAATATTTATTTATGATAAACATATAAGTTCAATTAAGGCAGAACAGCGTATGGTTAAATAATAGGTATAAATATAATCCATCAAGCATGTTATTAATCAAACTTTAACATGCAATATCTTATACGTGGGCCTGACTCTGTGGTAAGTGGCTTAAAGTACTTGTATTACGGGTATCAGACAACAGAGGAATTACAAATACATTAATTAAATACATATAGATATACCAGATACAGATTAAGACAGTATGCAGACATGTGTATATATTACATATACTACACACGTGTGTATATATTACAAATCATAAGTGCCTATAACAGGCTAGTCTTAGTTTGGGTACTTAAGCATCAAATTGTATTACAGTTTAAGTATCCTTTTATTAAATAAAATTATTATTATTATATTATTTTTTTATAATAATTAAACACAAAAAAAGAAACACGTATCTTCATAAAGTAATAGTATGTCTTAAATCATCAAAAAGCATAATGTGGTGATTATTGGCATGGGGAATAAAGGTTTCTTTTAGATATTCAAACTTGTTTTATTGGATGGCCTTTTAATATGACAAGTCTAAAAAAGTTGGGAAACGTTACAATAACATTACGGTTTTAAAGACTTTATAGACGTGGTTTATTTACAAAAGATGTATACATCATGAAAATGGTTGCAGCAAGATAAATGTCGAACAAAAAATGTAAAAATTAAATAAACCGCATTTTAAACTGTTAAATAGTACTTTTATTATGTGTAATAATCGCGTAAATGTGAGAAAATATTATAAACGTTAGCAATTCATTTATTGTTTATTACATGAAAATACTTTTTTTTTAATTAGAATTAAGCGTAGACTAGGTACCTAATTGATTTTCAAATGCATTTATTTAAAATTTCACCGTATTGTTTGTTGATAACCAAACAGCGACAACAAGCAAAAATGTTCCGCATCATTACAGTACTAGGAACAGAATTTAAAAAAGAATACAATCCAGCTTAAGGGAAACCAAATGCGAAAAGAATATATTTATTTGTGCGTGCAAAATATTTTCAAAGATTAAAATCAAAGATTACTCTATTGTATTTTAAAAGACAATGAATGTAAAATATTGCAGCCTTTTTAGACATAAACAAGAGAATGGTTTCAATGTTTGTGAAGTACAAACCTTAAATTTTTGGGAAGGGTTTAATTACACTGGCTTCCATCATAGTCCATAAGAAATTAATTTTAAAATATTGCTGAAAACAATTTGCCTAAATTTGGAAGAATCAATTATTTCAACTTGACAGATAATGTAGCCCGTTGCGAGTTATGAAACCGGCACGAATATCTTTACTTTATGATGTCTTCCTCTAAACAAATTTACAAAATACCAGACTTTGACAATGGAATGTTTGTTAAAAATCCTTGCGAAGAGCATGATTAGATATATTTTAAATAATTTCTACACCTATCGAATTATTTCTTTAGAATCAAGATGAAGAAAATCTGTCTTTTTTTTAAGAACGAAAAAAAATTATCTATGAATTCGTTGAACTGCGGTAACTTAGATGTCACATTATTCTTTCATAAAATTTTTGTAAAAATTTATTATATTGTGTTTTTGACAGCATTATATATTTTTATTATCACGTATTTGCTCTATAGTTTGCTAAATAATAAGCTTTGTAATCATTGACATAATATCCCAAACTGCAAAATTAAAATCTACTCTTTATTCATCAAAAGGTTGCCCGGGAAAAATTGCCTTGTGCGGATAAGGCCGCCCAATATACTGTTTCAATTGGTTTGCTTCTTATATTCATAATTCTATTGTGCAACAATAAATATATATTTATTTACAACTTTTCTCTTCGCTATTGGATAAATAAGATATGATTTAAAAAAAAATCCCGTGCCTTTAAATAAAACCTTTAAAGTGATAAAAACTAAATGTCCAATGAGTTACAGAAAATATAGTTTTTCTACCTTCTTATGCGTAAAAACTATAGGCAGTACAATTACAATTTAGAATTGGCTAGTACTTTTACTACACTTACATTAGAAGGAATACAATGTAAGTTTATCTCGCTTATTCAACGAACTTGCCGATAAACTTAACATCTTAGGAGTTGCGTCTTAAAAAATAATAATAAAACTAGAATGCTATAGTTTTTTTTTGGATTTTCTTATTTTACATAAACAACTAACCAACTAAACAGAGAGCCAGCTGATTTTTCAAACAATTAACTTTTATATGCACCAAGAATACCCCAGGAGGCCTTATAAAACCTTTGCGTACCATTTCACGGGAGAACACGTGCTAGCTCACCAATCGTCAACATTGGTAAGGAGTAAAATAATGTAAGCGACTTTATTGATGTGCTTTGCCATTAACCACATAAGATAAAATAGCTCTTTAATAAAACACGTTATTACAAATATTTTATAATATACTATTAAGTATACTGCAGGACTAGTAACTACCTTTTTTCATAAGATATATTGCACTGTAATTCTAATTTTATATATTTTCTTGTATGGTCAAAATGTTTGCATATTTATTAACCCTGTATAATACTCTTTCGTAACCTTTAATTTAATATTTTTATATTCAACATTTAACAAGATTTTATAAGAAAAAACATATATAAATTAAAAGAAAATAATAACATAAAACCATTTCAGCGAAATGACGCACCATAAAGACGCATTTTCTTAATATCAGTTCGGTTTAAAAAAAAATGGTTATTCTAGAGCAAGCTTAAATAAGGTTAGTGGCCCTACTTATAGTTTTTACCACGGGTAGAAGCAAAAAGTCAAGTTCGTTCTCATCAATGCTTAGCCCCGCTCTTGTTGTAGCAGCTTTACTTGAAGCAGGCCTCGTACAAAATGTCATCTGCATAGGTACCCAGATCTCACATTATTTCTACCGCGAAATAGCGGTGTTTGCATTGCTATGTTCCGGTTTAAACGATGAGAGAAGCAGTGAAATTACTAGATAATGTGCGATAGATAACGAGTGATATCCTTGCGATATTATAAGTGTCTATAGGCTGCTGTGACACAAACGAAGTAAATTCATGTTCGACGTTACAGTGATATTACAGTAAACCTTTAAAAAAATATAAACAAACGCATAAATATTAGAACCAATTTAAAATTAATAAATGCTTAGAAATAGTTACTGGTTTTGCCTTGAAGAAAGTTCGAATCAAAAAGAATAGTAACAAACTGGAATTCAGACAATAAACATTGAAGTGTTCTTTTTCCATCGCATTCCAAAACCTGACACGAGAAATCCAGTTACTCTAAATATTTGACGCGTTTAGGATCTGACTATACGGCTATAGAGGAACAAATATAAAATATATAATGCCAGTAGTATGTAGAGATAGTAATGTATGTAGAGATCTTCACAGGGTTTTAACGAGCGCGACCATCTAACTTTCGCGCGAAACTTCACCAGTTTCAAGTTTTATATGTCACTGGAACTGCGAATTTTTCTGCGCTAGCTCATTTCGCGTAAAATATACGCTGTCACAAAGTAATTTCTTATTTAATATGCATACATTTACAATTAATAGTCGTAATTCAATACAAATTTCTCTAGTACGTATATTGTTGGATGTAGTACTCATCATAGTAGCCGGTTGACGTCCACTTCTTGACAAGCATCGCCATAAAGGGGGATTTTCGCTCTTAATTACCATGCATTAGGCATGGTGCAATTGCAGAGCATTACTATCGCGTCAGGAATGTTGGTGCCCATCCCCTCAGAGCTAAATTTAATTCATCTATTGCTTACGGTACTTAAGTTGCCTCTTACGACACATACCTCTATAATAATATAATATAGACTTCGCTAAGATTATTGATCGTTTTAGATAATCTTATGGCTAAACCATCCTGTTTAACCGTAGAGGCGATAGTTTCTTTGTACTAAGGAAGCTGTTGCCCATTCACGTCTTGTTCAAATCTACGGCGATAGTTTTACCGCAATCTGTCGGTTCCGATACTTCAGTCACATAATAGCACCAGGTACAGAGATGGTCATTATCCTACACGGAAAAAATCCACAACTTTTTCTATTAATTAATAATAATTATTATAACTTTATTCAACAACAAAAATGAAACTTCAATACTAAAGAACCTAAACTAGGTCTAGCCTCTTCCTATAGGCACTTATGCTCTGTAGTGTGCATGTAGGTGTGAATGTGTGTGTATATGGTCTAATATAATGCAACATTTGTTAATACAACATATTATATACTTATATATTACATAAATACATAGAATATGAAGCTTTACTGTGTATATACAACATACATAAACAATAATAGTAACAATAAATATAGTCCCGTCAAGCATAATATTGTTAGCAATTCCTCTGTCTTGTTGTAGTTGTATTGCAAGTGTATTTATTCATGTCATGAATATCTATTTCATGGTTAATTTTATTATAAATAAATGGTCCTGTAAAATTTAGAAATCGCTGTGCGAACTGTGTACGACATGGCTGATGTATATTTTGGAAATCCACATACCTTCGTCTACTATGAGTTAGTTTATTTTCAAGTTTACATGGTAGCTGTTTGAGAATAAGTTATACAGAAATAGTAATACAGTACGATAAGAGGGACTGACATAGAGTTACGTATAATTCCGAATCCTTTGAGTAATTACAGATTAGTCAAATTACATAACACTTATTTTGCGTTCTATATTCACTTAAACCCCTGCATTTAAAGCGTGTAGTACCGGAAGATTAAAATAGTACCTCCCCCTGTATCAGATGTCGTAAGAGACAACTGAGGTTCCAAAACCAACAGATGGTGGTATATCCATCCGAAACAGCTCAACTTTAATACAAGGTGGGGATTGGCAGCAGCATCGTCGAAGTTGTGCTCTTCAATTGCCACCACTCCTGCCCAGTGAGCAAACTCCCTTTGTCATGGGGAGGCCTAAGTCCAACATTGGATTTTTCATAGCTGATATAATGATTAAAAACTTAACAATTAGTTACACAATAATATAGACAGTACATAGTAGTATCATAATATAGTTGTCATATTTCATTACGATTTTCTGCTTATCCGTCTAATCGATCACCCCAAATTTTCATCAAACGGTTATTCCTTATGGAATGTGTCATTACTGTGGACTACCGGCGGAGTAGAATGGTAAAGAAAGAGAGAGGTACTCTTTTGTACCGGGCGCCGTAAGAGACGATTGAGGTACCGGAACAGACAGATGGTATCAGTATATCCATTTAAAACAGCACAGTTTAAATGCAACAGGGTAGCAGTGGGTAGCGTTTTCTTTGCGAAGCTGCGCTCTGTGATTACCAGAACGCCTGCCCAGCGCGGCAATTATGGGCAAAAATTTCCCTTATTTCGGGAAGCCAATGTCCAACAGTAGACTTTCTATGGCTGACATGATGATGATGACGACTGTATCACTTATAAGAAAATATTGGCATTGAAATGAAAAACTTTTAGTCCATATAAAATTATACAGATATAATAAAGACATACCCGAAACAAGGACAGGTTGGGAAATCTAATTTGTATAAAAACACGCTTCACTAAATTGCTTGACGTGAAATTAAAGCGGATTGAAGTGGGCTCAAAGACAACGTTCTTGAAGATGTGTCTGTCGGTTAATGAGAAAATAGGCATATTTTCATTCAGAGGAAGAAAAAATACGTATATTATAATTTCATCAAATAATTCATTTGGATTTGTATACCTACTGCCTTTGCAATGATATAAAAATATCACGCTGTTTAGCTTCAAACTTTTGTCTATCCAGTTTTATACTGACTTTTATTTTAAACTATCCGTAGCCTACGACTATTTCCACTTGAGTATCAGTTTATTATAATTAATCATAAGCATTACTTTCCTTGAGTAAGCTCAAGCTCCGGCCTGCGTCGCTTTTCTTCGTCCGCATCGCATGACTTGCGCGATTTTCTAATTTTCAAATTAAAATATCTTTTAATATGTTGATTGAAATGAAGTTATATCATTTATATTGTTCTTAATTTAAATATTTAATAGGATTTATATCATGTTAATAAAAAGTTAGTATAGAACGACCTAGGTGAACATCTTAACCATGTATATGAGGTATTAAAGAAAGGCCAGGTCACAAGTTCCAAGAATAAACGTATATATCAATGGATAAGGGAGCGAGGTATATCAAGTTCGTAACAAGTGGAGATCAATAGTCTCTGCCAACTCCAATAGGATATAGGCGTGATGTATTTATGTATATATGTAGTATAAAACTTCTTCAAAAATTGTGCAAGAATATTAATCAATTTGTAAAACCACAAAAAAAAACAAAAGACCGACGTTTGTACTTGTTTTATGTTTTTTGTCCAATTTAAACGATTTACGCAATTTTTTTTAATTTTGCAACTTTTTTCTATTAAAGCTTCTCTCTTATTTATCGCAGCATAATGTTTTATAGTCTAAAGCTCTTCTGATTAAACTACCACGGACTGTCAAACCTATAGTTCCTGATATTAGCACGTTTAACCAAACAAACAAACTCTTCTACGGCCCACCCCATCTTCGTGTGTATTCATCATACAGGAATGTTTTATCCCGCTACCGTGAGCGTTTTAATCCCATTCTTAGGTCCCATTTATATACTACCTAGCTGAATGCATACATAACATATAACAAACAATATTTACATACAAACTTTCAGATTTCGTTGGTCCCGTTCAAACCTGACAATTATTTTTTTTATATATTCACACAACATCTCATACATTGACCTAAATTCATGGGAAATCACTTGGAGCACTTGTGTTACTGACATAACATAACAGAGGAATCACAAATATAATAGTTAAATACAACCCACGACGCGCGATGTTAAGTAGGTAGAAGGTACATTTTTCGTTTCAGTTATTTTGCGGTAATCGTTCTCAAGATTGACAAACGATGTTGCGTCACAACAAAAAAAAAATAATTATCCAATTCGGCAGAGTTTTTCTATACTTGGCAACAACATCAAACAATTATTTTTTAATTTACATATTAAATTAAATGCATGACATTTCCAATTTTGTGTGGAAGATAAATAAATTTTATTAAAATTATCAATGGATCATCAATGGAAATCAATTGATCATTTGTAATAACCTAATGTTTGCCGGGCCAAAAAGCCAGTGTTTACCGAGCTCGGGTCATAAATCTCTAGTGAGGGTAACAGAAAAGGTCCTCAAGCAAAACCCGACGTAACTAGATGAAAGGGGAACATTACATGTCAAGGTCATGTTACGCATGAGAACTGGCATGTGGTACGGTTATATAGAAAATATAAATTCTCACAACATCACAAAGCAATTATGTAACAGACATCAGATAACAGAATAATCACATATATACTACTTAAATGCAAATATTCAACACCTAGACCCAGAAAAAACATGAGTATCGTCATATAAATGTTTGTCCGGCTGGGAATCGAACCAACGGCTTTTATTACTGCACCAATGCGCCATCAATATTATATCAGTCCGTCAATATTATATATTTACTATCAAATTAAAAAGATTTATCTTTTAATTTTTGCGGTATTTATATTTGAAACTACATAATTTAAAGCATCTTGGTGAGTAGCTAAGTGAGAAAAAATGACATATATTAATATCAATGTTGTTTTTGAATTAAATTTTTCTAATAATCAGAGGCAAAAATAAAACAAAACCTTTTTCCAATAACCTTTTGTACTTATTTGAATTATGAGCACTATCGTTCTAGCTACTTTTACTAGATCAGCTACGAATTAAGCTATTGTAAGTTGGCCTATATCTTGCGGAATAGAAATATACTCAGAGTTCAACGTAAACTGGTATATACGAACGAATTAAAAAATTGATGGCTTCGAGAACACCTGTTTATCATTCGCTATTGAAATGGAAATATGCAATCAGATTTTTGACGATGTAACGATGTTTGAATCTGAATGTTTATAAAAATTCCATATTGGCCATATTTTCTCGGCTATTTAAGTACATATATATGCAAGCTGTATTCGGCAGAGTGGAATAGTACCTTCCTCTGTACCAGGTGTTGTAAGATACGACTAAGGTACCGGAAGCGAGAGATAGCAGTATATCCACCCTAAGCAGTGTAGCTTAAATGCAACAGAGCGGTAGAATTCCGTCGCGAAGCTACGCTCTGAGATTGCCCCCACGATTGCCCAGCGCTACTATTATATGCAAATTCCCCCTTGTTTGGGGAGGCCTATGTCCAGCGGTGGACGTTTTACGGCTACTATGTTGGTGTAAGACAATAGTAGGAAGTAGAAGGTATAAGGACGGATATTAAGAAGAGTTTATGACATTGTTTTTACAATGCTATCTCAGATGTAGTAAAATGGTATAACGTATATAATCTTCTTCTAAATGAAAAGGAAAAAGTTTAGCAAATAAAAACAAATACTATTGTAAATCGAGGAACTATATGGAGGAGGTATAACTCTAGATTATAAATTTCAATGGGGACTTCATATGGTTAATCTTTCGAGTAAACTTAGTTCTGCTGCTTTTGCAGTACATAAAAACCGTCAATTAACAGACATAGAAATTGCACGGCTAGTTTATTTCAGCTAGTTTTACAGCGTTATATCATATGGTATTCTACTGTGAAGTAATTCTGCTCAAATTAATGCTATGTTGTTCTGCAGACTCGAGCGATTTAAAAAATTACTAGGCAGGAGTCATTATGACTGACTAGGCAGGAATCATAAAGACGAAAGTTTAAAGAAATTAAAATAATTACTGTGCAGTCAATATGTCTATAGAAATATGATTTATGTTGACAAAAATATAACTAATTTCCGAAAATATAGTGATATACATAATATTAATACTAGATATAAGTATAAGCTTGCAATGTCTATTGTTAAGCTTAAAAAATAACTCATTTGTTCAGGTGTATTATTGTATGATTTTATAATAAAATCTCAATTTTATAATAAAATCTTTAAATACTACCCAGAATTGCGTAAAAGATAAACTAATTGCCGAGGCTTATTAGTGCTTCAAATATTATATTAATGGTGAAACTGCTTGGTATTGAATTGAATTGCTCTAACATCTACTATTAAGACAACGGCGTGTTAGCGCTGACGCCGGTATGGACTCCAATGATACTTACCATTAGGTGTTATTGGAGCCTTTATCACGTAATGAAACCGCTATAAACTTAGTTATGAGACCTGTCTGGTGCCAGCAGACTAGTTTTAAAGTAAAACACTCGATTAACTATTAAAATAACTCTTGTAACATTGGTTGTCAATGTCATCGGGAATTTGTGTAAAATAGTTGCTAATTACCATTTTACAAAAATGCCCGACCTATACTCGTATTTTTTTTTTGTTTTTTGATGATATGAAAGTGACTATGATAGGCCTATTTAAATAAAAATAAATTAGATTTTGATATCACTAAAGACAAATCTAAAAAAATAGTTATATTTACTTTAGGATATATAAAAATTAAATGTGAGCGTCTAAATTATTACATCGATTTTAATAATGTTTAGCTTACTGTGTACAGTTTGTTCTAACTTGAGAGATAAGTTGGTTTATATCTCTATTTATAGTCGCAATATCTTTGTCATAATAAATATATGTATATTATTAAGACAGGACGGTCGGATCAACTTCAACGGCCTATATATCTAAAATTTCATGTCACGTTGTTATTCCGGGATGAACTTCTATACAACTAAAACAATTTGAATCAAATCATAAAGTTAGGATACTATGTATGTCAGTTCAGCTATGAGGTACCGGCAAACTAGAATAGCACCTCCCCCGGTACCAGGTGTCGTAAGTAGCGACTGAGGTACCTGAACTTACAGATGGCGTATTATCCATCCGAAACAGTACAGCTTAAATGAAACTGCGAGGGAATTGATAGCAGCATTCCTGACGGGAAAATTACTCTCTATGGCTGTCAACACCGGCCCGGTAATTAAGGGCAAACTTCTCTCGTTATGGGGAGGCCTATGTCCAACTGTGGAAGTTGTACGGATGCAATGATGTTGATGATATCTCAGTTCATAGTCGCAATATTTTTTTATTGTAAATAAATTATTTATTATAATAATATAACAGAATTATCTGCAAGTGCCTTAAGATTCTAATAGATGGCGCTGTAAGATAACTGAATGAATAATCAACTAATATAATGAATTAATCAACGGAATACTTTGTATCGGACGGACGGAGTCGGGACGGGCGGATAGTATTAAATAAATTACAAAAAAGATTTTCATTCCAACTTCATCGCTAAAGTTTTGTCTTTAGATGTGTAACAGGTGACTAAGATATAAATGACCAGGTCAAAAACAGCACGGATGATATGAAATTCTATCAACAAAAAAAATTCAACCATTGTTATTTTTAGAACTACTTATGAAATGCCTTTTCGGTTTTGATTTATTTAAGAGACCAAATAATTTCCGTGCCTCTCTTACCCTTACCAGAACACAGCAATGCGAACACTGTTGTTTGACGGTAGAATTAGGTGAGAGTGACCTACCAATGCAGATGATCTTTGTTTCAGGTGTAACTCTAGTTAAATATAACATTACCGCGAATAGAATTCAAAAACTCAAGTTTTCACAGTTTTATAGTCTCTGCTGACTATTATCTTCGCTATAAGTGATATATAGCCCCAAATTTTAAATGTATGTACTCATTTCAATATAAAAATATAACAGGTCATTTTTATATAATAATAAAAAGGAAAGTATATCAAATACAAACACACGGGTTGTTATCTGAAATTAATGAATGTGACAAATATAGTTTCGCTTCGTTGAAAACCACGAGTACGCAAAACATTATCATGTAATCCTGTTATTTTCACATTATTTTGACATATTTATAACATGATATATTCACCTGGTACAAAGGGATTTAAATAATAGATGGATGATAAATTCTACTACTAGTACCGTCAGCGGGGTACCAACAGAGTACCTAATTTTACAATGCCGGTACCCCGCCTTCACCTGTACGTTTGTTGTAATCCGGCTAAAACAAAAGTTGACGAAGTTTCACATAGATTTGTTCACATTATATTCCTACTTAATTCTGAATATATTTTATATTAATTTTTATTGACCCCTTGTACATTTAAATAAAGAGTATTTTATGAGTTGGGTGTTGATGGATTTCAAGATAATATATTTTAAATATAACGTTACACCACGTATTTCACCTACCGCACTTTAGAATTATTTTGAATATTAATTTACCACATTAAAATGTCTCTACTGAGCAAAATAAACTCTTACGGTAAATTTGAGACATTGAAATTCTGAAATTTCCGAAAAATTCTAAAAGAGTGACCTTTCGTTTTAATACCTAATACGTAAGACAGACCTCATATCGAGGTTGTCTACATTGATAACTTATTTCTACCGTCAAATAGCAGTTTTGCCTTTAAGAGTGAGAGAGGCAGTGAAATTACTGGGTAATGTGCCGAAACATCTTCAAGTTGGAATGTTGTCAACGCGCTAGTGATATCCTTTTGATATAACGAGTGTCGAATTGTAGGCTCGTTTATCGAGATGGTCCAATAAAAAAAAAACAATATTGTTACCAAGCTATCATGCCAGCAACGGCACAGAGCACTCAGAAATAATGGCAGCTGGAGCTGTAATGTTTTGGAATGGAAACTAGTCACCAGCAATCGCAGAGGGGGACGTCTAACAACTCGGATAACGATCTGAATAGGAACACGAAATTGCACAAGATTCACATCCGTGAAACAATTATTAGAACTATCTTCTGGAATACTAACTCTAATTCTAAATTAAATGTCCCACAACAATATAATGATGATGAAGCTGAAATGTACTATAATTTTAATGCAAATATCAACAAATTCTTGATGATTAGATGCATTATACAGACCGTATATCACGGTAAATGTTGTTATTTTTTATTTAATTATCATTTTTTATATACATAGCATTGATAGTTACAGGGCGGGATGTGCAGCAGCTTCCCTGTCGTGAAAGCTGCGCTCTGTAATTACCAAAACGCTTGCCCAGCGCGGCGATTATGGGCAACATACCCCTTTTCTTGGGGAGGCCTATGTCCAACAGTGAATTTTTATTGGCTGGTATGATGATTACATAATGTGTGATTTATTCTCCTGTAATTTTTGACACATAAAGCAAAAATACTTTTATTGTATCTTAACCTGGTGAATTGTCGCGCATCCCCTATCGTATTTGAGCTACATTGTTTCGGGTGAATATACCGCTATCTATATATAATACCTTAGTCGCCTCTAACGACTCGTTTAGTAGTAAGTAGTAGTAATTTTAACAACAGTTGCCAGTTGTTAAAATTACTCTTGAAGAACTTCTGAAGTCGGTTTAACTTAACTTTCACATTTCCAGGTAGAACTTCTTGCAAGTTTCCTTCCAATATAAAAGTTTGGGACTGAAAACTATTAAAAACTTACCGACTAATACCCGAAATGTCTAACATGAAAGTGTCTTTTTAAATAAAACTAATAAACAAATCAAAAGGGGGCAGCGAAAATTTTATTCTCGAAAAATTGCTAAGAAACTCAGTTATGTCTAGTCAATTATAAACACGTTTTAGCTCATTTACAAGTCATTCATAGACATTTTGGAAATAACTATCAGTTTATTCTTTTTAGTGTCTACTTTATATTATTTTATATACTATTTCAAATTATAACTATACCATGTCGCTCTGTTGTGAAATAATAATCTGAAAATTGACTAACTCACAAAGTTCATATCAAGATTCTTTATCTTTTTTGCAGTTTCAAGAGTTTGACATTTGTTATTTTTCATCAATACTTATTAGTTAGTTTGCTTATAATGTTTATATTATATAAAAGTAAGCAAATAATAGTATATATATAATAGCTAAGGAAAAAAATATCTAAGAAATTTGTTTTTTCTTTGCTTATTGAAGGTGTATATCCTGAGTTTTTGCTCGAAAAGCCTGTCTAGCATAACAACGAAGTAATAACATTGTCACGAATTTTTCCCGTGATGTACGAAGGAAGCCACGACGGATATAACGTAGATAAAATGGGTTTGGAAATTGTTATGTTTGAGGCACAAAGACACAAATGTTAAACGAAAACATAAGTTTTAATATCTAGCAAGTTTAGATTTTATTTGAAATCTATGCCTTGGCATCAAGTATAATAATAATAATTCACACCACATGTCATACATTGATCTGACTCCGAGATAAGTCACTTAAAGCATTTGTATTACAGATATCAAACAATGACATATGTAATACATTTTTAACTCCCAGACACAGAACAAACACAAATATTGATCATATAAATGTTTTTCCATGGTGAGAATTAAACTCAAAAACTTTGGGGTAAAAGATCTCTAAGGATTGCGTCATCCAGCCCGTCAGACAAAGACTATTACAGCAATTGACTTCGATGATAGTAACACTATCGAATACGTCATCGGTCCATCAATCGTACGCTTTACAAAGATCTATGAAATTATATGTAAAGGCAAATATAACCTTCATTCCTAAGATCAGAGTACAACAGGCGAGGATGAGTTAGCACTTCTGTCGCTATGTTCTGCTATTGCCATCACGCCTGCCCATCGTGGCAATTATGGGCAACAATCCTGTATTGAGGAGGCTTATGTCTAGTAGTAGATTACGTTCTACGACATTTACATTGTAGATAGTAATTACAAATTTTATTAAAGATAATATTTACTAGAAAATAAGTAATTAATTCCCACAACATCTTATATTGACCGTTACAAGTCGCTTAGAGTACTTGTGTTACGGACATCAGATAACAGAGAGAATCACAAATATTCTACTTAAATACATACAGTCAACATACAGACACAGAAAAAACATAAATATCATCATATAAATATTTGCTCTGGTTGGGATTTGAACCCACGGACTCTTGGCGCACAAGATAGGTTCACTATCATCTGCTCCATCGGGCCCGTCAAAAACCTTTCAAGTTTTAATAAAATCTGTATATTATTTCGATCAAATCATCATTTCGATCATTCGTAAAGAACATATACATAGTAGGTTAAACATAAATAAAATCGCTGATTTAGCACGGACCCAATGAGCCGGTTAAAAATGATTTAGGTCCATGTCATATTTACGATACAGAATCTGTAAAAAATAAAGGAGAAAAGACAAAATTGAGGTTTACACTTGGTTGGTATTGTTTTGTACGAAGAGCAATAAATCTTCTAAAGGATAAAAGACAGCCCATTGATCAATGACTATCCACTAGGTTTCTGCGACGATTTTTCATAGAAAGTGTTACAATTCCTTTCTATGTCGATAAAACACTATATTTAGTTTAGATTTATTGTTCAATGAATGTGAGACACATCACATACATTTACTGATCCAAATGCTAGAACTTCTCCTCTGTTCAAGATTTCAAGTAAATTGGCAGGCCATCGTATAACTCAGCTTAGCGACTATTTATACTAATGCCCATTGTCGCCCTATTTCATTTAAGTAGGTTATATGGCGGTATCATCAGACGGTTCGGGTACCTCAGTCACCTTCTGCCTTAAGAAGTAACCGTAGTTCTTCGTTTCATTTTCTAATATATAATAAATGTGACGTTGTTTCCGATAGAAATATCGCGAGATATATCTATCGGACATCTTTCGGTTCCAATACCTTATCCGACTTGCACATTAGAAAATACCTACAACAAACCAATCTAGCACAAATGTAAGTAATATCGCAATTGTGCTAGATTGCTTTAAATAAATAAACAATTGTTGAAATAAATATAATATTTTTATAATTGGTAAGGTCTGACGCCGTCAACATAAAAGCATGAATACGATTTAATAGGATACATTCTTTTATACTATTTTTTTGTCAAATAGGACGCGCTAGTGTAGTATAAACCTTAGAATGTTTATTTATCACAAACTTTTTTCCTTTATAGTTCCAATTGAAGTAACCACTGGGTGTTAATAAAACTTTTACCATCACTATTTTGTTCATGTTCTTTCTTTTAAAGCTCTCGCATGAACATGCTATAAACTAAGTTTCAATAAGGCGGCAGGCCGGCTTCCGCCAGCTGGCATCAGCAATCTAAGTTTAAAGAAGGTTAAATAAATGAATAATTTATTTGCCAAAAAAAAGTACAAATAATGACATGAAATTAAAGGAGCTCATGTTTCACTAATAAAATAGCATGCAAATCATCAACAATATCATGTTACATAGTTATACTATTGTAATAAAGTTAGCTGCATTTTCTCTGTTTGCTTAAATAATGCTTATGAAAAGCGTAGATCCTGTTCGTTCATTACATTAATCATTGTGACGATTATTTGTAACTAGCTGTGCCCGCGACTTCGTTCGCGTGGTTGTCGGAAACTCTATCGAGATTATTTTTTGTTTGCTCATGTTGGTTTATGTTATTGTATAATCGTGAATAAGATTTTTTTAAATAATATGTAAAAAAAATAATGCCTGCTTGCACATTATTATGGTAGCAAGCCTTCTTCGACAAATAATGTTATTATGAGTAAATCTTGAGAAATATACTGTCGCGGACTTTTTATTTATTATTAAAAAGGAATAATTCCTTCATACATAACTATGTATGAAGGAATTGAATAACTTAAACCGTTTATCCAGCGCATGCGACGAAAGACCTCAAATGTGAATAATTTCCCTCGTTTTTGCAACATTTCTCACTGACGCTTCGCTCCTAGCTATTTAGCAAAATAAATTATACAAATCATTTTAGATAAACATTTGAGCATTAAGTATACCTAACATTTATTTTAACGATATTCATTATTCTTTTTTCTCGTAGATCCTACCCGGCCAGCGCGAGATGCCGTATCACTGGGCTGCGTATCTTCTCTTCCACATGCACTTCACACAGATCTTCCACACCGCATCTATATGCTTGACGCTGTCGCTGGCGGTATGGAGATATCTCGCTATCAAGTAAGTCGTTTAGAGAACGCATTATAAGAATTTGCGGCATCGCTCTTGTAGGCGCTGACTCGTGAGCTTTAATAACAATTCTCACAAAATAGCACACATTGACCTAGCTTCAGGATAAGTAGCTTAAACACTTTTGTTTTGGTCAAATAACAGAGATGTTACAAATGTAATACTGGAATATATATTCAATATACTCGGACTTGATCAGTGTTGACTTGATCTAGTGCGCCGGAGGTCGTAGGTTAGATCCCCAAACAGGACAAACATTTAAATGATGAATAATTGTGTAATTAATGCGCCATAGAGCGTCAGAGATTATAGTCAGGATAAAGATTCGTCGCATTCTATGAAATAATATCTTCGATAGGACCGCCTATTACACTTCCCAACGACTGATATGATGATGATGACTGGGCTTAGTCCTGTGCACTGTGTCACAAAAATACCCAGATACAAACGCTTTAACTTTAGAAAAAATAATAAGGTTCTTTATTGTACAGTCAGCGTCGTAAGTATATAACAAAATAATAAGGTTCTTTATTGTACGCTACCAGTTCACTACCGCACATAGGCCTTTTCAAAAAGAAGGTTTTTTGCCCATAATTACCGCGCTGGGCAAGCGTGTTGAGGATGTTGGGGGTGCGCAACTTTGTCGTTGCCAATGTTGGCAATCGCTGAGCGCAGCTACTGCGATGGGAAATCAGCTGTCCATCCCCGCTTTGGGCATATGAGCTGCACTGTTTCGGATGAATATACTACTATCTAAAGGTTCGGGTACCTACGTCATTATCTTCCGACACTTGGTGCAGTGGGAGGTACTATTCTACTCTGACGGTACCTCACGGCAACTGCCGGTACCACACGGCAAACCCAATACTAACCATTAAAATAAGAGTTTTTATTACTATTTGCATTATGGCCATTAGACATGGCTTGTGTATTTGCGTTGATGTTCCGTGGGAAAAATTAATAGTAAATTCACATAATTTTTATTCTCATACATTCTCATGATAAGTCGTCATGATAAGAGAAATCACAAATATAATACTTAAATGCATAAACTCAACACCCAGACACAGTAAAAACATAAAAATGTTCATAAAATGTTTGTCTTTAGGTATAAGATAGGATCACCACCCAAGCCCATCAAAAGATCGTATGAGATACATATTTATCAGTTTGCAAATAATTTCTGACGATTCTACATGGATTTCAAATAGCGGTTTTTTTTTAAGTTAGACATGAATTTGAGGTAACTTAAGTGATTTCAAAGATTTGTGTATTTGTTTTGGGATAATCTTAAAGTCAATTATTATTATAACATTTATTTATTTTCCGGAAGTAATTAATATATACAAAAGTGTATGAGTTATTTTTTATAAATTTATGAACACCTTTAGATATATAGATAGTTAACCAAATACATAGGTTTGATTAAAATAAGATTACTTTGTCTTTATAAGTTAGTAGTTGTCAATTTCTTCCTGATAGTACTTCTCCTTCTGTGAATACAATACTTCAAACTTCGGCCACGAATCTCGCTACGCTTCTGAAACTTCTCCACTAATTGAAAATGAGTGGAACAATGCATTCCAAAACAATAACTGCTTAAGTTAAAAAAAATTATAAATCGTACAATATCTCATACATTGAACGATAAGTTGCTCAATGCACTTGTGTTACAGACATCAGTAATATAATATTTAAATTCATTTTGTGCACATCCAGACACAGAAAAAACACAAATATCATCATGTTTGTCCTCGCTGGGGATCGAATCCACGAGGAATATCTGCCCCATGGAGCCAGTCTAATTTATTCGTTCCTACAAGTGTAAAGGTCCTTTCAAAGTGAAAGGAGACAGGCGAATCTGGGCCTAACGTTACACAAATAAAATATTTATCAAGATTTTTTCAAGATTTTTAATTTCTAATCATTAAATATTAAACCATTTTACCATGGAATATTAAATAAAATATATAATCATAATATTATTGACTTTAGTTACTTCCTAGCTTTACTTTGACATTTTAAAAATGTTGCCAAATGAAATAAAGTAATGATATAAATAAAGAAATGATATAGAATAGAAAATCAAAGCAATGAAAGTGAATCACTGTTTTTTTCTTTAGATTATTTTTTAAAAAAACGTTTTAAATAATGAATTATATAACAACGTTTATAAAAACATTGTAAAAATAGAGTGATCAACAGGTTGATTTTTTTTTCTTGTTCTAGCAACAAATTAAAACTTATGTCACATCAAACGCCAAACTAAACAATCATTCCCTTCGTTTGGCTTGAACTTACGATAGTGGAGATATCGTTTTGTTGTGTTTTCTTGTGATTTTATTATTCAATTAGTATTCTTTTGCGACTTTGGCTTCGTATAAAGGATTCTGACGGTTATTACTTTAACGAACAACCCACGTTTTTCTTAACGGACTTAGTTTTTTTGCCTTCTCGACTTACATTCATATCATTCATACCTCAAACACGCGGGAAACAGATAGTCTTTTACAATAATCTTAGAAACCGCAAGTGTTAATGTCCTAAAATACAAATTGATAAAATCTAGTCAGTAGTAGTCTTTAAATACAACGTAAGAGCACTGAGAGTTTGTAAGAATAACTTATTACAAAGCAAATAACAACACCCAATCTGTTTTCTTCTGTGTAGCAGTTGTAAAAAAGATTTTTTATTTTAAATGGCAGTAATATCAAAATAATAGTAATTATTGCTGTAACGTCAGGCCCAATTTTGTATCGACGTTCGCCCGTCTCCTTTTCGTAGTCTTAGCACATTTCGTAACATTTTATAAAATTTTTATGAAATCGTTTTCGTCGGAAAAACTCGTTGCAATGAGCCTTGATTATTTTGGAAAGAATGAAACAAGAACCGGCTGACATCCCAACGCAGAGCCTAAAGTAAGCTAAAATAAAGGTTAGAAATTTAAAATTTTGCACCAAGATTCACTTTATAACGTAGGGGCGCACTAAAAAAATAATTAATGAAAATTAATTATATTATTATCCCCCAAAGGGGTAAAATGGGGGTGCGAAGTTAGTATGAAAGTGCTATCTTTGAAATTATTCTAAACACGTGATCATTTTATTTTTCGAAAATCAGGAGGGTAAAAGGGGAGTGCAAAGCAAGAAAGTTCTACAACTACGCGGTTGAAACTACGGGCTGCTAGTAAAAACTACTACTACAAACGGCTTCAAAACGCGTTTTTTTCAACTTTTGCATTCTTCGTCCGGCCTCAAGGTAACCGAAAACCTTAAAATATTTTTTGTAATACTAAATCACCGCCTAAAGGGGTAGAATAGGAGAGCACAGTTTGTATAAAACTGCTGTTTTTGGTTATTTGAATGAAAATCAATATAAAGGTTTTTCAGTGAAAGTCATGAAATACATGTAAAATATTTTTTTGAAAATCATCTCTTAGAAGTGGTTGAAATTAATGTTCGATAATTTAACGCGGGTGATTCCGTGGGACACTGCTAGCTGTTTATAAGTTTATTATTTGAAGATTCTGCTAATAATAATTTCCATTATATGGTATTGTTGAAATGTACTTTGATTTTCGAATCCTTTTACAAAATATGTTTTTCAATTTCTTATTTAATTAAAACTGAAACTGTTATTATAAATCAAAGCTTAACTATCACAACTTACACTTAATAAGAACTCTGTTTGGGTCATGTTATTAATTGTTTGTCTTTAATAAGTTTATAGAGTAATTAATTGTTTTAAGCTCTTCATTTTTTCACAAGTCTTATTACAATTTATATTTTTTGTTATGTAGAATGGTACCTATGTATATACGTACAAGATTTTGTCCACATCTCCCTCTATATATATCTTCGTGAAAGACACCTTATATGATAACCTACAGTCAGACTTAGTCCTTGCAAAGCATACAACCTACCCACAGAGCTCGAAGTACATAAAATGTTACTTTAACTTTACAACGTGTTACTAATGATATTGTTCTTAATATGTCTTTTGTGCTGATGGTCTTCCTAATACATTATATTTTTTATAAATAAATATATTATATTATATAATTATATAATTATATTATAAATAAATTATATTTTTCTATTATTACAATAGAATTTTATAAACGCATTTTATAGCAAAAAATGCTATAAAAATTGATGTGTGTCTTCGCTTATAAACTGTTTTAATTGTGTGTTGTATTAAACGCTTTCTGCTGTCTCTCTTTATCAATACAAAGATCTTTAAAACTCCGCTACGGATTTTAGTACGATTTTGATGAATTGACGAATAATGTGATGGGTCGCTAGTTTTGCATAGTATAAACAACATTTACGGTTTTTAAATTATTTCTTTAGAAAGCTACATTCTTACAATATAATAAAGGCTACATAATATCCAAAAAAAATTGTCCCTACCTATAATTTGTTAAAAATGTGAGCAAAATTTTTTTTTCTCATTTGTAACAAACACATAAAACAAAGCTAAAGGTTTCAAAAGTAACTTAAAATATTAAAATTAGCGATCGCAATGTAATGAAAGCATGATCAGAAATTGATCACAAAATGTAAAGTAAAATTTAATAAGTGTTATCTTAATTGTTCACAACTTTTTTTTCTTTTTCATTTTACATTCCATTTACTTTATTTGTTTTACAAATTTGTATAAGTTACTCAATAATGGAACCTAAGTCAACTCCTACATTAAAATCAAGTTACGCACTTTGTTTTCTCACAAAAGAATACCTAACTTAGATTATGTATTATAACAGCTAAACTATGAAAAACGACATTTAAACTACAGAATTATTTCATGCTTTCTTAGAAATCTCTCTTGTAAAACGAGTTTTTCAAGTTAGCATCTATAAAAAAGCTAGTGTCGAGAGTGAAGCCTGCATATTTTATCTTAGCTGAATTGAAATCTGACAGAACATTATTTTTTATTATACTCATCGTCGCTCTTCTCTAGTACCGTTATCAGCATTTCATCATTGTCCTGACATAGATTATACAGCTTGATCTTGCTTGCATAAATGGATGTTGTAATATGAAATAAAACAATATTTTCGACTATACGTTTTCACTTCTTATATCCTAGTAGCTCATATCAACTAAAAAGTAAACATATGTTTCACTGGAACAACAGTTGCTTTTTAGATAAATGTTCTAATTGTTACATCCTAAGCTTCGTGAGTTTTTATCCATATCTTAATACACGAGCGACGGTTGATCGTATACCTCGCCAGACATTTCTTAAAACCTAAAAGTACATCAGGTAGATCACTATATACTAATAGTGTAAAACAAAGACATTTCCAGATGTTTCTGTTATGTATGCTTATCATGTATATCTATTTTTAAAGCAACACAAAGGATTTTGATGAAAAAGTGTTAAAAAAATTCCACGGTGGTATTTCTATCTTTTAGGGTTAACTCACAAAAAACATTTTTTATCCTCATTGCACCCGTGCAAAGCCGGGGCGTTAGTTATATATAAAAATCCAGCATCACAGCGTTTGTCCGAGATGAACTTCTAAAATACAGAACTGATTTTAATTAATTTTAGTTTACTGTGTACACTTTGATCCAACTTGAGAAATAGAATAATTTATCTCAAGCTACAGACGCAATATTTTTTCATGATAAGGATAGGCATTTAGTAAAGACAGAACAATTATAATTATTTATGTATTGACGTTTTTGGTTCTAATAAAGAAGAGAAGATAATTTTGGTTCTGTATTTGTATGTAATTAAATTCTTGTATCATCTGAGTTTTAAAGTATTTCAAAATCTTTAAAACTCAGATGCAAAACAAATACAAATATTCATCATACATCATTATTTTGGGTGGGGATCGTACCCACATTAACCCTTGTGACACAAGACAGGATCACTGCTATCTGCGCCATCAGGTCCTTCAAAAATAGTTCTTTAAGCAATCAAGTGCTTATGTTGGAATCCGATCAACGTAAGAAATGTGCTAATGTTTTTTTATTTATTATTATTGGATACTCATGTAGTACTATGTAATCTATTTAACTTAAGCCAACCAGTAATCATCAAAAGTATATATTTTTAGCTATTGCGGAAATTGAATCTTGACGATACGCTTTAATAAATAATGATAAAGGAATTTGCACTCTTTCTAACATTCTTGACACAATGTTGAATATTTGCCTTAAATTTATCCTGTTATGAAGGACTGGCCTGATTTACAGGTCATTGAGTTTGCTCGGTGTATTCATCACAAACAGTGTAGCTTAAATTCAACGAGGCGGGAATGGGTAGCATTCCCATTAGGAAGCTATGCTCTGCGATAGCTACCAGACCTGCCTAGTGTAGCATTTTAGGAAACATTCTTCAAGCAATCTCTTTGGGAAACCTATGTCCAGTCTAACAGTGAATTTGATACGGCTGGTACGATAATATACCTTATTATATAGTACGATAATTAGCCTTCTACCAGTTGTCCTCGAGTAAAAAGTCATCTTGCTGAGCGAATCTTCACGACGGAATTGCTGCTGCCAATTCCCCTTTGTTACTCTTAAGCTAAGTTATTTCGGGTATAATACCGCCATCAAAGGTTCTGGTACCTCAGTCGCTTCTAACTATACCTGGTACTGGGAGGTACCATTCTGCCCGATCGGAAGCCCGTAGCCGAGTGGCTACGCTAGAACAACAAACCCATCATTTAGACTATCCTACCTAAATATCGGATAAATGTATTTATCGCAAAAGATCCAAGGTATGACCATTAGTCCTTACATAATGGCTGAATTCGAGGTAATGTTGTTTTGACATGTATTGTTTTAAGAAGTCGATTTCGTCTGGAATGGCCGCCAAATGGGACATTAAAAGCTTGGCAGCCATTGAGGGAATCTCTGCTTATTTATTTCAGGCTTTATGACGTCGGAATTTTCCGTTACTTGTGTGTGTATTAGATACGATGTTTTGCTTTGATATGTTATGTTATCGATTCATCCATCCAATATGATATGACTTTTGCTTACCAGAATTCATCATCATCATCATATCCAATGTGAGGTACCGGCAGAGTAGAATAATACTTTCCTACTAGTAAAGTACCAGAACTGATAGATGGCAGCACAAGCACGAGCACGGCACGAGCTACACTGGCTCGGATATACATCCATCCGAGCCAGTGTAGCTCAAATGCATAGGATAGAGATGGGCAACAGTATTCCCGTCGCAAAAGCTGTGATCTGCGATTACCAACACCCTTGCCTAGGGCGGGAATTACGGGGACGTTTCCCTCTATCTTGGGGAGGCCTATGTATAGCAGTGGACTTCCAATGGCTGTTATGATGATCATAGCCACTGTAGACATTCAGTACTGGACATAGATCTTCCTAAAAAAGTGGGTACGTTGCCCATAATTGCCAACACTGAGCAAGCACCTAGTAGCAACCGCAGATCGTAATTGCACGAAAGAAACGCTGCTGCCCATCTCCACCCTGCCTTCGGACATACTATACTACTCTGCCGGTTCCACACGGTAAAATATAGAAGAATATTAAGGGGTATTTTTCTCATAATTGCGATGCTGGCAGTCGTAGCTCTGCATCCATCTCCGTCATAATAACCTTTTGCAACGCAATAATATATTTATAATACCTGTAATCTTTAAATATTACTCTAAATAAAAAATAGATAGAGAGAAATTTTAAATTTTTTTTATAATCTCAGTTTCAATCTCCGCTGCAATATCTTTTTGGTCCCTTGACTGTTATTTATTCAGTATCTTTAAAAGCTTGTAACGAGTTCAAACTTCTATCCAACTCGCGAAAGTATTTAGTATTCAAGCAAGTATTTATTACTCCCAGATTTTATATGGTGCTCTCTTATAAATCATAAATATATTGGATTAATGTTCTGACCGAGACTCCTTCCCGATGGACTTCGCTTTGTTCAAGTTTTTAAGATTCAAGGTACATATGCCAAATAAAAATAATATTCTTACAACATCTCATATATTGACCTGACTCCGTGGTAAGTCGCTAAAAGCACTTGTGTGACATCAGACAACAGAGGAATCACAAATATAATACTTAAATACATACACCCAACATCCAGACACAGGATAAACATAAATATGATCATATAAATATCATTGGGTGGGGATCGAACCCACGAGCGCCACTAAGCCCGCCAAAGATATTATTATTCTTTTAGATTAACCTAACGCTGAACTACTGATATATTATTCCAACGCCACCGGTGTGATAGGTGACTAATTTCATTACTGGACTAGGCCCAATTGTTTTTATAAACCTGACGACTATTATTAGAGAATGCCTTTGAGGCCGGACTTCGGTTCGAGTGGCTATCGTTGGAAACAATTTGGGAAATGTTAATAGGGTCGGTATTTGCTTGGGCGGCAGCGACTGCAAGTGTGCTCGTACGTGAAGTGTTTGTGATTGTGAAGTGCCAGTGAGAAGGTGACTAAGGAAGGTATTTAATAGTTATGCTATCGGGTGGAAAACCAAATTCAATTCAATTAGGTGGTGACAAATAATTTGAGTATAACAAACAACTGTGTTCACAAATGTGTTAGATCAATCTTTGGTATGGATTTACTGCTACCATAGGCGTATATAAAGAGGGGCCCTGTTGGGCCCTGTTGCGCCCATCTTGAAGATTAACCATAGATACGCCAATGATAGCTGCATTTTAAAGTAATTGAATATTTTACCTGTTCTAAATATTCATGAATATTTTATTATAAAAAAGTACATAAAGGACAACGGGGCGTTAAATTATATGTACCATTGCAAAGGCTTGCAATTTATTCAAAACTCTTATTGTATAGCGATATAAATATTTAATGGTTCGCCAAAAGTTATCAAGAATTTAGAGTTTAATGAATTTATAATGAACAAGCAATGACTATTTTTATTATTGTGTTTAATGGATATGATTTGTTTCGGGCTTTTTTTAATAATTGTTAGTTAGCTCATAGCATTCTTTTTAATATATTTGAATGAAATTTAACAGATTTACAGATTTACAGATTTTTCATTGAAAGTCATGAAACACGTATAATTTTTTTATAGTTTTTTTTTGGAAAATTGATGCAGTAATAGGTACGGTAAAGTTTTTATGAAAGTTCTACAACTTAATGCGGGTAAAACCGCGAGGCACTACTAGTTATATTATATAGTTTGATCTTCAATTAGTTCATTTGCTGTAACAATAAGCCGCTTAACTATATCATATCTGTTTTCATAGTTTACATTATCCGGGCATTCACTGGCTGCTACTACATTAATTTAATACTAAAAAAAATTCTTAGTGAAACAAAAAAAATATATGTTAAAAATATAGGTTTATATTACATTTTTATTTATGAACTGATTTGACTGGAATGTTGAAAAACAACGAATTTTTAAGCTTACATCATTATTTACTGCTTTCACTTCTTTTAAAATAAAAAACAAATCCCGGCAACTTTTAACAAGCGGTCAATTATGTAATAATTTAAGAATACTTTTAGGTAAAATAAGCCTAATGGTAATGACAAAGATATGATAATAAAATCAAATTTGTGTAAATAAATGATTAAATTCAATTAATATTTAAACTTCAATTAGATGTCGTTTGTAAACAACTTAACGCTGACTTGACATCCATATAAGTAGCTAATTTGTGTTACGGATATCAAACACCATAGTAATCAAATATAATATTTCAATACATATATATAACACTCAAACACAGAGTAAATAGATATATAATCATATATATTGTTTATTCTTTTATTTTAGGTTAAAATAAACTTATGCGTTGCTTCTGAAAACGAAGAAACGACAATTAAAGTCTATTCTTCCACCAATTATTCTTATTTATCTATCTTAAATCACAATAATCTAATACAATTAAAGTCTATTCTTCCACCAATTATTCTTATTTATCTATCTTAAATCACAATAATCTAATACAATTAATAACCTCTCAACTGACCATTGACCTCAGACTTTAGCGCTTGTCAGTTGTCAATGTCATTCAATGTCGTTCAAAAATTAAAGAAATATTATTTCTTTACATACATTCAATGTCGTTCAAAAATTAAAGAAATATTATTTCTTTACACATATATTATATTTGCTCTGGCTTCGATATCCTCGATTGAACCCACGATCTTTTAATGCACAAGATAGGATCAGTACCATTTGCGCCCTCGGACCCGTATGTAAGTAGTAGTATCATTACATATCATATCCCTTATTACTGGAATAATAATGATATGGTATTATTTATGATATTTGTATACATACATAGTACATTGTGTGTGTATGTTTTATACATTTTGTTGTCCTACATAGTTCACGGGTAGTTTAACGTTGGATTAATAATATTAATATAGTACTAGCGGCCTGCCCTGACTTTGTCTAAGTATTATCTTATATATCTTATAATGAATTTACCCTTTTTTAGAATGTTAGCTTTTATACTCATAGGAAAGGTTAGTGGTTAAATTTAAGATGTGAAATTTATAAACCTCAGACAAAATCTGGGTCCTGCAGTGTTATCTTACGCAAAGGCGCTTTAGCTAATTCTGAGACAGCCACCGACTTACCAGTATGAATGATATTTAATTTTTCTGTTTATTTTTTTAGATTATTCTTTTTTTCTTTCTCTCTCTCACTTTCTGTATAAATGCAATAGTATTTATGATATTGTACTCATATTTTGTATTTTTTTTCTTTTTTGTGCTGTCAGTTAATGTTTACTATATTTATAAAAGTGTTGATTTTTAACAATAAACTTCTACGCTATACACAAATGTGGACATTTATTTATATATATAAAGATTTATTTATTGTTAAATCGCCAACAGCAACAAATCAAAACTCAAAAATAAATTACTTAATATAGGCTTGCATAGCATTCGCTTAAACGTAGATTTAACACACACAAAGAAGTAATAGCTGATACGCAAAACGTTGTTCTTATATAGATTATTGCCATATTATAAGACTAGAACAGTACGTCCTTGTACCAGGTGACCTGGTGAGGCTGAGGTGGTACAGGCAGACGGCGGTTATATTCATCTGAAACAATGTAGATCAACTGCACAAGGCGGGGATGTGCAGCAGCATCCCCGTCGCGAAAGCTACAGCCTACGATTGCCAACATGACCCACGTGCCCAGTGCGGGATAGTTTCTTGGAGAGGCCTCTCTCCAGCAGTGGACTTTTAATGGCTGATATGAAGATGGATAAACAAATAACTTGCAAGAAAAAACTTATAGCGACAAAAAAATGATATACAAACTATCCTATCCCTCAAGTTGGGTACTTCGATTACAAACTGTTAAATAGTTCACGAATCATCATGGACTAAAATGTGTACTGAAAAGTTTTGAATTTCAACGACGCGTCGCGTGCTTTCTTTGTCGTCTACACTCGTTACCCACGTTGAGGCTAGACTTCAATTATAAATCGGTGTTTATTTGCAGGTATTCAGACAGAAACCACATACTGTGCACGGAGAGGCGATGCAGTACCGCCATACTGAGCAGTTTTATACTGCCTCCGATCCTGTGTATACCTACTTTTATGGTAAGTTGATAACGTTGCCTTAGGATTTTTTTAATTTATTTTTTAATCTATTACATATATCTTCTATTATACGAGAGTAGCATTTTGATTGACTTCTATTATACCTTTTATTTTGGTTTCTTTTATTTATATAATTATCAGGTGCATAAAATCTTACCATGCCGACCTTCTTTGAGATGGACTTTTTAAATAATAATAAATACATTTTCAGAATATCCAAGTCGCTTAAAGCACTTTGTTATGGACGTCAGATAACAGAGGAGTTACAAATATAATTCAAGTATTATCCATAGATAGAATCTATATATTTAACACCTAGACACAGAACAAATACAAATATCATCATAAAAATATTTGTCCTAGGTGGGGATTGAACTCACAACCTTTTGCGTACAAAATAGGACATGCCCCATAGGCCCCGTTCGACAATTGAAGACTATCACCACAATTTACATCTAAAATCTCTACTTTAGTGGATTGTCCAAGATGTTTTTTTTTGCTCAAAGCAATATATATTTGAGATAGAGATAAGTAAAGTTTGATGAGGTCGATTAAAAGCAGATCAGCAGATAAATAAATAGCATTGGATCATTAACCATCTGTTATTTAACATTTGCCCGTGGTACCCCGTTTGTCAATTCCGGTACCTCAGTCACCTCTTATGACATCTGCTTTAGGGGGAGGTACCATTCTACTTTGTCGGTACCTTACAGCGACCTTAGTGTAATAATTTATTTTCGCAGGTCTTCAATATTCACACAGCAGTAGTCTTGGAGCCGAGCGGCCCCATGATACTATACCACGTCGACTCCGACCAAGAAGGACAATTGTACCAGATCAACTTCTGGGTACACGCAGTTCTGATCAAGCTTCTACCCTGCTGCATCCTGACTATCATCAGTCTCTGGCTCATCCGGGAAGTGTACAGCGCTAATCAACACCAGAAAAAAGTCCGTGTCTACAACGCCTGTCCCACAAATAATAAGACAACCAAGCGACAGTGCAAAGCTGATAGAAGGACTAATAGAACGACCAAGATGCTGGTAGCTGTCCTCCTTCTTTTCTTAGTCACGGAGCTTCCACAAGGTATACTGGGGCTTCTAAGTGGTCTGCTAGGCCGCTGCTTTTTTAAACGGTGCTATAACCTCTTCGGAGAGCTGATGGATGCGCTAGCCTTGTTGAATGGAGCAATCAACTTCGTGCTGTACTGTTCAATGTCGAGACAGTTCAGGATGACGTTTGGCCAGATCATGTGGAGGGCGCATTTGCACAAGTGGCCGCTACCAGCTGCTTCCCACTCGGACGGACAACACACGTGAGTTCATTTATTTGAATCTTTACCTTTTTCATTTGGTTTTAGTTTCCTTTTGTTGTTGAATACAGTTATTATTATTATTTATAAATTTTATTTATAATTACCTTTGTTATGTACGCGATACGTAATAAGATTTTGTTTGTTGTAAGCAGTAAGAAAGACGCCCAATATGCCTTTTTATTATTCTCAATTTCAACAACATTTTTATATAAACAAACTAACTTTACAAACGACCAATTATTCAAATATTCAAAGAACAAATTTCCACATTTAAATGTGTGTATTATTTAATTTTTCTATATTACATAAGAAAACTAAACTTTCTAAAATATTTTTGTACAAAAATTTATTACTTCTCGTTTGTAAAATCTGCTGTAAATTTTTCCATACACAATTTGTCCAAAATATCATGTTCAATTCAAAACCATTGTTTATTTTTTTATCATTGCTGGTGCATATTTGACCTTAAATAGTTTTTTTATTAAGTTAAAATATTTAATATAATATTGCTGTGTTTAGAAATTTTAAAATTAAGTCATCAGTAAAAATATATTGTACCCAAATATGAGAATCATTAAAATTAATTTCTGTAAAATGCAGCTTTAAAGCTGATTTCATTAAACATCTGTAAATATCAGTTTCAGTAGAATCTTACAGTATGTAGGCTTTATATTTATTTTTTATAATATATCGTCAAGTCATCATTGTATACGTTATTGCTGAAAATCCAATGTCAGATTCAAGAAAAAAAAAATTAATCTTGGGTCTAGTAACAATTTATCCCTTTGCTTAAAATTATATTGAGTTAGTTTTCTTAGAAGAATGACGTGTTTATTAGTAGAAATTGAGTTGGGATTGCCGCCTCTTACCAATATCTCCCTAGGCTTTGAAGATGTGAAATGTTTACATATGGTAGACCTCATACAGGAGTTTGTCTGCATTGGTTCACTCTCACTTATTTCTACCGCCAAATAGCAGTGTTCACAATGTTGAGTTTCGTTTTAAAGGGTAAGAGGCAGTAAAATACTGGGTAATATGATACAATATCTTCAAGTCACAAAACCTACCGGTAAGGTTTTGATATTACAACCGTCTCTAGGTTGCAATGACAGGGACAATAAAGTGGACTGTACGCACGTCGGCCGACCTGGGCTAACAAAAAGATGTGTACACTGATCGCAGACTTTACTTTAAAGTTTGCGAGTAAAGGCACAGATGTTAAAATTGAGCAGATGGCCAGTTTGTATTCAGTGTACGTAACGCTATCATGTTTAATTGGTGTTAAAAGCTTGAGATGATCCACTTATATACATCAATTTTGTGGAATATATAACCACATCTTAGCTGGTGATGTGGAAAACCTGAGTTATTAGGTATTCACCCGGTGGAAACTTGGGAATTTTTCCGATTGGATTCCCATCAATTGATTCTTGGGTTTGCACAATTTGACTAAGCACCTTTGAGTGCCTTTTTGTTAGGTTAGCAGATTGCATAAAAATTGTACATGAGTAAAATTATATTTATTTTGAAATTCAGGCTCCTTATGCTTTAGTATGTAATTTAAAAAATAACTAAGTACCTACAAAAAACTTTTAAAGGAAAACAAGATTTTTCAAGCATTTATGTTTTAATATTTAGGCAACATAAAAGCAACATTTTAAAAGATAAGTAGCTTAAGTTTTATTTTAAAAAACAAAATGACAATAAGCATTAGCGATAGTCAAAAGTATAAAACTTACGTCTGAAGTCTACTCGGATGGGTGACCATTGTGTACTACGGAGTTATCGGAATCCAGATCCAACAGATTAATATACCTTATTATTTCTTTACAGAGGGAAGTCATCGGTCCCGTGAGGAAGAATCGTACAAGAGAAACACGCTACTGTGCTACAACAGTTCTTGTAAATACCATGTTATAGAAGTTATAAAGACATTAAGTGTTCAGTGTATTAAGGAAATTATTACTAGACTATAAGAAAATTATTATTATTATCAATGAGAATTCGTTCTGTGCTTAATTATTATTGTTGTTGTGTTAATTAATTAGTACTGTTGTTAAAAATTAATAGGTTAGTATTACATTTTAATAAATCTTTATTATTAACATCGACAATCCTATATGTAAATAGCGTATAAGCTTCTATAATTCTTAAGAAATACTATCGACGATACTACAGACAATTTTATAACTTAGAATCTTTGAATTAAGGCTCAATACAGTATAAACCATCGTTTTCTCTAATCTGATCGATCTGAGCGTTATCGCTTAGTGCTTATCGACCTTATGGCTGCCAATTGTGTAATAATTTGTAAGGTTTTTTTAAATGTAACTTTCTGTATACAATAGAGAGTATAATAATATTATGATTATCCACACAGAGTAAAAAAATCACTGTTTGTTCTACTGCCGCTTTCTAAGCTTATTTTTTAAATGGAACAAGATTCAATTAATGGTGGCGGTGGTTGTATACACGCCTGCCACATTTACAGATGTTACAAAGACAATGTTGTAGGTTTAATTACAGTTGTGAAATTTGCAATCGGATTGACAATCAAATTTAAATTTAATACAGCAGAGTAGAATAGTACCTCCCGCTATACCAAGTATCGTAAGAAGCGAATAAGATACCAAAACCGACAGATGGCGGTATATCAATCCGAAACGAAAGCGAAAGCTGCGCTCTACAATTGCCAATACGCTTGCCCAGCGCGCGCAATTATGGGAAAAATTCCCCTTTTCTTAAAGAAACCTGTGTCCAGCAGTGGACTTCCATAGCTGATATAATGAAAAGCGTTTGACAACAATAAATAATCAATTAATGTTATGTTTCATTCGATTAATGATGAAACTTACATACATGCGTGCATAACTTCTAAAACAAGTAACAATATCACGACATGTAATAAAAAAAACGTATGTTTACAACTTAACTAACTCCTTGATGAATTTCAAAAATTACAAAAAGAAAGTATTTATAAGTTACAATAATATAGGAAAAAGGCCCAAAGCTCCGTGCAGTCTGTATACATAATTACCTCGAAAAAAAAACACAAAGCTTCTGTATATATAGATAGATAGACAAAGGTAAGTATCGCAACGAAACAGAACAAATTTTAAATGGTATTGATAAATATTGAGAAAACCTTTTGTAGAACATTGCTCCTCAAACTCAGGCCCCCGGCTGCTTATTGATCACCGACAAAGGTTCGTGTTTCACCTACATGCCTGTAGCTCACGCCAATGCAAGCAAGATTAATGCATATGATGCATTCATCAACCCAAACGTCAATTCCATACACATCAAGATATTACCATAGCAATTTTCGATTGTAATAGTTGAGTATTGTACAAATCTTCTGCAAATAAGATATAATTAAATCATTATCATCACCATATCAGCTATAGGATGTTCACCACTGGGCACAGACCACGGCAAGTGATTCCAGCTAGACTGATTGGTTCAATCGTTTCTAATTTTTGGGAGGTTATGCCACGTGGGCAGGTGTGATGGCAATCGCTGAGTGTAGTTTCGCGATGAAGATGCTGCTGCCCATTCCCGACCATTTGCATTTATTGATGTTAGAATCGATATACCGCTAGCTGTTAGTCTATTGGTACAAAGAGAGGAATTCTACTAAGCTATACGCTATACGGCGCTTCGTACTTATATATAAATATACTAAGAAAATCGTTCAGTTATAATTTGAGATCATAATTATAGAGAAGAAGAAAGAAATTATAATAACAATTTAAATATTTAGAGAATGACGAGTATATAAAAATTAATGTAACTCGTTAGATAATAATAAGTATAACTAGAAATAATGTCCATTATTTTCTATTATAATCTATACGATGAAAGACATCTCATTTGTCATTATGTTACTTTACTAATTAATTCAAAATGTTTTTAGACGTCTTAGTTGGTTAGTTCTGCATTTGCTAGTCTTTCTAGTCAGATTCTTATATTAATAACTTAAAAAATAGTATAGATAATTAAATAATTGTGGTCCTTTATAAACTAAAAATAAGTAATATTATTAAAATATATGTACATAGCTAGATCTTAAGTTTTAAAAATAATACCAATTATTAATGTGCTTATCAAAAATATTGTACAGAAATGTCTAGTCTTGAATGTTATTTGTTTGGTGTATTTATCTAAAAGTCAGCTCAGGTGAAATAAGTAAACAAATCAACAGATCAATTTTCACAAATCTACCAAATATTAGTCATTTATGAATGCAATGGCTCGCAATTAAAAAGTTATGTACAAACAAACATAAATCAGAGCTAGCTGATCTTAGTATACCTCTCGCGCTTTCTTTACTCGCATTGGCCCTTTCATACACGCTTGTTTATTCTTGGTTCCCTGGACTTTGCTCTTTTTGAATATGTTCTTTACCGGGTGAAGGTATTTTCGCCAAGATTGTCTCATACCAACTCTTCCATTCACTCCCGCATTTTATATTTGTGAAATCATTTTATTTTTATCCATCCTTTCTACATGTCCAAACACTCACAACATTTGTTTATTTATTTTTGTCACAACATCATATTTTACACTATATCTATCTCTTATCATTATCATGTTCATCAACATCATAATCTGTCAGTTCTGGTACGCCTCTTACGACACATGGTGCAGTGCGGGGTACTGTTCTATTTCGCCGGTACCTCACGGCACTGAATCCGTTTAATCCACCTCTATTGATCAACCGAATGGTATCAAGTAAGTATCAGTGAAGTTTGGTACCATACAATATTTTTAACAATTCAGTCCGATATCAAATTCACTGCACTTGTGATTTAATTCTTAATACCACTTATTATCGTAATATTACCCGCCTTTCCCCTTGCGACTACGTTAGGCGAATGCGTGATGCGTAATGTCGATTTAGTAAGAGCAACTTAGTATATTACATGAGGTAGACCTCTTACAAATGTAATTGCGTTGGTACCTCACTCTAACTTATTTCTACCGATAAATAGCAGTGGTTGCATTGCTGTGTTCCGGTTTGAAGGGTGAGAAAGGCAGTGAAATTACGGGGTAAATGAGACATAGTATCTTTAGTTCATAGAGTTGGCGACAAGCTAGTGATATCTTTGTGATGACACAAGCGTCTATAAGCTGCAGTAACGTTCACGATCAAGAGGATCATATGCTTGTTTGTTAACTTCATAACATAAAAAAAAATCTCTTTGCTTTGTATGCTCTCCTCTTCTACCTCTTTTTGACATTTCCATGATGATGATGAGTTTGTCATTTCCCTTTGATGTCCTTATAAATGGACTAGCTGTGCCCGCAACTTCGTTCGCGTGGTTGTCGGAAAATCTATCGAGATTATTTTTTGATTGCTCATTTTGGTTTATATTATTGTATAATCGTAAATAAGATTTATTTTAATAGTATGTAATAAAATAATGTTTATAAATTAATGGGTCAAAGTACTTTGGCATAAATTATATTTTTACTTTTGTTTAAAATAAAGCACGCTGCATTCAACCGCTCCGTAGGGCGTCGACCACGCGTCTGAGCCGCGCGGCATGGTACCTCGCAAAGATACCCTCCTAAGTGTTAGTGGCAAGCACGCCGGTGGGGCGAGACCCACCTCCTTCTAACCCGCCGCCGCGCGGCCTGCTTGCACATTATAATGGTAGCAAGCCGTCTTTGACAAATAATGTTATTATGAGTAAATCTCTAGAGATAGACATATAATGTCGCAGACTTTTTTTTATGATTAAAAAGGAATAATTCATTCATACATAGTTTTTGAATAACTTAAACCGTTTATGCAGCGCATGCGACGAAAGACCTCAAATGTGAATAATTTCCCCCGTTTTTGCAACATTTCTCACTGACGCTTCGCTTCTATTGGTCTCAACGTAATGTTATATAACTTAAAGCCTTTTTCTATAAATGGACTATCCAACAAAAAAAGAATTATTTAAATCGAACCAGTAGATCCTGAGATTAGCGCGTTTAAACAAACACACAAACAAACTCTTCCGCTTTATAATATTAGTATAGATTTGACTTTTTGTATACACATAAAATGCTATCATTGTATATTTTGTTGTATTGTATACACAGAATAACTTGTACAATTCGTAAACTATTAGTTGGCTTGTCAAACTAAAATTATACGTTATGGACTCCGTTGTAAATGAATGTGATTTATATATACCAACGAAAAGTTTTGTTCCACTCTCTTCATATCGCATATTGACTTCAATCAACTCAACTCAAATATCAGCCTTTGAAATGTTTTATATATTTTCCACAAGTTATACTATTCCTCCGGTCGTACGTAATACTTGTCTATAAATGAATATAATCTTACATTTACGTGTTCCAAAGCTTATAATAAAACTTTCCAACGGTTATGCTATCAAACAGCTGTCGTAAGGTAGCAGAAATGTCTGACATAAAATACTAAAAGGTGAACAAATCGAGTTATATAGCCATTAAATATCTTGATGAAGTGAATTTAGAAACATCGCTAGTAATAGACATTTAGATTTTCTAATTTCGCTTAAAATATGTGAACATACAAGCAGACGTCGACAGTCACCAGAAAAATATTGAGGCATCCTTCAATTTCACGTTTTCCTACTCTCGAGATAAAAATGCGGACCGCCTCATACTTTTATCTCGGTTTGAAATATTTACCATATAACATAAATATATTGGTTTTAATAAATTCACACGAGAATTCCATACATTGATCTGATTTGGAGATAGGTCGATTAAGGCAGTCGTGTTACGGATATCAGACAAGCGAGGTATTACAAATATCATAGTTAAATAACACACAGACACAAAACATATATATATATACATATCCTGGGTGTGAATCGAAACCACGAGCTTAGGCAAACAAGATAGGATCACTACCATCTGCGCCAATAATAATTAACAAATAACACTCAGTCAAATACTCTTTAAGCGAACTTAGAAGTGGCCTAAGACATAACTCAATTAATTAGGCCTACTCTAAACTAATTCTCAGGGTCTTCACTGAAATTAACTGCTGGTTCATTACGCGAACCCCCAAAAAAGAACTTGTTAGAAAAACTGGTGCTGAAAAACTCAACTTCCATCAAAACCACCTAAGAAAACCCCTACCGTATGGTTGGCGTTAAAGAAACAAACCAAAAAAATGGGTCAGCCCTTTTAATTTTTTACATGTCTTTATCAGCGCGATTTGTTTTTTGGCTGGATATCGGTCGTGGTTGAAAATTTTTGGGAAGTTATGAACTTAACTAACAAATTTTATATATTGCACCTATTGTATGTGAGTGTACAACGGTGATTGCCGGTGTGCGGCACTTACCTGATGACTTTTAAAATACCGTCGCAACCAATTTCTTAGTGGATATCCATCCATATGTATCATCATCATACTAGCCTTTGGAAGTCCACTGCTGGATATAGGCCTCTCCAAGAAACCGGGAATTTTGTCCATAATCGCCGCGCTGGGCAAGCGTGGTAGCAATTGCAGAGCGCAGCTTTCGTGACGGGAATTCTGCTACTCATCCCTACCCTATGCATTTGAGTTACACTGTCTCGGATGGATATAACGCCATCGCTCGGTCTGGTATAGGAAGAGGTACTATTCTAGTCTGCCGGTACCTTACGACATATTTATACCTTTTGTATAATAATAATAAAGTTTATTTATTGTTAAATAATTCAATATCAGTACATAAAAATATATTTACATGTATACATACATCAACCTGTGTCTCTTCGATCTACAATACTACGATCTTGGCATCATCCCATCCTCTGCGCTTCCCCTACTTACATTAGTCCATATTCGTTCTTCTGACTTCTGTATTTTCTTTTATCTTCTTTCTTTTGTACTTCTGACCTGGCCCTTCTTTAATACCTCTTCTACCTGGTTATGGCTACCAGGTATGTTCGCCTAGGTTTGTCCTATACCAACTCTTCTATTCATTACCGTTTTGTATATTTGTACAGGCATTTTACATTCATTCATCCTTTTTACATGTCCAATCCAAACCATTTCGACATTCGTTTCTGTTTTGTTGACACAAGATAATCTTTTTTACCATATTGATATATATTTATAAAGAAATATTTCATATTTTACAACTATATCTATCTTATATCTACCTCTTGATACTAAATTTGCTTTTCTCTATCGTAAGGTTGCCTGGAAGAAATTTGCGCTTTTGCGCCCATGACCGAAAAAACAAAAAAAATATTTTAAGCTTTACTAGTATTTATGAATAAATATCCAAACGTTTAATATCAAACTATAATTACTGTGAAATTCTCGAAAACAACTTCATGAATGATCCTTTTGATGTATATTATGAAACCCGTAAAGCCACAAATAGAAATGCATGAACAATTGAACATCGATACACGTGTTAACCTCGACACATACAATACCTCTGATAACTTGATATGGCATTAAATAGGTGTTGTAGGTATACATATTTAGGTATAGGTAATATAAAAATAAATCCACTTTTTATACACTCATTCAAAGATTTCGATGACCTGACTCCGAGCTCAAAGCACTTGTGTTATGGATATCAGACTACATAGGAATTACAAATATAATACTTATACCGCACGCAAATACAGAATACATAATAAATATTTTTTTCTGAGTAGGAATAAAACCCAAGACCCTCTGCGCACAAGACACGACTCTACCGAATGCGTCATCGGACCGTTATGTTACTATGTTAATAACTTTATTAGATATGCCACTTTATTGCTAACGTTACTAAAAAAGTAATAATAATTATAAATTCCTTCATCATCACATTCATTGACCGAACCGACCGCTACTTAATACATATATTGAACACCCAGACACAAAACAAATTTTGTTTGTCCTATGTGGGGATCGAACCCACGTCTATGACCATACAAGACTAGGTCACTATTATCTGCAACACCTGACCTATCAATGTAGTAACTTGGAAGATCACGCCTATCATAAAAATGTCGTCGTTACAAGGGAACGATATGTTACATATATGAACGAACGAACACGGACCGGAGGCGTTTACCACAATATTTGATTACCATTCGATTGTTACTAAGATGGATTGTCTCCACAAAACCCTATTAATGTGAAATCCAATTCAAGGAAAGGCTTTGATGTACTTCAACGAAAGGCTTATCAAATTAGTTGCCCGAACTAATCTATTTATCTATTTAGCTGTTGCTAGTTAGCTGAAAGACCTAGAATATTAAAAGTCATTCATCGTCATCATAGCAGCCGCGAAACGTCCACAGCTGGACTTTGGATTTACCCATAATTGCCGTTCTGGGCAAGCGTAGTGACAATCGCAGAGCGTAGGTTTGCGACGGTTCGATCCCCACCCAGGACAAACATCTATGAGATATTATTTGCGTTTGTACTGTGTCTTGGCGTTATATAAGTATATGTGTATTTAAATAATATATTTGTGATTCCTCTATTGTCTGATATCCGTAAAACGCCTGTGTTAATGCTACTTATCTCGTCGTAAGGTCAAGGTATGAGATGTAGTTGAATAGTTATTATTATATGTCACGCGACTATCGGGTAGGTTGTATGGCTGTTACTAATTAACTAATAACTATATTCGTTCTAAAAATAATCTAACACTCGTTTTTAAAAAAATCTACTATTCCAGGCTGTAAAGTAACATTCTGTTTTTGTATTTGTGTATTTTTGTCTTTTTTGGGTATTAAACATATTAAAGTTTTGATGAACCTAATGGCGTAAATGGAAATTATCCTATCTTGTGCATCAGAGGCCATAAGTTAGATCCCGGAGCAAATATTTATATGTTGAGTATTTAAATTTGTTCTGTGTCTGGGTGTTATTCATATGTACATAAGTATTTAATTTGTAATTCATCTGTTGTCTGACATCCGTAATAACAGGCTTTAAGCTACTTATCCTGGAGTCAAGTCAATGTTTGAGATGTCGTGTAAATTTATTTATTACTATTATGATATTTGTGATTCCTCTGCTGTCTGACGTCCGTAACACAAGTGCTTTAAGCGACTTATCTTGGAGTCAGGTCAATGAGATATTCATAATTATTCTCATATCGTCCACAAGACGTCTATTGCTGGAAATAGGCCTTCCCATGTATTTTCCAAAAGGACCTGTTGTATGCGGCCTATGTCCAGTGCGATTTTGTTTTAATCAGATTATCTGTCCATCTTGTGGGTGGAGGCTGAGTTTGCTGGTACGTGGTACGTCTATTCTAGAACCCTACGACCCCATCAGCCATTGGTTCTGTCTACGAAGTACCCTGCCCACTGCAACTTCAACTTAGTAATCCGCCGGGCAATGTCAAAAACTTTCGTTCTATTACAAATCTCCTCATTCCTGATTTGATCGCACAAACAGATTTGTTATTATTATCAAATAATGAGATATTTAAATATGTTTTTATAGGTTGTTGCGGTTTTAAAGCAATTTTAACAATGGTTTTTACCTTTTTACCTGATTTGAAGTATTATTGTTTCCTCAAATCAGTTAATACTCTATTGTTCGATGAACATGCGAAATATTCGTGATTACGATGCGGTTTTGGAATTGCCTAATGTTCGGAATTAGCGTGATAGGTTCCATTATTATCTAGTTTACGTGAATGTTCGAATAAAGGTCATCGTTAAAAACGAGATAATGTACACCAGGGCATGTTATTTACAATTCTAAATATAGATGAGGTAGACTTTATACAAAAGGTCATCTGCATTAGTAGCTAACTCTCACCTACTTCTACCGCTAGATAGCAGTGTTCGTATTTCTGTGTTCCGGTCTGAAGGGTGAGAGAGGCACTGAATTTGTTAAGGAATGTGGCATAATATTCTCAAGTCACAAGGTTGTCTATGGGCTGCAGTGACGCTTACTATCTCGCGCACTGTATGCTTGATTGTCGGCCTGGTCTAATGAATAATAAAAACATAGAACCCGTTATACGTAACAAACGAAAATCACTCAATATATGTTTCTTCACCGCTATTCACCAAATTATCATCATCATCAATCATATCGGCAGCAAAATGGCTATTTAGACAACAGTCTCCCGAAGGTTCTATTAAGAGAATAATTCTCGTGCTGGGCAGGCGTGGTGACCATAGTAGACGGTGGCTTGGGGACGAGGATGCTATCAGCCTATCCTAATCCATTGCATTTGAGCTACGCCAACATGGATGGATGTCACCCGGTTCCTCTAGCCCAGTACGTGCTAGAACTGGTAATGATCAGATTCTCCTTGCGTGATCGATTAGGGAATAAAGAGATCCATAAAAGAACCATTGTTGCTGATATCGCCAAGCGTATAACCAAATTCAAGTGATTACAAGACGGCCGATGTCAAGTGCCACGTAGGGTGCCACTTACAAGGTCGACAGAAGATCTGACTAAGCCACAGGCTCTAGCCCTGCTAGAAATCTCCTATAAAAGCCTACGTGGGCAGTCCCATTGATGATACCACCTTAACAGCAATAAGACATATTCTCAAGTAGTAGACTAGCCCATAAATTACATCCGTCAAATAACTTTCATAAGCCGTAGCTAGATGCTGATGGTATCATCATTGTCATCATCAGCCATATAAAGTCTACTGATGGACATGGGCCCCCTCGTGATAGTGGGATTTTGCCCATAATTGTCATGCTGGGCAGGCGTGATGACACTCGTAGAGCGCATCTTCGCGACAGGGATGCTACTGGCCATCCTTACATAGAAGTGTTTCGGATGTCTATACCGTCATCTGTCGGTATCGGTACCTTAGTCACCTCTTACAACACCTGGTACAAAGACAGGTATTATTCTCTTCCGTTGGTACCCCACGGCTTAGTATAGGCAACCCTGTAATTTCGAACAGATCAGGTTAAATGCGGCTTGTATCCAGCGCGATCGTGCGGTCCAGTCAGATCGTCTGTAAGATTTGTTCATAATAACTGTAAATTTGTTTCAGTTATAAATTTACCATGCTGCATAACAAAATTGATATTCAAATGTCAATATTAAAAAAATATCTATACGTAACAATTTGTCTTAACTTTACCTACAAATGGTTTTATTTGCTTTTTAAACATTTTGAAGTATCCATTTTAAAGATATGGCGTCGTAACATAATAAAAAATGAACATAACTTTCAGTGTTCTCATAAATTTAATATCAAAATAATTTTAATGCTACCAAAATAATTTTAAGACTACATTATAAAAATTACATGAAAATTACTGTACATAATTTTAATAGTACGACAAATTTTGTAATTTGATATTTCTAAATCATTCATATGTAAAAATGTTTCTCTTGTACGGAAAAATTGAGAAGTGCTAAAAATTGGGCGCAATCATCGAAATAGCTCACGGTATATGCATTCATTGTACATATCTTTTGATAAATAAATTTGTAATTGTAATATATGATTGTTTTATTTCTCATTAATTAGAAAAATCCAACGAAGACAATTTTTAAGTATGTATCATTATTTAATTCAGTAAGTATGTATAAAAAAAATGGTTGCCTGTAAAGTCGGTTTTACGGGCGAAGATTTTACGTGACAACGTCTTTTTCTCGGTAGAATATTTATTGATATGAATATAATTAAATTTCACAATAGAAACAAGGAATTGAATGAAAATAAGAATTGCACTAATTTTAACTATAGAAATATATTTTGTTTACTAAAACATTGTACATGTAAACTTAAACTTAACTAATTCCTATTTGAGTGATTTTGTTGAGGATAGGACGATGATAGGAGAAATATGAAATGAAAGGAAGTGTTTCTGCTGTAATGTGTCTTGCGAAAGTCAAGTCGATAGTTGTTCCTTTTAACGTAGTTGACTTAGAAACGTTTGATACGCAATCAAGATTATACGTATTTTTCATGAAATTAAGAAACGAGTTGTCAGGCTTTACGTTTTTGTTAAAATCACCACACAGAAGAATCGGTATACTAGAATCAACTTGCACGAACGGTGGCACGTACTTTTTATTTAAATTATTTTAAAATAAAAATTAAATTTATTTAATAATTTAATTTAAATTATTTATTTCAACTGCATTAAGAAGTTTGACACTCAATGCTTTCAATTGGCCTTAATTATTATATAATAAATCAGTTTCTCAACTTTTGTGTCAATCTAACAATTAATCAATCAATCATAGTTTACGATAATGAAATATCAGTGTACAATTATTTACCTTTATTGTTGTAGTTGTTGTAAATGACGAATCTAAGCACTCCAATTTTCACTACAGACACAGCTGACGATACTTTAACCACACGTGTGAACTTGTATTATGACGCTTTCTTGTTTTTCCAACGCCAAGAACGTTCGAGAAAGACAAAGACAGAGACACAAGCATGTGCCGATTCAATGCGCCTGATTCTCTAGTGCTGCGCGCGCAACAGACCGATCATAGTTGAGTGGGAGAGAGACGCAAGGCATTCGGCGGGCCTCTCTCTCGTTCGGTGACTCATCGTAACGTTACCGAGCGTTACACTTTTTCATAAGTGACTCCCAGCCACAACCTAATATAAGACGTTGTCACGTCAAAATAATAATTTGAGAATCAATCAATCATGACCTAATAGCAAGCATATTTATTTAAAAGTATTTTCATTAAGAAGAAAAATACAAATTGATAGTCCATACATTTATTATCACATTATATTAAACGAAGTCTCCTTCCGCTGTCTGTCGCTATCTATGCATCCTTACAGTTTTAAAACTACGCAACGAATTTTGATGTCAATTTTAAAACAGATAGTTAATCAAGCGGAAGTTATATATACATAACTAGCAGTGCCCCGCGGTTTCTACCCGCGTTAAATTATAGAAATTCCACTGTTGCACCCCTCTTTAGTAGAGTATTTCTGAAAAAATATTTTACATGTGTTGCGTGACTTTCGATGAAGAACCTTTATACTGAGTTTAATTTGAATTACTTCAAAAATAACAAAGTTTCACACCAACTTCGCACCCCCGTTTTAACCCTTTAGGAAATGAGCTTTACATCTACATATAGCTCATGGGTCAATAAGTCCCGTGACTAACCCAGAGTAGTAACTTTATCTAGAGTACTAACTTTTGCTTAAAACGTGTCAAAACTTTAAGTTGATCGGACCAGAAACAGCTGAGTTATCGAGGTTGGAGTGTACAGTCGTTTTGTAGTTTGTTTAAAAAAATGGAAAAAAACGAGTTTCTTGTTTTGATAAAACATTGTTTTTTAATCGGTAAAAACACAGTTCCAATGGATTGAAAAATGTTACCCGGACTCTAGTTCATCAAAAGCATCGATTTTTCAGTTGTTTTGCGAGTTTAAACTTGGTCGTACCAATACAAATGACGCGGAACACTCGGGTAGACCTGTGGAAGCCGTTACATTGAAAAATGTAAGTAAAGTGACAAACATTATAATAATGAAAGTTAAGAAATAAATTGCTAAGATGTCACAGACATCATATGGAAGTGTATTTACTATCCTTTATAAAAAATTGAGCATGAAAAAGGTTTTTTCCAAGTGGGTGCCGCGATTGCTTTCGATGGAACAAACACAGCAATTAGTCAATGATTCAGAAAGCTGATTATCGCTATTTACTAGCATAAAAAACAGATTCTTGCGTCGTTATGTGACCATGGACAAGACATGGATACATCACTACACTTCAGAGTCGAAGCGGCAGTCATCTGAGTGGCGCACAGCTAGCAAAAGCCGTCTGAAGCGTCCGAAAACGCAGCAGTTAGCTAAAGTCATGGCGTAAGTACGAGTAGAGAAAAGAAATCTTTTTACCAAGATAATGCACCTTGCCACAAGTCGATGAAAACAATGGCAAAATTGAACGAATTGGGCTTTGATCTGCTTCCCCACCCCCCATACTCGCCAGATTTAGCCCCCAGTGACTACTGGCTCTTTGCTGATGAATAGATGATGAAAAATGCTCCAGGAAAAAAGATTTGGATCCAATGAGGAGGTCATCGATGAAACTGAAGCTTATTTTGAAGCGAAAGATGTTTTTTTTATAAACATGGTATTGAAAAATTGGAAAAACGTTATAACCATTGTATCACCCTAAAAGGTGATTATGTTGATGAATAAAAAAAAAATTGCAAAAAAAAAAGTTGTTTCTCATACAGTACATTACAACGATACAAATACTATATGTATTGAGTAATATTATTATTCAATAGTTTAAAATCCATTCTGGTCGATCGGACAACGTAATAGTTATATAACAAGCAGTGTAGAGTTCACAAAATCATCGTATCAACCCTTGGAAGTCCACCGCTGGGTATAGGCTTCCCCAAGAAAGGGGGAGTATTGCCCATAATTTCCGCGCTAGACAAGCGTATTGGCAATCGCAAAGCGCACTTTGGCGAGGGTGCTACTGACCCTCCCCGCTCTGTGCGTTTTAGCTACACTTTTGCGGATGGATATACCGCCATGTGCCGATTCTGGTATCTCAGTCGCCTCTTATGACACCTGCTGCAAGGTAGGTACTATTCTACTATGCCGGTACCACACGGTAGGTACTTCACAAAATACTGACAGTAATAATTGTCAGCACCGTGTTGCCAGTACTGCGTGAATGGGAATGCGATAGGATTAAAAACTAAAAATACCTTGCTGTGTTCTGGTTTAAAGGGTGAGAGAGGTAATTAAATAATTATACAAAATATCTTTAATTCATAAGGTTGGCATGTCTATAGGCTGCTAGGACGCTTACTGACTGCGTAAGCTTTATTTATATAAATGTTAATCGTTAACGCTAGAAATAGCGACAAGGCGTTAGAATATAAGAGACAAGAAACGTAGACGAAGTCGCGGTCAAAATTTCGCCGTAAATAATTTGCAGCGTAATAGATACAAGAATTATGACGACCAGTCAAAAATACTTTTCAACAAATAATTGTGAATAAAGCTCTATTTTCGTCAGCAATGTGGTAAAAGCTGCTAATTCCTTGGATCATGCGGTGAGCTTCAATTGTCCTAAGTGGGTCTCAGACGGGTTTTATTTATGACAATAATAGTATGAAATTACTTTGATACTTTCATTGGTAATGCTATCCAAGTATTATTGAAAATATTTTTGTATTTTCTCACACCACCTACGCTTTCGCATTCGCAGACTAAGTGAACTTAATATTTTCTACGTTTGACGCGGTTTCAACTCATAAAACTAATTAAATGGCTTTAAACGGTTGCTTTTTTATTTTATTTTATTTATTTATTTTATTTTTATTAATTTGTGGTTAACCATGCTCGTGATATCTTCAGATACTTAATTTTCTTTACTCGGACCCGTTAAAAATAGTTTAATTGAAAAATAATCAAGCAAGCATATTGGTAATTGCAGAGCGCAGTTTTCGCAACGGGGATTCGGCCTATTTCCGCCCTGTGTATTTGAATTGCACTGTTTCGGATGGATATACCACCATCTGTCAGTTATGCTACCTTGGTCGCCTTTTCACCTGTTACAGGAGGAAGTTAATAAATATTACTAAAGTAATTAAAGGTTCAAAAGTTAAAATAATTCTCTCGTAGAAACGATTTCTTTGTAGAAGTCTAAAAGTATACGATAAACAATAAAGCAATTTTTTTCAAACAATAACCTAATATTTATCACCATTTACTATTAAATATTATAAGTATTTGGAAGTTTGAATCTGAGGAAAATCTCAGATGATCAAAAGATTCATTTGAATGTACCTAATACTGCCAACGGATATCCTTACTTCCAAGTCCATAGGCGCGTTACCGGCTTTTACAAATACGTCCTTTTTTCAAGTTATCTACGACGTTTCGACATCAAAAAAAGATGTTGATTAAAAAAAAGTAGTCGTACGAGACGTATAAAACATTTAGGTAAGACAAGCATCGGCATGGTGGTAATATATTTTTGATAATAAAACTTGACGATTGGCGCTTACTGATTGACGAGAACTCTTCAACACAATTTCATACTATATGTGATAGAAGATGCAGAATAAACATTTCTACAAATAAGACTGTGATCAACGAAGGATTTTGTATATTAAGACATCACTTCAACGATTGACGTGTAGAAAACTATCAACAAACCACTACATACAATACAACCAAAGATTTTGGCCGACGCAACTCAAATATTTGGTACATTTTATTTATTTTTAGCATTTTATAACTTAAAAGAAAAAAATCCTTACATGATTACTTTGTTGATCGTCCGAACCCTTTTTTCTCGGGAATGCGTGGTATGCAGTCCCTTGAAGCTGTCAAAAATCTATATATACTATAACAATGTAAACGAAAAATTTTATTAAAATAATATTAGAATTAACGTGTTTACTCTCCATGATAAAACAACGTTCGAAAGCTTTAGTACATTCTTTATTTGACACTCTAATTTAAAGACTACTCTTTAAATAGCTATAGAATCTATCCATATTGCGTCTAATATAACATTTGCCTGTTAGATTTTAATCAAATTTTTGGTTTATGTCTAGGTACAAATAAATAAAATATCTTTTGGCTAAAATACCTTAAGAACTAATCATTGCCTACATTTTGCTTTAATCTTGAATTCTGATCAAATTTGCTTGCTTAAGATATTGCGTATTATAAGATTTCATAGAGACACTCGTATATACACAGACAAAGTCAAGATTGGACGTTAGTCATTGGATAAATCGTAGCGCAATAGACCGCGCGCAATTAACAAGCGACAGTTGAACCTTGTGGAACTACGCCAATTAATAAGCTAATAAATATAACTATCAGAATATCAGAACCATTTCAATCTGTATTTTAAAACAGTTATGTATTTAGCAGATGCCTGTAATCTACCAATTACGTTGTTTCTAATGTTTTAGCCTCGTTAAAAATACTAAAAAGCATCTATATATTTAAGAAATTACTACGTAAGTATTAAGCTTCTCATTCCTCGAAGCAATTACCTATTGTTATTTATCTTTCTTAAGGTAAACTTGTTTTACATAACAACAAGGATAAAATGGTAATTTTTAGTCAATTCGAAGTATTTCGAAATTCAATTATTATTTTAAATTGGCTAACTTGGAAACGTTAAAACGTTGAAACTGAGACAAATTTGATCACGAATAGCGATTTCTCATTTAATAAAGTATAATGTCTTCGAAGCGCCTGGTTTGCAATACGGAATAGAATCTAGAATCGACGCACGATATACACTTTCACGCATTCTATCCTGTAGAAAATATATTTTTATAGGCTAGACTATACGCAGAAATCGGACATTAAAGCAATAACCTAAAGTAAACCATATTTCAGTGAAATAGTAGAGATTTCTTGTAGAATGCTATATTAATACATTTTAATTAAATCTATTAATTATACTTACCAATTTAATAAAACTTCCGTGGGGTACCGGCGGAGTAGAGTCGTAAGTACCTCTTTATACTAAGTATCATAAATAGCGACTGAAGTACCCGAACCATCAGATGGCGGTATATCCATCCAAGTTGCGCTTTGGAATTGCCACCACGCCTGCCGAGCGCGACAAACAAGGGCAAAAATCTCCCTTTTTTGGGGATTTTTAACAGTGGACTCTATTACTGATATGATGATGATGATAAAGAACAAAATTTCGATCAGATAAATACAAATATAAACTGTCTGACTAAAAGGTAATTTTCCATCCAAAAACAGCACGCACCTACTTCATATTCTGGATAAAATATTTGCTTGTACGCACCACTATTTTTACCAGCGAAGAAAATAAATTCTCTTGGGAGTGTCTGAAAACAAAACCGTCCACCATTTTCAATCGTGAATAGTAAACATTCAATTAAGCTTTTCAAGATCAATTAACTTTTTCTTTAAGTCTAGGAATATTTTCAGATGTGATTTATATGGCTTCGTTTGTTTACAGGCGTTTGTTCGAACAATAGTATCGAGGCGATTCGTAATGCATAAATATGGATGTGACGATTCAATGGTTAAAATGCAAGAGCTTCAGGTAAAATTCCATTCACTCTAAAAATATTTGGATGTAATGTCGATTTATGAATCTCCGAGAGTACCTTTAAAGACAACGTACTGATTTGATTAAAATATAGTAAATATGTACGGTGGAAAATTTTACTAGAAAGTTGAAATATATACTTTTTTATATTGTTAAATTCTTTTGGAAAGAGGTCTTCAATCATATAATTGTAATAATATTAGTAGTGTAACGTGGCGTTCTTAATTCGGAACCATAAAAATATATGAATATTACCAAAATAATGTCTTAGTTAATCTACACTATGCAGCGCATCCTCTGTACATTAAATACTAGACTTTAAAATTTGCCTATCTATCTAATTATTTAATTTTAAGTAGTATAAGAAAAACACCTAGTATTGATGTTATAATTACTTTATATCGCGCTCTTGAGAACTCCTATGTTACCCGAACTATGTCAATACAATATATAATTTAAAAGATCAATATGCCTATTTAAATAACAATGGGTATGTTGATCTTTTAAATGAAATAAAAGACAATCACTTTCAAATTAAAGTGAGATAATCCGTTTAATATGCGCTAATATAGTGATATATTCATACAAATAGTGAAAAACGCCGTAAAGTTTGAAAATGGTTTATCAATCGTGAAAATTATAAAAATAAGTAACAATAACACCGACTTACCCGGGGACGAACACGATATTCAACTTATTTATAAACAACTTGTGCCAATTCAAAAGGATTACTAGTGTTCAATAGAGAACCTGTTTAAATGTAAATTGATGTTTTTACTGAACAAATTGAAGTTAGCTAAGAACGAATAAATGGGTTCTATAGATCGTTTTATAAAACTCCGGACATCGCAATTTTGTAGAATCGTTTCCATTCATAATTTCGTATTTTAATCGGATTAAGATTGCATCAACTTTATCTATACGTCAAAACTATTTAAAAAAAAAGATTGAGTTTAGCATAAGTAACTTTATTGGTTGTTTGAATTCTAAAGGCACCTAAAATTCATCAAGTGCTCTTTACAGGCATCATGGCATAGACAGAAAAGAGCAGCAAACAGGAAAATAGCGCGAGGTGCCCAAAATCTCTGTGCTGTGCCATTTCTATGTTGAGTTGAGTGTGAGTTAGGAAGCACCTAGATTATTTTTTTGTTTTGGAGTTCATTTATTTTAAGTTTTTATCCACAACTCCGCGGACGTAGAAACGAGTATTCCATAGACACATGACCATGATTTTGCAATTAAGTATAAAGTACCCTTGTGGTAGTTTAGCTTTATATATACACTTATTTACAAAAAAAATGAACCATTTCAAATGTTACTATTGGTTTGTTTGATAATTATAGGTAGTTTTACTTTCACAATTTTGTAAATTAATAAGCAAATAATCGTTTTCGTCATTATTATCATATGCATTATTATGATAAAATTTATGGGTTTTAATGCTAAAGTTCACCAGTAGTGTATGCTCACTAGTAGTGCATATGCTCGTGAAGTAAAAGTTAACAAAGATTTTTGTTTGTTTTTTCTTTAATAAAGTAAAAGCAGATAAATGTTTAGTATCGAGTGGTGTGACCCCTGACTCTGGCTGAAATCACAGCTTGAATTCGTCTGGGTATGCTAGCGAGGATATCCCAAATACTTGCTTGCGGAATACGTTCCCACTCCGCGGTATACACATTCTTAAGCTCTCTGATGGTCTGCGGAGCCGGTTGTACTGATCTCACGCGTCGTTTCAGAACGTCCCAGACATGCTCTATATGATTGAGGTCGGAAGCTGGCCACTCCGAATGCCGACCTATACGCTTCCACAACGCCAGACCGGTGGTTCATAAAAATTGAGTCTTCGCCTAAAGCCGCCAATGCGGGTTATGCATGAGGAATAAGAACTTCCGTTATGTATCGATGTCTAGTCAGTGAGCCGTTTTCAATGAATACTAACTCTGTACAATCCATTGAATGTATTCCTGCCCAAAACATAACAGAGCCTCCACCATAAGGTGTGATATCTTCAAAACAAGCCTCTGCAAAGCGTTCTCCCCGTTCGTAACACTCGCCGTAGTTGATCGTTACCGAACAGAGATACCCTACAATACCCAATTCCAGTCTTCTTAAGTCCATGACTCACAATTTTGAGCAAACCTAAGCCTGGCAACTATGTGCTCACGCAATAACTTAGGGCCGCGGGCCGGGCGATGACTGCGTATATTGGCCGCAAGAAGCCTCCTCCTGACCATCCATAGACTGATATGTACATTTCTTACTTTTTCGAAGTTGTTCTTAAGGTCCACATATGAAGACTTGCCATTTCTCAATGCGCGACTCACAAGAAAACGATCATCCCGTGGTTGGGTATATGGTTTTCTTCCAGAACCAGGCCTTCTCTTGACGGAACCGGTGTCTTGATACCGCTGCCGGGTCCTTTGAACCGTCGAGCGACTCACACTTAGCCTCTGAGCCTTGAAGCATTGGCTGCAACCCTCTTCGAGCAGCGCAATAATTTTGGTAGCTTTTACCACTTTCTCTAACATTATTGACGCAGCTAAACAGCAATAAATGAAGCTTTGACAATGAAGAATAAATTCATAAAAATTGACTAAAAGTTATGAAAGCTGATATTATCATTTGGAACTTCGCACCAAAAATGTATGATAATAAGTGGTTTTCTGTAAAAACGAACATCAAACAAAAATTTTCAATTTAGAACGTACTGTTTTAAACAGGAAATGATGTAAATCGCTTAATGCCTCGGCATTAAACGATTTCCATCACGCTTGCCCAAATTTTCCCTTGAATTTGCTGGGGAAATTTTCCCCTTCTTGGGAATGCCTATGTATATACAACTTATATAATAATTATGAACGATAAAGCAATATATATACCAATTATGAATTAAACTTTTTGACTATGATTTTATTTGTTCAAACTGCGTAAACATTTTAAATTTTGTCTTTTGATTTACACATAATTACAAAATACCGGTATTTTCTTTATAGGAGGTTAAGTCAGTCCAGTCAGGATCAACACGAGCGCAAGTGCCATCTTCTTGAGACATTTTTCTACATACTTACATCACGCCTGTATCCTATCGGAATAAGCAGACTCTGGATCTCCATTTGCTTACCGATTTGGACATACCTCTTTCGCTTTACTCGCATTAGTCCTTTCATACGCGCACATCTATTCTCAGCACCTTTGTGCTCTTCTTTAATACGTCTTCTACCTGGTTAAAGGTAAGTGCGCCTAGGTCGCGAAATTGCAACTCTTTCTTTTTTTTAATTAGACGCTTTTCTAATATGTTTTTCGAGTAATAATTGGTTTGTATTTACTTTTTCTTTCCCTCTCAACAGTAAATCTAACAACTAGGTACGTGTGCCATTATCACAAGATTTTTGTGTATAAGCCAAAGTTGACAACCCCAACGCGACTGCCGAGAATAGGTATGTGTAGTAGAGTACGTAAGAGTTCATGTTTGACGTTCCCAATGCCTTAGAGGGAGTGATCCTATCTAGTTCGCCAAAGGTCGAGGTCCCAGAGAATATATTTATGCTTACACACGCCTGTGTCCCATCGGGGTAGGCAGAGACTATGGATCTCCACTTGTAACGATCTTGGCATACCTTACTCGCATTAAGCCTTGTATACACGTTCCATTTTTTCTTGTTACTTCTGACCTAGCTCTTTTTAATACCTCTTCTACCTGGTTAAGATATGTTCGCCGAGGTTATTTTATAACAACACTATACATTCTATACCAATCTTCCTTGCACTTCCGTTCTATATATTTACAAGGTATTTAAAATTAAACATCATAAAATATATCAGTACTATAATATATCTCATATAACATATCATTAGATTACGGATATCAGGAAAAAGAAGAATTACATTATTTCACAATTATACACTTATCTCAGACTTATCTCAACTTATCTCAGAACTAAACATACGTATTGTGGCTTAGTGGCAAATAGCATTGCTTTTGATTCGGTTTGTTTTCATTTCACATAGTTTCAAAAAATGAAACGATAATTTGTTTCTATTTCATTTTCAAATCCGTTTGATTGATGGGTGATATTTTTATTTGCTTCCTATATTTACGTAGTGATTGTATGACCACTTGTAAGAGGCAGCGGTGTGACGTAAGCAGTAAAATATACAGTCGATGTTTAAATATTCTTAGCTTTGCATTCGCATCTTTCGGCCCGTAGGAATATTTGAAAACCAAAAATACCTTTGCTTATTGCATAAAGATAAAACTATAAATAAATTTAACTACACACGCTAATTATACATTTTTCATAACTGAAAATACAAAGAGTTCACTTAAATCGCCTCTTAAATAATCCTTTATATTAAAAGATCAAAATAGCTAAAATAATCAAATTGTAAATTCGCCATTGCATCACGTGATGCTCTCCGATGCACCTCCTATCCACTTCCATTCAAAAATTTTAAGTTAGTAGTTAAATGACATTTAGTTGCCCATAAATACTAATTTATGCAAACAATCCGTTTGTTGTCTGATATCCGGAGCGAAAGTGCTTATTATGGAGTCAGGTTAACTTAAAAGTGTTGTTTAAATTTATTTATAGTTTTCATCTTTTCAGCAATGAAAATTCTACTGTTGGACATAGACTTCCCCAATATAGGGGTATATTACCCGTAATTGCCGCGCTGGGAAGGCTTGGCGCAACTTCGCGCTGCTTTTCACCTTGCTCGGTGGCCTGTGAGAAACTTGATTTACAGACTACCAAAACTTCCTAAATACACTTTTGTTCTTATATTTTTTTATCATAATATTTTTTTCTTCTTTTTGTCCTACCTAGGATACCTATATTTTCCACGGCGTATTAATCCAGATATTATCCGAGGTTGTATATTAAATTTTGAGTGGGTAAATTTGATTATTTGTAAGAATTTTGAAATTGTGTTTATAAAAATAGAGGTGAAATCAGACACCGTAGAATCAAGCAATCGAAGCATTTAAAAGAGACCAGCCTGTACCTTCTAGCTCAAAATTAAAACTATCAAAGTCTATTCTTCTTAATTAGAACTTAAGTATACAACTCACCGCGGATATACGCGAGGTTTAAAAAAAAACCGTTTAATACCGATTCCCGCTACCTCTTGTGAACGGCCGTGTTCAAAACCGTATAATAAACAGATATGACAGGACGAAGCGCACTGGCTGCTCTGATATTATCGGTGATAATCGCTTGGACGTGTGCCAGATGTGTCGGCTGTTACAACCTGATAAATACCAACCTTATTACACATATATTTTAGTTTATAATTCCCTTGAACTCGTGGCAAACACCCTATTCTAGACAACAATGCAAAGGTGTTTTTGCTAGTGATTTAAAACTATATATCAACGTGGATGTAAATAGCAAAGAAATAAATAAAATTTTCATGAGCTGCATGAAAATTAAAGTATGTCGAATAGTCTCTGGCTATACAAAGCGTAACTATAAGTAGTATCTCGAAGCAATAAATAGTCATATATAATATAATCCTACATCGCTTGTGCTACGTTTTTGTACATAATATATATTATTAAGATAAATACATACCGCAGCAAATAAATAATTTAATAATCTACATAAATATTTATCCAGGGTGGAAGTCGAATCCACGACCCTTAGCGCACAAGATACTACTAGACTACCTACTACAAGAATTTCTTCGTAAGTCTTCGTAAGTAATTTTAAAGGGGGAAAAGCTAACTGTTTTTTTTTTAAATACTAGGCAAATGTGATTTGCATCTTCAGTTCACAAGGTTGGCTTCTCACTGGTAATGTCTTTGTGATGTCACGAGTGTCTATACTCATGATATCACAAAGACAGACATCATCACCATCAGTCATCTTTACCTACCTTCAAACGAAGTGTATGCTTGTTTACTGACTTCAAATGAAACAAAATATAAAAAGATTTTGAACAAACCCTTCTTAAAAATCCATCAGTGTTTTTGATTAATATAAACACTTTCCTTATATTTTAAAATCAAAATCACTTCTGTTTCAATTAACTTGTATCATAAGTTGAGAAACAGCTTTACCTATGGTATGTATGCAAAATTAAATTTATTATTACGATAGTAGAACAAGCCGATTAATTGTGACGATTATCGCTTAATACTTCTTACAATTACCCTAAAATGTCCTCAAACTTTAGGGACTTAGGCTCCTAAGAGTTGAAGTCAGTCTTTAAGTTGAAACATAAAAATGGCGGACTGAGTTGTTTAGAAGTGCTCAGCTCAAATCGACTTTAGCAATGAATAAGTTTAAAGCGACAGTACCAAAAATCGCCGTGGGGTACCGGCAAAGTAGAAAAGTACTTCCGAAAGATGGCAATGTACTATAACAACGTAGCTCAAAAAAACAGTGTGAGGATTGGTACCAGCATTCTCGTCGCAGAGCTGAACACTGCGATTGCCACCACGGTTACTACTGGTAAAATTCTTCTGTTTCTTGGGAAGCCCTATGTCAAGCAGAGAAAGTTCGACTGCTGCTATAATAATGAGGATATGATACATTCGAAATAAATTTGAAATTGAACGTGTCAAGTAGTTGTAACTCTCTCTAAGATCCTTTAAATTGAAATTTTCTTTATTTTTTAGAACTATATGCATTCAGTGAAAAGCCATTCGTTTTTATTTACACAATATTCACACAACATATCATACACTGACTGTTTTGTTTGCTTAAAGCACTTGTGATACGAACGCCAGATAACAGAGGAATCATAAATATGATACAAAAAGCATATTTTTTTAATACCCAGACACTGGACAAAGTCATATAAATAAAATATTAATCACTGGATGGGATCGAACCCACGACCCTTGGCGCATAAGATAGGATCACTACTCTCTGCGCCACCAGGCCCGTCAAACTCAATCCTCAATCGTTTTATTGCACACTATAATTTTGCACACATTGTTAGTAAAACCCGATGTGGACACGGCAAAGCGGAAAAAATTGCAGGAGAGGGGACAAAAATGATATATTAGTAAGATAAAATATTTTGATTTTACTCTTTATTCCCATCTTATTTCTTGTTATAATGTTCTATACTATATATTATATACTTAAATTTGTAATTTATGATAAAAAAAATATATTAATTATTGCATATTGTACACTTGGTCATTAACGCTATGCTTGGTAATTGGTGCCATTTGAGATATTTTGAACATTTTTTGCACAAAATCTATTCATTTACAACAACAAGTCGTTTTTATCTAGACAGCACAGCTGAACATACTACTTAAATATTTTTAAGTGCCGAGGTTTCGCTCATAAATCAAAGCGGTGCCTCGTGTTTCAAAACGCATGCTACAGTGAACTTGATCGTTGAGCCTGGGTGTTGTATCATCGTCATTGTCGTCATATCAGCTGTAGGACGTCCACTGGTAGACATAGGCCTCTCGAAGAGGTTCCCAATAAGACCGGTTCTATCCTGCGGTTTTGGCCATCCGCCTTGTTAATGGACACCCGCTATGCTAACCTTATATGGATTTGTTATATACTTTGAGAGGTTTTATACATAGAAAAAGCTGAATTTTATTTAAAATGATATTGAATAGAAAAGAACCTATTAAAAAAAAAATTTAGTTGCGACTTGAACCCGCATCTTTCCCATACCAGGGGACTGCAATATCGTTGTGCTACTAAAACCTTTTCGAACGTGTCGATTTTTTTTCCTAGTATTCCGTTTTGTACTGAGATGTCAGCGCCATTTCTTCAAAGTTGCAGTAATATCAGTCCTGAATGACACCTAAGAAAATTTGATTTCTTCTTTAGTAAATATCATCTATGTTATATGTACGTTAGAAAATTATTATTTTTGTAATTCCTTTGTGGTCTGATATAAGTAAAACAAATGTTCAAATCTACTTCTCCTACTCGTCGGCATCAGGTCAACGCTCACATTGACTTGATAACGACGATTTGTGAAATATTATAAAAATTTTAAAAATAAATTACGAGTATTGTCCACGCGTAACTAAACTCCAAGACTGTGATAAATGGTGGGAGTTATATAGAATTATTATGGAATAATGAGTTTAGTTTGGTTGGAGAGTTAATCGGCGATCCTTTAACAAGTTTGTTTCCAAACAATGTAATTGCGAAGGAAATCTAATATCGGGGGTTTGAAAGTAGTTATGACTGAATTCTAAGACAGGTTCATTAACTGAAGTGAGGTATTAATAATGGTCATCTTGCCTTTACTGGTGAAGCACAGCATAGATGACTAAGACCTCCTTCTGCACTAGGTGTCGAAAGAGGCGACTGATGTACCGAAACCAGCAAAAAGCCGCAAACCTATACAAAATACCATCATCATCATCATAGCAGCCATTGGATATAGGTCTTCCCAAGAAAGGGGTAATTTCTCCCATAATTGCCGCGCTGGGAAAGCGTGTAAGCAATCGCAGAGAGCAGCTCTCATGTTGGTGATGCTGCTGCCCATCCTCGCCCTGTGCATTTGAGCTGCGCTGTTTCGGTTGGATATACCGCTATCTGTCGGTTCAGGTACCTTAGTCACCTTTTACGACACCTGGTACAGGGGAAGGTACTATTCTGCTTTGCCAGTACCTCATAATTCGATGCTCAGTGCCTTAGACTCAATCCGAAATATATAATAAATAATAATATAATATTTATACAACATCTCATACATTGACCTGATTCCGTAGAAAGTCGCTTTAATCTCTTGTATTACGGACATCAGACATCTAAGGAATCACAAATATAATACTTAAATACATATCTTAAACACTAATACACATAACAAACATAAATATCATCATGTAAATGTTTCTCTTATATGGGAATCGAACCCACACCTCTTGACGATACACCGCCTTACACGCTTTCTGGTGGCTAGTGTAATGAACCTGCATTGAACTTAGTTTTTAAGACCAGTCTGGTCTCGCAGACTGGTCTCAAAAAGTAGGTAAAAGTGCCATAGGTTAGGCCTATATGATATAGGAATCCTATGATCCTGTGGGGTCATCAATATTATGAATACAATACAACATTTAGTTTTTCTTATTTCCGAATTTAAAATGTTTTATTAATTATATTTAACGATTCGATCAATAAACACCACCTAGGCAATTGGGCCCGTCAATATGAACAATTTACTATACGCAATGCAAAACTAAATAATCAGAGCAACGGCGCAATCTTTGTCTGACATTATTCTATCTGACAACCTACACACTTCAAATAAACAGTAATCACACATCTTGATTAAGCAATCTGTTCACCCACACTGTTGGGCTGCACTGAGCACGAGAGAATGGACCCAAGCTTGTAAATTAAATCCACCTGGAAAACAGGGAGAACGTTCCCATTCGTAGGGTGTCGGGACTAGCAAAATATAGAAGTACTAGCAGTGCCCCGCGATGAGTTCCCATAGTTACCCATGTAGCTCCGGTGCTCGTGAAGATAATAAATGCTTTCAAAGTAGTGACTTACTCCTCATGACAATAACTATTTGCGAATGAAATTCCGATTATTTGCATTCGCTACTATTATTATTAGAAAACTTATAACTTTGAAATTCAGAAAACGATTATACTAATTGCACCCCATTAAAGGGATGATTCAAAAAAACAATTACACGTGCATGACTTTCAATGTTGTACCCTCTTAGGGCGGGAATGTTCAAAAATCCTTTCTGTGTATTCCCCTGCGTTTTAAAAGAAACCCCTAAATTTCAAGTTTTACCCCCTATAGTTTAGGCCCTATGTATCAATCAGTCAGTCAGGCAGTCAGTCAGGCAGTCAGTCAGGCAGTCAGTCAGTCAGCTTCTCCTTTTATAGATACAGATTCAGTCACGAACCCGTTATAGTTAATAATGGAAATCGTCCGCAAAACTTCTTTAACATCCTACAATAAATCATTTTATCAGCTGTAGAACGTCCACAGTAAGATAGACCTAGAAGGAGGAATTTTGCCCATATTTGCCGCGCTGCACAAGCATGGTAGAATTAGCTGAGTGTAGCTTCGCAAAATACTGCAGCTCTTCCCGGCCCTATTGCTTATGAGCTACGCTGTTTAGGTTTGTCCATTACCTCAAGCGCCACTCACGACACCTGTAATGGAGGTACTATTATATTCTGCCAGTAGCCAGCGACATTAAATAAGAAGTCTAATTTAAAAAATAACTTTACTTCCAAAGCCAGATAAATATATACCTGTAAAATTATATGAAATAATTATAAATTACAATATTTGACTTTAATTTTCACTTTTATTTAACTGACATAATAAGATCACATGATATTTTTTTACCTATTAACCACTCGGTAGCACACTGAGCTTGTATTGAACATCAACCCATAGACTATAGAGCGTCTTAGCGATTCTAGCGCCATCTAGTAGTAAATAGAGAGGCGTCCTAGTCGCTCTATTCACTACTAGATGGCGTTTTTTTCTGATATAAGTGTGATATACACATTTATCCGACATTTATTTTTGTTCCCGAATTCACCAAATATTCTCTGAACTTCCAGCGTGACATGCAGCTATTTAAGATAGGTATCACTGTATTTGACACCCGACAATGGAGACACGCTCTAACAACACCGGATTAGCTTCTAAATGAAGATCAATAAGAATTCCAGGCGGGCGCTGCAAATTGAAGAAAACGTAATCACTCCGTGATCCGCATTCCGATGTTACCGTGATACGAATGTTATCACTTCTGCCTTAGGTCGCGCCATTTATTTTCAAGGAAGCTGGCTATATTTAGTACGAATTTATCGCCTTTTCTGTAAAACAACTAGACTCGTTGGATTATTACATTACTAGTACGTCGTACCTACATCTAAATATCGAGGAATTGTTAACGTCTGTGGTCATCATTGTGTGTGGAAACCGAAATAATATGAGAAAAATGTAACCACACTGTCTTTCACACTCACTCACTACACTCAGCTTTTTAAGTTATGAAAATAATATATTATAGACATACATTTATAAAAAAAACATGTTTTTAAATCATGTAGTTGGCGGCCTTATCGCTGTGAGCGATCTCTTCCAGGCAACCTATGGGTGGACATTTGAAAGAGATAAACATAATGGGCAGTAAGGTATGTACATATGTACAGCAAAGATACATATAATAATTAAATTCATATATTTATATACCATTATAAAGGATATCTACACATATGTTTACACGCACATAAATAGCAAATACAAACATATTAAAATTAGTTCAATTTTGGATGGAATAATTTAAATGTCTATGTATAAGCTTGGGGTAAGTCAAAGATACTTTTTATCCCGAAAGACTTCCCGCAGGTAGTAAAATAACATGAAGATCAATTAAAATGCAACAAATCAGATTTAATTGACTATTTCATTAAAAATACACATACAACACTTCTACTACTACTTGTAAAGTCTACAAAAATTGTCTATTAGAAAGACATAGGACAGCAGCTAACACGGGAGAAATAGATAGAAGACGCTATGAGTGTTTCTTGTTACAATATCAAATATTAAATAACTCCTCATCACGTAAACAAAAACAAAACTGTTTTCTTAACAAAGAAGTTTTTACGTTAGTCAAAAATAATAAACATTATTAAGTAAAAATACATATAGATATTTCTTATCACTACTTTTGGGTTTTGGTTTCTTTGTATTTGTTTGTTTGCATAAACAAATTTGGTTACATCAAAGACAATGGGATACGTTGTTTTTCGCAACGGTCCCCCCAAAGCTAAACAAAGTACTTGACAGGCAAAATTCCAAGAATAAAGCAAGCTCAATTTATGGAAATAGTCATAGAGCAGAGGGAAATTTAATTTTGTATACGCAGTGACAATTGGGAGACGACTTACAGCTTTATTTTTTTTCTGGCTATGCCCCAAGGCTTCAACCGCGAAAATTTAAAAATATATACTGGCGCTGATGTTCCCTTTTAATTGGTCGTAACATGATGTTCATACCTTCAAAGTTTTTGTTTTTATTAGATTAAGTTCACATACGTTACACAGTCCGCGTGATGATTGACATCACTGTATATAGACACTTGTAATATCACAAGGATATCACAAGGATATCACAAACGCTTTGCCAACCTTGTGACGCATATTATTATAATTTTTTAAACTAAACTCAACAGATTGTTTCTCTGAAAACACTAAAAAAACGGCATTTAAAGCTAACTTATATCGCCTCTTTACTAAAAAGGGAAATATAGCCATTTTTGTAATTTATATGTTCTCAAATACTCATTTACATTTTATCTGCAGTAAGATCTATTTTGCGTTCAGCAATTCCTTACCTCAGGCAGAGGCAAGTCTGGCAATCGGACGAGGTAATAATGCCAGCTTATTGGGCAGCCTGCCATACTGCATGCAAATGTGTTGGCCACTTTAAGTACATATATTTTTAAAACTGCCATCTGTATTCTAAGAGTGTGTTTACCCTGTATTAAAAATATGAGAACGCGTATGCTGTTATTTAAATTTTCACGACTTATAAATTAAAATTCGGATGAAGACAGCTTAAACCCTAGGAATAGGTTTGAATGCACTGCACAAATATCATCATCATCATCATACAAGCCATTTTAAGTCCACTGCTGGACTTAGGCCTCTCCAAGAAAGGACGAATTTTGCCTATAATTGCCAGGCTGGGCAAGTGTGTTGGCAATCGCTGAGTGCAGCTTTCGCGACAGGGATTCTGCTACCCATTCCCACCCTGTGCATTTGAGCTACACTGTTTCAGATAGATATACCGCCATCTGTCAGTTCTGGTAACTTAGTCGCCTCTTACGACACCTGGTGCAGTGGGAAGTACTACTCTAATCTGAAGGTACCTCACGGCACAAGTATACCTATGAATTGTAAAAAAATGCCAGAATATAATTATATTTATAATTTAACTATAGGTACCTGTAGAATAAAACAGTACCTCTCCCTAAGCCGTCAGGTAGTGGCATATCTATCGCAAATAGCGTATTGCAGATGCAACAAGTCGGTATCATGACGTGCCAGAGCTACTCTTTATAATTGCAACTACACCTGCTGAGAATGCTAAATAGGGGCAAAACCCTCCAATAAATGATTGATTGGATTGGACATTTTATAACTAATCTGTAAGACATAGACTATGGAAATACTGACCGTAGATATTATATATATGCTATGGCAAGTGATTTCCAATAGGACGTAGGAGTTGTATGCGGCGGTAGTCCTTTTTGTGGGTGGATGTCCTACGCTGTACTTGCTGGTACGTGGTCTTCGTTCCAAAACCTTACGATTCCATCGTTCATCGGTTCTGCCTGCTAAGATCCCTGCCCACTATCACTTTAACTTGCTAATCCGCCAAGCTATGTCGGTGACATTAGTTCTTTTACGGATCTCCTCACTTGTGATTCGATGCAATCAATACTATTGGCATTACGTAAGAGTACTATTAGTTTTGGATGTTTTACGCAGCTTAACTGCCGTCACCTCCGATAACCTACACCTTAATATTATCTAACATTTACGCGTTCAACGCTCATTATAAAACTTCTTTTTTTAACGGCTTCAAACCACAGTTTATTTAACTTTTTTTGTTTGACGATTTGATTACCTCGCGGCTACCGTTTTCAAAATCTACATCATATTGAATGTAAATATATAATATTAATAAATAGGGCACTTGATGCCTGAGCAGAATGGTCAGCCCATAAAACCGTGAGGTTCTGGAATAAACCCGCACGCGCTTAGGACATCCAGATAAACAGATGGTGGCTGCAGGCCACATAGTACTGGTCCAATTGGAAATCCTTGGAGAGGCCTATATCCAGCTGAAAACGTCCTGCGGTTGTAGGTATATACAGAAAAAACACATACCATCATATAAATGTTTGTTCTGGGGATAGAACCCACGGTCTTCGGCGCACAAGATTAGCTTACTACCACCAACACCATCGGTCATCGATAGTGATAAAAATAACATCAAGTATCTTTATATTTATATATAATTTGTATTTTCTTTTCATACAGTAGTTTGCATGGGTTATTTATCATAGCTTGACACTTTCAAAAGTTTAGGGTTATTTAATTCATTTACGAAGGAGTATTTTCCGATACGTCTTATTGATATGTTATGGGTATAGTGTACGATTTGATTGCTGTTTGCTATATGCAGAAAGTCGGTTCGATACTTGGTAATGGTAAGTTGTGAAAAAAGTAGTTTTGCTCAAATTTTGTGTGCATTAGTAGTATCAAACTCCGCACTTTCGGTATATAATGTAATTGAAATGGTGGAATTACCGTGTAATCCTACTTAATAATGTGTAAGTTAAGATCAATAAGTCTGGATGCTTTCCACACTTTTACACTTGAAGAGAAACTTCGCACAGAAATAAATTTTAGTTTAGAATGATACATAATACTTGTTCTCTATCCCAGGAAAATGTACAATTTTTGTGAGATAAATTTGTTTTCTATTGTTACTTCCGAGTCAAAAACATATTAAATAAATCATATCTTTTTTACCGGAAAAAAATTCTGTAAAAACGAATTTATATAAAATTCAATTGGATACGTGCTGATTCCGCTTTTGACGTGACAACGTCTTATATTAGGTTGTGGCTGGGAGTCACTTATGAAAAAGTGTAACGCTCGGTAACGTTACGATGAGTCACCGAACGAGAGAGAGGCCCGCCGAATGCCTTGCGTCTCTCTCCCACTCAACTATGATCGGTCTGTTGCGCGCGCAGCACTAGAGAATCAGGCGCATTGAATCGGCGCATGCTTGTGTCTCTGTCTTTGTCTTTCTCGAACGTTCTTGGCGTTGGAAAAACAAGAAAGCGTCATAATACAAGTTCACACGTGTGGTTAAAGTATCGTCAGCTGTGTCTGTAGTGAAAATTGGAGTGCTTAGATTCGTCATTTACAACAACTACAACAATAAAGGTAAATAATTGTACACTGATATTTCATTATCGTAAACTATGATTGATTGATTAATTGTTAGATTGACACAAAAGTTGAGAAACTGAGTTTATAGGTTATGTCATACTATTGATAAATGTTGATAGTGTTAAGTAAATTATTAGTTTAAAATTAATTAATTAATTAATTATTATTTTACGAATTTTCATTAATTTCAAATTTATTTAGCAAAAATTTGAACCTTCGATCTGAAT
>JACJUM010005602.1:11760664-11846369 GCA_020976665.1 Heortia vitessoides
CTCTTGGTCTCTATTCTCTTGGTCTCTATTCTCTTGGTCTCTATTCTAAATACTAGACTAAACTATAAAAAAAACTAAAATACTAGGTAAACTAATTTCATCATCGTAATTGCTAGATTTAGGCTTCCCTAAGAAAGGGGGAATTTGCGCAAAATAGCACAAATAGACGGGCCTGTTGGCGCAGATGGTAATAATCCTAACTTGTGTGCCAAGGGTCGTGGGTTTAATTCCCATCCAGGACAAATATTTTTATGACGATATTTATATTTGTTTTGTGTCTGTGTGGTAATATATATGGTTTTAAGTATTATATTTATGATTCATTTTTAATTTATTCCGATATTCGTAACAAAAGTGCTTTAAGCGACTTGTCACGGAAACAGGTCAATGTATGTTGTGGAGAAAAAGAAAATAAAATTGCCGCGCTGAGCAAGCGTGATGATGAGCTTTTAGCAACAGTCGTACGATGAACGAAACGCGTGACACGCGTTTATTGAGATAGGTTTCACGTCAACAGTGAGATATATTAAAAAATGTCAATCACTAACACTTGCCTTAAACCACCTTCACTTTACAATCCTCGAGTCGGTATTTCAATATTGAGAATAGTAGGGATGTGACATCGGATTTTAATATCAACAAGATACGCAGCCAATAGCAGCTTAAATCTTTATTGATACGAGAGAACGTTTTGCAGATAAATGAATAGAAGAAATTGTTGGACACGAAAGAAAATCTATAGCGCATGGGATTGATAACGCATTCGATATTGTCCCTGTCTTCTGTACCAAGAATCGTGGGCTCAACTCAAGCAGCACAAATATTTATGTGATAAAAATTTGTATTCTTTCCGTGTCCGGGTGGTAAATATATATTTAAGTATTATATTTGTTATTCCTTAGTGGATAATTTTACCTATTTTTCACCTCATTTATTTCTTTCATTTTTCAGTTTATTATCTCAAATGTTCTGTTTGTACCTTTTCAAGAGTAAGCAGCTAAATTATATTATTTAAACCTGACATGTAGAAAGCTTGAGACATAGAAAAATACAGGAAATTACTGTTTCTAGATTGAATGTTAACTAATATTTTGCAATTTTTTCCGAAGGAAATCTAAACATTTCTTTCAACAGGGCTAATTTAGCAATCGAGCAAACAAAAAAAATAGCATTGGTTTTAGAATAGGTCCCCGCAGTACGATTTGTTGTCATATCTACTCGAACAAAGTCTCTATCCAAATAACTAGTACTATATAATTAAAGACCTCACACAAAAGGTCGTCTGCATTGGTACCTCACTCTTACCTATTTCTACCGCCATACAGCAATATTCGCCTTTCTGTGTTCCGGTTTGAACGATGAGAATAAAGTGAAATTAATGATAATAATAATTAGTTCTTTATTATAAATCAAATAAAAAAATTAAAAATCGCTTCCTTTAACTTCAATGGACGGCCTTATCATACACAGCAATTTATTCCAAGCGATCTTACTGGATAATGTAACATAATATCTTCAAGTCAGGCTGGCAACGCGCTGCTGATGTCCTTGTAATATTACGAGCGTTTATAAGCTGCTGAGACGCTTACTATCACGTGGACTGTATGCTTGTTTTCGACCTAGTCTAATAAAAAAAAGAAAGAAAGTTGTTGGACGTTTGAAAGCTCATCCTCATCATACCAGTAGTGGAACATCCGCTGGACACTCCCCGAGAAATCAGAAATTTGCGGCAATTATGGTAGCATGCCGAAGAGGTGTGGTTACAAACGCACCATCTAGGTAGGGATGATGCTGCTCATCCAAGCCTTATTACTTTTCAATTATGCTATTTCGGATATCAATACCACCATCTGTTAGGTCCGGTACCTCAGTCGTCTCTTACAGCTGGTAGAGGTAGAAGTACTATTCCACCCTACCGGTTACATTTTTTTAGAGACTTTCTACAAACACCTCTAATATTCGAACTGGTAATGGAAAACCTTGGCTGCTGTAACCCAATGAAAGCCATAATAATAATATTATACTTTTGTATTATCCAGAAATATAACAAATTTAAATCTGTCCATCACGTAAACGCATGGTGGGGGTCGTGACTATCTGTCAAGAACATAATGTTTTTATTTTGTATCTGGGTGTTATAAAAATGTATTTCAGTATCCTTATTCTAATTCCTCTGTGATCTGATATCAATAACTCAAGTATTTGAAGCTATTTATCTCGGATTTAAATATAAGAATTGCGTGAAAGGTAAACTTATTGCTAAGGCTTATAACTAAAAGTTTATATTAATGATGTAACTACTTGGGATGGAATTGAATTACTTTTACTTGAACTAATTAAGGCAACGGTTTGTTATCGCCGACGCTGGTGTTGGTTCCATTAATATCTACTTAGGTTCTACTGCTATCTATTAGGTGTTATTGGAACCTTTATCACCAACCGTTTTTTTATAAGATCTTTTCTAGCTTGCGTAATGAAGCTGCAATAAACTTAGGTTTAAGATGCGTCTGGTATCGGTAGAATACTATCGAAGTAGGAAAGTGAATGACCTATTTCTCGACTCTTATAACGAGATGAGGTTGTTAGGGTCATCGGTTATTTTGGTAATATTGTAATAAGGGTATCTCTAGTCATAGATTTTTCTTTGATTTGGCGGTTCGAATGTGTTTATGATAAGCCTGTTTAAACATAGACATTTTTATTACTTTGAATATTGTCCATAAAAAAAACTTCTTTGAAGCGAGGTGCATGTAAATATTGAATTTGAGCCAACATTAGAGTGCAAACGTCGCTGTCAAGTTACCTTATTCTGCTTCATCAGATAGACAACAAAGGACATTTATTTCAATATACTATAACCAAAAGTCGTCTGTCCGTCAGAGTGTAATAAAGTTATTAAGTACCGAACGGATTTCCATATGATTTTTACAGTTGATGGAGTATTTTATGAAGACAGCTTATACGTATACTTTAGTTTGACTGAGACAACAATATACACATGCTTTCACTTTACTATCATAAAAAGAATATTTTAAAGGTAACGTAGGTAAAATAAAAGTCGCCCGAGTTACTCCTTGAGATTTAACTTAAATATAGCGATGCCCTTTTGAAATTCTCGTTAAAATTAGTGCAGTCGTTTATCACTTTACCTCAAACAGTCTTACGAAAAGTTAAAGTGCTTGTTTTATTATAAGTACTTTTTATACATACTTTTACATTCCAATTTCCAACAGCTATACTTTTGATATTGACTTTTCATTTTTAAATATAATGTAGTGTCGAAATACTTTAATTTCTTTTTATTACTCCAGGTTAACAAACAGGTATTAAGTCCGCGTGATATTAAGCGTCACTGCAGACTTTAGACGCTCGTAATATTATAAATATAGATAGCACTAACGCGTTGTCAACCTTGCGACTTGAATATATCATCATAATAGCCATTGAAGTCTACTGTTGAACATTGGCCTCCCCAAGAAAGGGGCAAATTTGCCCATAATTGCGAAGCTGGGTAAGCATGTCGGCAATTGCAGAACGTAACTTCGCGAAGGGCATGCTGCTGCCCATCCCCGTCCTCTACATTTGAGCTGCACTTGAGTTACGGATAGATATAATCCCATCTGTCAGTTCTGGTACCTCAGTCGCCTCTAATAACATTTGGTACAGGGGAAAGTACTATTTTACTCCGCCGTTATGTCACTTAACCTAGTAATATCCCTTCAACACTGAACACTGCTGAGCGCAAACAACATTTATCGTTATATTTTTGTAATTTTGTTGGTAAAATTTTGTGTGAAACAGTTACAAACATACACCCATACACCTATACATTTTTTTCTTACCTTTCAAACTTTTACAATTGTAACATTAGTATTTTAAGTGAATACATTCAGCAACAGACGAGTAATGGGTTATTTGGGGGCACTGAAAGCATTATCGAATTTCCTCTAGACGATGTTACATGCCACGAACTGTGGACTGTCTATTATCGTAGGCCGCAACACGTAGTCAACATTCTGCCTAATAATTTCAATAAAACTTCCCCTGTCACACTCTCACGAGCGTTCAACAATCACTTTACTTGAAATCTCTTCGCGGAGAAGTATACCACGATCGTCATTGACCCTCGAGCGATAAACGACTCACTCCTCTTTTCAAACAATTTAACGTGGCGTTAGAATTGACGAATGTGAATTCGAAAAAAAGGCACGTGCTATTTGCTTGCAACTCTACCCATAAGCGGTTCACTTTATTCTGCGGTAACTTTTCTGGGAGCTAAAATATTAACATACGCTTCTCTAGAGTTCACACTATTCACTTTTTAAACGTTATTACAGTATCCAAGTTAAGTATACAAATATTCTTTTCGTTTTTCCTAGAACTCAAAGTATACTTTATACTCACAGTATACCTTACAAAAACTTTTGAAACGTCAATAAAAATATTTTAAGGCAGAAATCTAACAGGATCGTAAGAAGCCCTGTCCTAATTCTCGATAATAGAAAATCGCAGCCATTTGCCTACACTATATAGGTCACGAAACTTTTTGCAAGACCAAGAGTAAACATCTAAGTTAATAAAATCAACTTACTAGAAATCCGCGTAAACATGCTAGTGTAGCTATCTAATCCATCTTTCTACTATTTGGTATCTGCTCTAAGCTGTAAGGCAGTCAAGGGCGACAAACAAGCCTCGTCACGCGAACTTCTTATCGTGACGGCAGTAATTAAGTGCCCTTCGCTGTAATTCAATGTCAGGTCATCAGTGAAAGTAAGCATAATAAATGACTTCTTCAGTATCTCAAATTATAAAATAAAAACCATTCTTTGACTATAATGAATTACAGGAAATTTATCAAAGTAATAAAATATAACCCTGCAATAATTAATAATATAATAATTGTTAGATATGATATACGTGGCGCCCTCTGGTGCTATTTAATGTAACCATAAATATATGAATATGTTATAAGTGCCTGTAAAAATTATTTTTTGTCTATGAAATAAACCTAACTTGCTCAACCGACGTTCGGCTGTTTTAATAATAATAATAACAATAATATACCCATTATTGTACACAGAAAATTACATATAGAATTTTTTAGTTTCTTTTCAAATAGTACTCTCTTTGATGGTTTATAATTCATTTGACAAGTGATTGTAAATTTCTAAAGCTACATAGTACGAATGTTCACGTGAAGTTGACACATTACGGCTTTGTTTAAAAATATATCAAAAATTTACAGAGTGGCCTAAATTTACAAACTTATTTCTTCTTTTACTGCCTGGACCAAAATAGTTAGATTTAATTCAGAAACAGAAATTAAAGCCTGAACATTGAACTGGCCTAATAATTATTTAAGGATAGTGTAACTTGTACACTATAATTTTAATAACAATCCAAACTAGAAAATTGAAGGAATAAAATTTATTGGGATAGAACTAATATGACCAATAAAACAATAGCATGCAATAGACTGGATGATACCATACATGATAAACAAAACAAAATAGTATATAGTTTAGACATAGCACATTATATCTAACACACATAACCTTACATCCACACGCACAGAAAACTAAAAAAATATAAAGACATGATCATTGAACTTAAAAAGCAGCTGAAACAGCACGCACTATATCAACCATTGTATCAAAGGGTATAATTCCTAAAATAATACATTATTACACTTTGGAGCTTTAAGACCGTCCCCCACTAAGTTACGCTATTTTTCAAAAGGCAGTTCTTTTAAACACGTGTTGAAGAGTCAGATTCCTTTTTTTTCTTAGGTATTCATTTAACGCTTGGCCTAAAGTTCGTGTGAATAATTTTCCCCAATTAATAGAAAGACATAAGTTAATATATAAAATAATCATAATATTTATTCCATAATCCAGAGTTAATTAATACATATGAATATAATAAACAATAATGTACGACTTGATTGTCGGTAGCTATGCTAGTTTTAAACTGTGTTACAGCTGCCTGTGACTTTTGTCATGTTCAATATATTTCATAGCATAGCGCAAACATAACAAAGAAAAAACTCCGGTTGTCACAATCAGTGCCTGCACGTAAACAAAAAGAGATGTCGCGCAAGATGTCTTCAGTTTGCTTATTATTTTAACATAACAGTAGTTTCTGAGATGTTTTGAGATTTATTTTTTGAACTCCGCAAAAGATGTTCTATAGAGAAGGGTTTGGCAAACATAGGTTTTATTACATATCGTTGGTATATAGGGTAGCTTTTTGTGTTTGTGTAGTAGGTAGACTATTCTTATACCGAGTTGTCTGACCGAGAGTACAGAATATTCTAGGTAAAGAAGCTCTACACAGAGTCGTCTGACCGAGAGAACAGAACATTCTAAGTAAAGAAGCTCTACACAGAGTTGTCTGACCGAAAGTACAGAACATTCTAGGTAAAGAAGCTCTACAAAGAGTCGTCTGACCAAGAGTACAGAACATTCTTGGTAAAAAATCTCTGTACTGTATCGATGCGGTTTACCAGACATTACATCACAATTAGCTTTTATTATAAAATCTACACCGACGGCTTTGAAACCTAACTATTTATTCTTCTGGATTACATGGTCTCGATTCTCTAAAATGATCTTTCAAATGTAGTTTAAATCAAGAAAACAGAACAAAATCGGAAATAGAAGTAATATAGTATAGTTTCACATAATATTAGTCTTTCTTTGACGACTTATATTATGTGTAATGAAAGTAACGATAGGTTAGCGAGCAACATTTCTCACTATTAAAAATAAAGATACTTGTATTCAGTTAAATAAATCTATCTATTGTTAATATTTTAAAAATCTAACTATATATATTATCATTTACGAACCGTGAGTAACACAATACAGAATAGAATAAAAAGACAAAGGTAAGAGAACCGACAGATGGTGGTATAACATCTAAATTAGTGTAGCTTAAAAGCACAGGGCGGGGATGGGCAGCCGAGCGCAGTGCAACAACAACAGTAGACTTCCAATGGCTGATATGATGATGATAATGATTATTGACACAAATATCGCCTTGGGGTGTCGGTATACTAGAATAGCACTTTCCTCAGTACCAGGTGAAGTAATAGGCGACTGAAATGTAACCAATGGGTGGCGATATATCCATTTGAAATAGAGTAGCTAAAATAGATCAGGGCGTGTATGGGCAGTAGAGTTCTCGTTGCGAAGCTACGCTCTGCGAATGCCACCATGGGCAATGGTATTTCTGTGGAAAAAATCCAGATGAAGTGGATTATGTCTAGCAGTAGACTTTCTAAGGCTGCTTTGATGATGACGATGGCGTATAGACATTTCATATAAGACTCACATGAGGTAGACTTCATACGGAGGTCGTCTGCATTAAGTACAAATGCAAACGCACTCTTACTTAGTTGTACTGCCAAATATCTTTACCATTGTTGTATTCCGACCTAAAGGGTAAGAGATACAATGAAATTTATGGACAATGTGACAAGATATCTTTCAAAAGTATATAAGTACACAAAGATGACAACGCGCTAGTGATATCCTTGTGGTATTACGAGCGTTGATAGGCTGCAGCGACGCTTACTATCACGCGGACTGAATGCTTGTTTGTCGAATAAGTCTAATAAAAAATAAAAAGTTTATGGTACTGTTACGGTTTATTTACTGCGATAGGGTTTCACCACAACAGTTTTAAGAAACGTTTTCTTTGTCGTGAAATTAAGATAGATATTAAATCACAGAGAAAGGATCTCGAAGAAATATTTGTTATAAGTTTTGAATTATTATACAAACTTTCGTGTTTGCTTCAAATTTCGAAACTTCTGTGAAATATATTAAGAAAAATAAGACTTTTAAAAAAATATAATATTTCCTGTCATGTGTCTTGCCTTGTGGAACCGGCAGAGTAGAATAGTACCAGGTGTCGTAAGATGAGACTAAGGTACCAGAACCGACAGATGGTGGTTCATCCGAAGTAGTGTAGATCAAATGAAAAGCGGGAATAGGCAGCATCATTTCCGTCGTGAAGTTACACTCTGTGATTGCTACTATACAATTATTGACAAACGTGGTGGCATAATAAAATTCCCCCTTGTTCAAGGAGGCCAGTCTATGTCCAGTGGATGTTATATGGCTAATCCAATCCATCGCAATCACAGTTTAATTTACTCATATCTTTTGAAATACATACCATTACCATATTAGGCGTATTAACTATATAAATATATAAAAAACGGAAATTAAAAACGGCCGACATTCTGTTTAACAGAAGTAGCGAATTCTATCAATATTATTAGATCCTTCTTTTTTATGACTTTTTATTTATAAATCAATCAATTACTCTATTAATCATGAATCCATAAATTATAGACCCAATATTTACAGTTACTTAAGGGATTTGTAAGTACGTAAAAGAGTTTTATTTTAAAACCATGTTTGACCATATGGCCAAAAACTCTTCCGATGTCGCGATGTCGTACCCATACGAGTATATTATGGGTTACTCGGAGTACAAAAATACATCTAATATTATAACAGAAAATAACACAAATACGTGATGATTTTTCACAAAATTAAAACAACATTTAAATTTAAACGACAAAATTCGCTTGTTTTAATACTTCGTAGCTAAATCATCTTAACTACTTTATTTTATGTTAAAATCAACTATGACCATACATTAAGTAGCAGATAAATAATTACGAGTCTCTTTTTATAGTAAACGTTGGATAGAAATGAAAAAAGTTTTACATAAATTGCGTTTCCGAAATAAACCCAATGTGCTTTTTATGACGCAGTCTCTCCCAAAAACTAATATGTAATAAAATAGGTTATGAGTATCCACTACCTTTCACGTTTCACTTACGACATTGACCCACTTTTTTATCATTCTATTGCCGTCATAAAATCTAGAGCGGAAACAATATCCTCATTAACATACGCGTGAATCAGCGAGGGAATCCTGGGACAAATAGCTAGCTAGTGGGATAGCAGGGGTGTCTCTAGAAAGTTTTTTTTTCTTAGACCAGGTCGACAAACTAGCATTCAGTCCGCGTAATAGTAAGCGTCATATAGACACTTGTAATGTTATAAGGAATGTCATTACCCAGTAATTTCACACTTTGACCCTTCGTACCGGAATACAGCAATACAAACAATGCTGTTTGCCGGTAGAAATAGGTAAGAGTGAAGTAAAGAAAAAAATGCCTCACTTATTGTTGCCTGAAGGCACAAGTCGTATGGATATACCTTTGGTTTTGGATGGATATACCGATAGGTATATCCATCCAAAACCAAAGGTATATATATCTATCAGTTCTGGTACCTTAGTCGCCTTTTACGACACCTAGTACAGGGGAAGGTACTATTCTACTCTGCCAGTACTTTACAACACGGTGACGTTCACTAAAAAACTACAAAATGTAAATGCAATATGACAATTCGAATCCGACAATAACTCTTGGATATGTTTCACGATCTTGTGATTCTATAAATCTTATTGAGACTAACAACTTGCTTCTCTTTTAATAGGATAAATAATCAGTATTGTAAATAATGGTTAAACAATTTTGAGAATATTTGGAAGGTAATATGTACCCTGGAGATCATCATCATCATCATACCAGCCATTGAAAGTCCATTGCTGGGCAAAGGCCTCCAAGATTTTTTGCCAATAATTGCCACGCTAGGCAGGCGTGGTGGCTATCGCAGGGCGTGACGTTGTAATGATTATACTGCTGCCTACCCTCGCCCTGTGCATTTGAGTCACGCTTGTAGGATTGGTATATTAACATCTATCGGTTCCGGTACCTTAGTCGCCTCTTACGACACCTGGCACAAAGAAAGATACTATTCTATTGAGCCAATACCCCACGGCTAATACAATCCTTAGGAATACAGAAATGTAATTGTCTGTGTCTATTGTGACCTGAAGATTTTTTTCCAGGGTAAAAAGTACTTTTAATCGCCTAGATAAAGACACACACAATTGCACAAAAATGTTAGCATCATTATATTGTTGGTTGTAATAATCTGTCTCAGGTTTAAGGCGGAACTTTAAACAGCATCTTTCCTGATTTGAGGGATCAGGCTACCGCTTTCAGTAGTCTTCAGTTGCATCAGTATTAAAAGTACAATAGAATCTATTTTTGTGCTTCGATGTTTAAAATTATTGTTTTTATTTTTTTAACGATTCTTAAGTACTATACATTAAGCGTAATATGTCTATCTAAATAAATTTTATTTTTAATTTTTAAACTTTTAGTTTAAATTTTGCTAACACTATGATTGAAACCTGATTTAACATTTTCTTTTTTTAATGTTTAAGTTCTGAAGACAGGAGTTTATTTACAGGCGGCTATTTTGGGTTAAATAATCGCATTTATAATTAACATTTCATAATTATAGCGTTGACTCCATGAACTGAAATTTTATCAATCTAAATAAAAACCATATGACGACAGCCCTAATATGCAGAAATATGTTGAATATTTGCCGGTGTGAGCTGCTCGAGGCATATTTTCAACATCATCTACTTCAAAAGGCCTTTTAGGTTCTTTTTACACAGCCAGTATTCCCTTGTAAGATTCCATTTGCTGTTCAAGATTGAGTTTGGATTAAAAGTGATGTAAGCAAGTAAATTTATAAGAAAGTAGATAAACTCAGAAATCCAGGGGAAATCCTTATATATCTTCATATATAGAAAACAATTTAGTATATATACTAATTTTACTGGAAATACTATTACTAGAATATATTCAAGTGATATAATAAAATAAGTTTCCCAGTAAAATAAAATTTGTTATACCTGACAGGTTAAGAATATCTTAAACTTCTACATTACGCGTTACCTTCGTAGTTACTACGTACAGCTACGAAACGTGCTACGAATACTACTAACTACGAAATACTAGACGTTACGATAAACTTAGATATTGGTAACAGTAGTTTGTTGTGTTATGTTTGTTCTTGTCCTCCTTTTCTTGTCTACTTTTTATCATATATATTATCAATTTAACCATTTGTTGATGTTCATGATAATTATCTGATTAATCGTCATCATAACAAAAATTGGAGGTTTGTTGGACACAGACCTTCCCACGAACGGGGAATTTTGCCCATAATTGAGTGTGTGTGCGCGTGGTGTCTTTGAGGGAGCTGTTGCTGTCCATCCACATATGCATCTCTATTGTAAAGAAACTAGATATACATATAGCGCTATCGGTTCCTGGTCTTGCAATACTGAAACATTAAACCTATTTTTTATTCATTATGCCAGGTTGACAAAGAAGCATATAGTTCGTGTGATAGAAAGTGTCCCAGCAACATTTAGGCGCTTGTAATATCTCAAGGATATTACTTGCATTTAAAATTATTATGCTACATTACACAGTAATTGCACTGCCTCTCCCACCCTTTAATCGTAGTATTACAATGCGAACATTGCTATCTGGCGGTATAAGTAGGTGAGAGTAAGATACTAATGAAAACAATGTTTGTATGCGGTCTACCTCTATATTAATTAGATGTATGCCCGGGTTCTTAACATTTTTCAATCACCGCCTTTATTTAAATGATCTGATGGTGTATTCAGTAGGTACCCTGTCTCATGTGCCTTGAGTTATGGATCCATATATACATCCATATATGATAAATAACAATGTTGATTCTATGTCGAAGTATTATATTTTATATTTGTACTTATAATGAAACTGCTGTTTTAACGGCTTTAAAATGCAATGTTTTTGGTTCTCAAGAATTGAGAACGGATGTCATATGGTAACGGAAACGTCAAACAAGGAATATAATTAGATAAACCGAGATTTAAAGCTGTTAATGCAGTAGTTTGATTGATTTGTAAATGCGTAAATATTAGAAAATATTATATTTGTACTTTACTTGTTGCCGGACATATGTGAAACAAGTGTGTTAAGCTACTTATCTCGGAGTCTCATGTAAGAGACGTTGTGTAAATTATTATTATTATTGAAATTAAATAATTAAACCTCAAGCTAAAAGTATATTTATTTGAATAGGCCTATTATTGGCATATTTAAATCAAAAAAATTAGCAAATTTCATTGCTTCTTTTGCACAAGATAGGGCCTCCACCGAATGCGCCTCGCCAATTTTATTAACAAGATTTTTTTATGGCCATCTGTTATCCGCGATATCATTCGCTTGAATATTTTGATGTATTTGTTAAAACTGACGGGCTCACGAAAATTCCGTGACAGCTTTTATTTTTTAACGAAAAACGAGCTTAATTGCAAAATCGTTATTTACATACACACATACATCACGCTTGTGTCCCATTGGGTTTGCCAGAGACTATAGATCTCCACTTGTTACAATCTTGGTATACCTCTCTTGCTTCTCTTTCTCGCATTAGTTCTTTTATTCATATTCGTTTATTCTTGGTACTTCCCACCCCTCCTTTCTTTAAAACCTCTTCTACCTGGTTAAGATTTGTTCGTCTCGGTCGTCCTATACAAACCCTTACATTCACCTACGCTCTATATATTTGTGCATATACTATATAATAGAAAGTCTACTTTCATCCATCCTTTCTAGCAGTTTTCGACTAATCTTCTGTCCAAACTATCTTAACATTATTTTCTCTATTGTTGTCATAACATCGTAAAGTTGTGTAAGTTTCAATCCAGAAGTATCACCTTGCTCATTGACTAAAGGGAGCCGGAAGCTGTGTCCAGTCAGTTTTAAATACATCCTCATAAATGCTTTTATGCAAAAGAATTTTTGCTAACCATTTGGGAGGACGTAATTTAGAAGAAACCATGATAATTGTATGACTGTAAGAAGGGACGAGTATTTCTCAGATCGGTTCCGGTACCGACAGATCTAATTTCACTTAATATTTTATAACGGAAAGCTTGTGCTTTCCCAAATAATCAACTCTTCTATCGAGTGACCAGATCTTCTCCATTTTATTAATACTACACTGAATAAAATCCATTCACGCCTATAACTTCGCGTTAAATGTTTATAAAAACAATACTTCCTACTACTACCCAAAAACCCGAATGTGTCGTTCCTGCAATGAACTTAAATACAGTGGTATAGACGTAGATGGTTATGATAATAGATTCCTCACTTATATGAGGGAAATTTAAGAAATCAAGTGGCTGAGTCATCCTCATCCTCCACACAAAATATCATAATAGGCTAATGAGCATAAAAAGAATTCGTCATATATTTTTTTTACTTGCATTCTTTATCATTATTTACGTCCTGCCCGATAAAAAAAAGAACTACAAAAATTTTATAAAATAAATTGTATAAAACATTTCATGTACACATATCCTAGGTTACCCACTAGTTTATATTATAATAGTATGTATATTACAGATGCAAGTGTACTAAACTATACCAAATCAATAAATAAAATATTACCAAATGATTTCATTTATTTTTAATCCTGAATTTTAATAGTAAAGGATAGGCCGCGTGCCCTAGCATATGTAAATTAGGTATACCACGAAGGTATACCTATAAGGCCCTAATTATCTTTAAACTAGTCAGCCGGTACCAGACGAAGACACAAGCTAAAGCTGATCTTCTATACCAATAAGACAGGTAGCTCACCACAGATTAAAGTAAATAGATTTTGTGTAAATGTAAGATATTTAAAAATAGAAGTCATTTCTTATTGAACCACTGATTAAGTATTTCCCTTTAATTAATTGTCTTTCAATTTACAAAACCTTCTCTTTATATAATTAAAGACTTACGATTGTACGACTTCCTTGGGTGTGTAATTAAATTTCTGCGCCGTTTCGCAAATTCCAATGCAAATGAGTATTGTTTAATTTGCGTCAAATCTAATGTGTGCAAGAATGTGTGTTAATAAAGAATGTTTAACCTTTCATCATTATCATCACAGTACCTATAGAACGTACACTCCTAACGACGTTAGCTTCCAAATAACAGGGGAAAACTGTCCATAGTTGCCGCGCTGGGTAGCCATGGTCGCAATTACAGATTGCAGCTTCGCGCCATGAATGCTGCTACATATCCCCACTGTTCTCTTAGTGGTACTAGTGAAAGACAGCGGTATATTCATCCGAAATAGTGCCAGCCTTAGCCCTACATATAAGGGTGTAAACAATAAAATGCTCCAGCATGCTTCCAAACGACTTCAAATTTTCCCGTGTATAGAGCAGCACCTGCATGGATAAGCTAAATTCCAATTACTCAAATTAAGCTGAGCGTTACTGTTGTTGGGATGAAACTATCAATACACCTAATACCTCACATATTCCCCTGATTTCCGGATAGCTTAAAGCTCAGGTATTATGGATGTCAAACAGAGTAATTGCAAATACACTGCAGTGCAAAATAAAACGGACACGCTCCAATTTATGATCTTATGAATTTTATGATATCTATTAATGGAATTGCTTATATTTTATACAAATAATATAGGCTGTGACTATAACTAAGAGAAGGTACTATTCTACTAGGTGTCGAGGTGTCAGAACCGATGGAGGGCAGTTTCATTCACAGTGAAGTTCAAAGGTAACAGGGCGGGGATGAGCAACAGCGTTTACGCTGCAAAACTATTCTTGCAATTGCCACCACGACCGCCCAGCGCGGCAATTATGGGCGGACTCCCTTTCCTCGGGAAGGCCTGAGTCCAGCAATTGACGTTTTACGACGACGGAGTCACAATACACAATATACAATATACAATAACAATGTCTTCTAAAGTAACACTGTCAGTCTGTTACATAAAACTAAAGATTAGAACCAAATTTGATGAAATATTTGATATAAAGGCCGTGTGGTACCGGCAGAGTAGAATAGTACCTCCCCCTGTACCAGGTGTCATAAAAGGGTGACTATGGTACCGAAACTGACAGATGGCGGTATAATCAGCTGAACCTGTGAAATGCTACAGGGCAGGAATGGCCAGCAGCATTCCCGTAGCGAAACTACGCTCTCCGATTGCCAACACGCTTGCCAGGCGCAGCAATTATGGGCAAAATTCTCCCTTACTTGGGGAGGCCTATGTCCAGCAGTATACTTCTAACGGATGCAATAATGATGATGATTTGGTATAAAGTCAAATGGGACCTTAGAGAAGTCTACTCTAAGTTCCAACTCTGAGCGGACTGAGTCGAGGCCATGAGCTAGCTTAACACATAGGTACATCAATTGTTTTAGTTTCAGTGGGAACCAGTTAAAACCAGTCTGATTCAATTACGCCATCGACATTTCTTTTGTTTAGCAAAATTAATCCAACCAATTAACAACGTGCTTGCACCACGCGCAGAGGGATTCCTATTTATTATCTTTGTGAAATGGAATAGCTCCTATTATTACTTTGATTTCTACCATAAAGCGATTAACAAACACTGTCCCATAACTTTTTGAACTAAATAAATAAGAATAACAATAATAATAATTCTAAACTCACTCCAAGGCAAAGCACCGTGCAGGTAAAACAGGTGTGACGGTCATCAAACAACAGATCATTACAAATATAATACTTAAATTACAAATATAATACATATATTCATCACCCAGACACAGAACAAACACTAATATCAACATATAAATATATGTCCTGGTTAGGGATCAAACCCAACCTTTGGTGCAGAAGATAGGATCACTACCATCTGCGTCATCGGGCCCGGCTTAGTAACACACTTTATGTCACGTCCGATAGATGGCGCTATCAGTGTGGGATACTTACATTATAAATCCCTACTATATAACCATACTTTAATAAAAATCGAATAATTTTAAATATTTGTAGCTCGCATTTTTTGTAAATTTTGTCTATAAGTGTTTGGTATCTCAAGTACATGTTGTGCACTGTATTGGTTAGTCACCAATAAAAAGAACACAAAAACATTACAAATATATTAAATAATAATAAATAATTAAAAAATAACTTGTCTATCTCTCTCAAATTAAGTAATTGTCTTAAATAAACAAAACTTTTTCGCACGGCACTCAGAAACACGCCGATCACTTTCTTTTGTCAAACATTCGAAAATTTGCCATATTAATTGTTACTTATGCTTTATTGTAATTTTTTTAGGATATTCTTTCTTAGGTTGTAAGTTCAAAACCCATCCAGGTCAAACATTTTATATGATGGGATAAGTGTTTATTATATGTCTAGGTGTTTAATAATTATTTGAGAAACATTTGTGATTCCTCTGTTGTCTGATGTCCGTAACACAAGTGCGGATTATAATAATAAACACTATGGACATCAGACAACGACTTACCTCGTGTCAGGTCAATATATGAGTTGTTCTGTTAATTATTGTTCATTGTATTTAATGTGCTGTTCGCTACAGTGTGAATTTATTATTAATATCTACTACTATTCGTGTGAGGGCTTCCAAAATAATAATAACAAATATTACTGGTAATATGCAACTAATCCGCTATTGCACGTGCTCGTGCCATGTTGTTTATCTTCCGTCTCCGAATTACACCCGTGTGGCTATATTAACATATACTGTCGTATAAAAATGTAAACCGTGAACATGTGAACCAAACCGAGATAGTTTGAGATATAATTATGAGCTTAATAAAGCGGTTAGTTTATACTCTGTTTGTGAATAAGTTAATAAATTAAAACAGCACCTTAGTTTTTTTAACAATTAAAAAGTAAACAAGCGTATCCCATACTTCACAATTTAACAAACAAAATTCAAAAAGTAGCTGATTTGCGATTATAAAATCAAACTTTGAACATTTTTTCTAATATCATTAAAATATTTGTTAACATTGTGTAACGTACACACAATTTATTTTAAAAAAAATTATCGATATTTATTGAAATAAAGACAATTGTGACAAATTGTGAAATTGTATTCGATGACATGAAAGTTAAACGAGTGAATGATTTTGTGTATCTGGGAAGTATTTATACGAGAGATGGAAAGTATGAAGAAGATATTGAACGTATAGTGAAAGCTGGAAATATGCAATGGAGCCTTACATACTTTTATGGATAGCCAAAATATGTTAAATGGGCACGACTGGCTGTTCATAGACATGTGTTGGTTCCAACACTGACATATAGTAGTGTATATTGGGTATGGCGGAGGAAGCACGCGAGTAGAATAAATGCCGTTGAAATGAGAGCACTTTAAAGTTTTTAGGGTGTGAGTTTGAGGTATAAATAAAAAAATAGTGTGATAAGAAATCGATGTTGTGTAAAAGATGTTGTGACAACAATAGAAAAAAGAATGTTCAGATGGTCTGGACATGTCGAAAGAATGGTTAAAAGTAGTAGTTGACAGCTAAAATATATAGACGGAAGTGAGGGGAAGAGTTGGTATAAGACGACCTAGGCGCACATAACTTAATAAGGTAGAAGAGGTATTAAACAAGGGCCAGGTTAGAAGAACCAAGAATAAACGAGCGTCTATAAAACGACTAATACGAGTAAGGGAAGCGAAAGATGCATGCCAAGATCGTAGTATGTGGAAATGCATAGTCTCTGCCTACCCTTTTCCCAACTATACCATGCATGTTTTATACATATAGACCTTTCTTTTTAACTAACTGCATCAAAATCAGTTACGTAGTCTTAAAGATCTAAGCATACATAGAGACAGAGGGACAGCGGAAAACGACTTAGTTTCATATTATGTAATGAACGTTGGCAAATAACCTAGTCGTTTTAACATGGAATACTTGGTCCCCATGGAGATTCCGCAGGAAATAGCAGCGGGTCGCCAATCTTACTCAGTCATTTGTTATTTACAGCTTTTGTGTGAATCGCACATTTTATTGAACAATTTGAATAAAAAGTATAGACAAATGAGTGTCAAGGAAATCAGAAACATCGTATATACAAACGATCAAAATAAATTCAATAATAAATTCACAACTCATCTTACACATTGATCTGACTCCGAGATATGTCGCTTAAAATTGTCTGATATCCTTAACGCAAGTGGCGTTAAATTTATCAGACAACAAAGGTATCACAATTTTAATACTAGAACACAATTATTAAAACTTAGACACAGAACAAACATTAACATTATTCATATAGATATTCGGGACAGGAACCAACACACGACCCTTGGCGCACAAGATAACAAAACTACCATCTGGACCATCGGGTCCGTCAAACGTATAAGTAAAACATAATTAAGATCATTTTAGAGGTTATAATACACAATAAAATTTAACATGGCATACTTTATAAAATCGTTGCTAGACCGACTCCACGTGGTCTAGCCCTGATCCTAGTGTTATTTAAGCCTAAGGCGGGAAGGCAAGGTGGATTATACCCGCCGCCGCGGTTGGAGCTAGCCGGTAAGCAAACCAAGGCAGCAGTGGGAAGCGAAAACTATCTGCTGATAAGCTCGCGACTACCAAAGGTCCGCAGCGCTCGCCGCAGACATGACAGAAACTAAGCATGTTGCATTAGAACCTAAAGATGATTTAAATGTAAACTTTCTGCGATATGATAGTTCCTAGATAGACCTCTTAATTCGACGGGCCCAGTGGCGCTGAAGGTAGTGATACTATCTTGGGCGCCAAAGGTCATGGGTTTGATACCCACCCAGAAAAAATATTTATATGTATTTGTACTGTGTCTGAGTGTTACATATATGAATTCAAATATTTGTCTAATGTCTAATGTACGTAAAGCAATTGTTTTCAGCGACTTATCACAGAGTCAGGTCAATGTATGAGATGTTGTGTAAATTTATTATTAAAACATTATCGCTAATATTCAATTAATGCCTTCAAATAATTCTGACTTAAGAAATATGGGTTTGATTGTATGTAATGAGATATACGAAATGTTTTTTTGCAAAATGAAGACTATGCTTTCCGTTGTAATGCATAAATTACATTATGACATAAAAAGTATTACGATTAAAGATAGAACCTGATTTCAGTCTACAATAGAACTGGTTCCAGTAAAATACCTTACAAAATTTAGTAAAACAAACAACTTCATATTTATTTTCTTAAAAAGATTGAATCATTCTATTCCCTCGTGCATCCACACTTTAAATTACCCATATTCAATACTTTGTTTTTCTGCGTCTAGACTCAATTTCTGCTGAAAGGGGAAGCCGACAAAGGTGGTTATAAATTTTCAGGGATTTGATAATAAAGTAAAGGCAATAAATACGACTATTCGGAGAATTTCAGCTAAAATTTTTGCTTTCAAAAATTCTGACCAATCTGTATCCGCTAACCTACTTGTCTTAAAATGATGAGTGGGGTTGTTATAATAGTACATTTTTAATTTTGGAAATATAACTGCTAAGGTAAAAAGGAGTGGTAATATTTGTATGAAACTTCTATAGTTTTATTATTTGGGCTTCCAAATTACTAGAAAACATCACAAATTCTTGGAAAACCCTTAGAATGGGGTGAATAAAAGGTATTCTTTATTATATTAATGGGAGTATTCTTTATATTTAGCTACTGACTCTAAAGTGCCATACTATTCCAACTCTTTAATAAATATAATAAAACATGTTTTAAATTAGGAAACTACCCTTGTTAAGTACTAAATTAGGGGTTGAAACTTTATGTGGAGCTACGCCAGTATTATTGGTAACGATTCAAATGTTACGGCTAATCTCAGCAACGACTAGACACATTTGTGATTGTCAGGACAATAATTGATTCCGATCACGTTGATCTACTGGAGGAAGTTTTGTATAGAAAGGTATTTAAATCCCAATAACGGGAAAAAAGCGGACATATTTGGGGCGGGCCGCTAGTGGGTTTAAATAAGTCCACTATTTTTTTTAAGAAGTAATACAATGTACAATTAAATGTGTCAGTATATATTTATCAAAACGTAAAGATTTCATATGATTAATATTTTCTCACATCTACGCGTCCCTCATTCATTAATGACTTTTGAAAAGCTTATAAATGCAGTTTATTTAACTTTTTAAGTTTTTATTACTGCTTCAGTTACCTAACGGTTCTTAAGGTTGACGACATGATGTCAGGTTGTAAGTTTAAGTGAGCGTTTACAATTATCAACTACATTTTCTATTTTTTATTAGTATTGTCGTTTGCAAACAGTTTCTTTATGGGGCTATTCTCCGAATCACGTCAATGTATTAGATGCTGTGTTTATTTATTAATATTATTGTATATTTTACATTTCCGGTACCACAATAAAATAGCGATAGAGTAATTTAAATAAATAAATCTTCCGACGGGAGAGATCACGGAAAAAAAATCAAAAAACATATTATTTAGCCTCTATATAAATGTAAAGGGTTCATTCATCGTCATCATTATCATAACAGCATCGGAAGTCCACTGCTGGACGTGGGCTTCCGCTAGGCAATCGCTAGGCAAGCGTATTGGGCATCGCAGAGTGCAGCTATCGCAATGGGGATGCCGCTGCCTCCCTCCCTCTCACTGTATTTGAGCTACACTGCTTCGGATGGATATACCACTATTGGTCATGCTGCTTTGGTCTCGTCACGCTCGTTACAGAAGGACGTGATATACTGTCGATTTGTATTGTGTATTGTGATATGCCTTTTTGTTGGTTTAACCCTTTACTGTGGGGTACCGGCGGGGTAGTAAACTACCCCCCTCTGTACCTGGTGTTGTAAGAGGCGACTAAGGTAACATAACGGTCAGAAGGCAGTCCATCCAAACGGTGTAGGTCAAATGCACAGGGCGTTAATGGGCAGCAGCATGATAGTAAACGCTCGTAATATCACAAGGATTTTAGTTGCGCGTTGGCAACTTTGTGACTCAAAGATACTATATAATATTACTCAGTCATTTTGTTGCATTTCTCACCATTCAGACCAGAATAAAGCTATGTAAACATTGCTTTTTAGATAAATATAGGTGAGAAAGAAGTAGCAATGCAAACGACCTTTATATGAAGTCTACCTCCAAACCAATCCTTTTTTTATACGCCAAGTAGTGCGCTATATTTATATGATGAATATTTGTGTTTTTTCCGTATCTTGGTTTTAAATAAATGTATTTAATTATTATGTTGATTATTGTTTTTATATTCTTGAATGTATTGGTTCTGTCTGGATTATGGAATAAATATTGTTATTATTCTTATGTTTATGATTCATCTGTCGATATATCTGTAGCACAAGTGCTAAGCGACTTACCAAGGAGTCGGTTCAAAGTAGGAGATATTATATGAATTATATATGTATTAATTAATCACTAATTGAATTTAAGTCGACTGTAATCCTTTCAACGATTGTAGCATAATGAGGGATATGCAACTTAACGCAATTAATATGGTTTAAAATACCATTGAATAATTATTTACATTCAAAATGAGAATCCCTCATCATTAATGCAACAATGTGTAACTTTTTTCGTTTATCCATACTAATATCAAAAAGCTGAAGAGTTTGTTTGTTTGTATGAACGCGCTATTCTCAGGAACTACTGGTTCGATTTGAAAAATTATTTCAGTGTTGGATAGTCCATTTATCAAAAGAGGCTACTATTATACTTTCCAAAGTCACTCATGCGGAGGAATCGCGGGCAGTGCTAGTTGTAAATAATGTTGACTGCTGTACTAGTTTTTTGAGTATATACACAAATAAAAATGTATATTTAAATTTTATCATGGCAATTATGGTAAAATAGACTATCACTTATAATTTTTAGATGTTTTTTATCTACATAACGCCTGGTTTAGAATCAAGTAAATATTTATGAAAGGATATATTGATAATGAAGAAAATATGATCTTTATTTATGTTTAGACTTACTTTGCGCATTTTTAGGGGCATACAAAAACTGAGGTATTGGATTGAATGCGGAATTCAGAAAGGATAACTTAAACCGCCCGTCAAGTTCTACTCGTACACAACCACTCAAAAAATAAACTAAGAAAATAATTGTAGCCGTGGTGAATGTAACAGAAAAATATATTCATATTTCCAACAAATTAAACACAAATTTAATTGAAGTTCTAATAAACTTATAATTAATAATAAATTCACAATTTGGTTAACTGTAAATAAACTTACAATAACCTTCGAAACTTACAACAAAAAATTAACCTAATTAATCCTTAATAATATTATTACGGGCCTTAATATGTCGGCAAAGTAAAATAGTACCTGAGGCAATTGTTAGGGTAACGTATATTTAATTATAGCTTTATAGTTATTCTTTTAATTTAAGTAACAATAGCCGTGTGGCACCGGCAGAACAGAATAGTCCCTTTCTTTCTTCAAAAGGCGGTATATCCATCCGAAACGGCGTAGCTCAAATGCACAGGGTATATTTACGCCCATTTGGGCAGCAACAACCCTGTCGCAAAACTATTCAAAATGACACTCTTTGATTGCTACCACGCTTGCCAAGCGCGGTAATTATAAGTGACATTATCCCTTTCTTAGGGAGTGTGTCCAACAGTGGACTTCCAACGGCCATTTTAATTAGCGGTTATTTTATTAATAACGGTTTACATATTAGGGTTCGTTATAAACATACTAGCGTTTCAAATTTTTTTTTTCTCGTAAAAAATAATGTCGAAATTATCTTTTACCAATATGGTCAAATCGTCCAACGATAAATGAGTTAAAAGGATATAAAATCCCCTTAATTGGTTCAATAAAATAAGTAAATAAAAAGCCTTTTATATTTTACTTTTCATAACACAATTTCAAAAACAATGTGCATAATTTTTTTTTTTAATGAAACAAACATTGTTTACATTAGACTGAGCAAAATGTAACAAGTTTGAAATGGAAATCCTTTGTGCTCTAAAAAACGTATAAATATTTCGTTTTAAACAAGAGTTACCCAACAATTCATAGACAATTTTTGGCATGTTCATGCTCTTCATTTCAAAAAGTCTCTGATATTACATACCTCGGTGTCCAACTTGGTTAAACCCTATCATGGATTACATACAATTTGTATATTTAAAAAGTTAAGTAATATTCTTAAACCTACATTGCAAAAAACTCTTTGTTTATATGCATACCTGTTTGGGGTGAGACATGCAAATCAACAATAATGAAGCTGGAACGTGCCCGGCAATCAGTTCTAAAGGTAATGTTTAGGAAACCTTACTTATATTTAAAACAAAATCTTTATCAAGACGCAAAGGTCATGACGCTAAGACAACCATTCATCCTTCAGTTTATCTTCCGGCAACACAAACTCTTAGCGGTCAATCCTATTAAACAGAAATATGCCAAGCACATAGCCACAATACCATCTTCGTTCGTCGTCACATGATTGTTCTTAAACACACGTCATTATAAATGTATCCTAAATTATTATATAAATGTAAAACTATATTTAAGAATTATTTAATGAAAGTTAACAACCGTGAGATAGAACCATTGTTACCCTCGTATTCACGCACACAAATTCACAGAGATACATTGTACAAACACACACAGTACTAAATACAACCATGCATATAATCATCCTCACACAATTCTTTTACTTTTTTATTGCTTCTTGCGATAAATAATTATAACATATAATCTGGGCGGGTTCCTGAAATACAGGTGTAGCCTATCTTAGGCTCCAATACCCCAAAATACTAATACTACTATACTAATATAAGTTCATTTTTGACATTTTATTACTAACATGAAACAGTGTAAACATTTAATATAAAATATTTATTATTATTAATTACTGAACAGCAACAACAATGGATTATTTTCTTTAATACGAGTATGGCCCTGAGAGCGCAGATGATGTATTATCTTGTGCGCCAAAGGTTGTAGGTTCGATCTCCACCCAGGACAAATATTATATAATGATATTTATGTTTATTTTTAATCTGAGTGCTGAATATATGTATCATAATTGTATTTTCTCTGTAGTCAGACGTCCATAAAACAAGTCTTTTAAGCGACTTGTCTTGATGTCAGGTCCATATTTGAGATGTTGTGTGAATTTATTTTATTATTTGAAACTATGCGAAGTCGTCAATAATCAGCCAATATTTACACTTGCTCTAAAGGTAAAGGGCCCCAGAAGAATACATTAAGCAAAAACCACAGTCAAGAATATCGAGTGGTAAACAAACTTACTAACTTGTCGGCTCAGTGATTACAAAGAAGTGCCGAAGTCACAACTCTGTAGGCGAGAGATAACCTAATTCCCTCCATCTGTTTTTATTGCAAGCTTTCTTTGCTTCGTATTTTTGCTTGCGGCGATGTAGATTGATGAATACGGGATGATTTTGACGTAATTTTATTCTAAAACCGAATTAAGCTTGATATAATCCTACAAGGACATACTCAATCTTTTATTGCGTAACATAATGTGAAACAGGTGTAATAATTATTAGATATTTTTAATTAATTAAGAATTACACCTATAAATATATTATTCGTTCGGGCACGGCAAATAGGTAGGAGATAGGATGAAATGTATTTTATTAAATCATCATCGTTATAGCAGCTCTAGAATAACCACTGCTAGATAAAGTTTTCCCCAAGATGGGGGAATTTATAGTTAATTATTAAAAAAAAACCGTAATTGCTGCGTGGGGCAGGCATGGTGGTGGCAATCATAGAGCAACCGGGATACTGTTCAATTCTCGCCCTGTTTCGGATTTTATATAATTGAGGATACATTTTACATTTAATTTTTCTACAATTACTGATTCTTTCGATATCGTTCTGCTGTATAGCTACATTTTATCCCGCGTCTATACCATGGGAGTTTTAAGTCAGTTCTTATGTCTCTATAAACTACCTTAATTTAGTATTACAACCTAGGATTTACCAACATGTTAGTAAAAGTTTTTTATTAGAATTGGCATTCACTCGCCACCGTGGCTTGAGCTTGCTGGCCAGCCTTAACCTCCATACCATCTGCTCCTCAGTCTGCAGGCTGCCCCACCCATCCGCGTTTAAAGGGTAGGGTAGACAAGACTAAGTCAGTTTTGCACAACTAAAAAATAATGATTTAATTTTGGTGCAAGCTTTCTAGAGTCAATCTAGGATCATATTTAATTTATATAAATTGTAAACTTTACTTAGCAAAGAAATAATAATAAAGGAAAAATTTGCGTTTTGATAAATCAAATGGCTCACGATTAAACTGATTTGTTTTTTGGTGTTGTTGTCATTTCCTTGAATTGTTCGCTGAATAAATTCCGCCGTTAATTGCTGCGCTGGGCAAGCGTGTTAGCAATAGCAGATCGCAGTTTTCGCGATGGTGTTGCTGCTGCCCATATCTAGATATATACCGCCATCTGTCGGTTCTAGTACATTAGTTGCCTTTTACGACAACTGGTACAGAAGAAGGTACTTACCGCCGGTACCCCACGGTTTATTAGATATAACAAAAATGAAAGAAAGTAATACTACACCAACCGTACACTAACCGTTAAAACATAAGCAGGGGCGTTAAATTAGCCCCCTATCATCGGGTTATTTTGGGCCGACTGAGAAAGCCCATAGTAAGGGACCATGTTTCACTACCATGTATCATACCAGCGATACACATTAATCGGGACTAACTGAGGTCGAATCTATTGGTAATTAGGTATTACTATTCATATATAAGTATTTTTAGTAATTAACTTTACTCTATAATATACTAAGACATAGGTAAAGTAGAATATTCCACCTGTACCAAGTGTTGTAAGCGATTGGGGTACCCAAATCGATAGATGGTGGTATATCTACTCAAAGTACTGTACCTCAGATACAAGGCCGGGATGCAAAGCATCATTCCCTTAGCTGAGCCACACTCTGCGTTTACCCTGACAGCAATTATAGGTAAAAAGTTCTCCTTTGTTGGGGAGGACTTTGGTGGACCTCCTACGGCAACTATGCAGATGATGATCATGGTCTACGGCAGCTATGATATGTATACAAATGAAGATCTGACTACGAAGTATCCACTGCAGTTATTAAGTCATTTAATTTGCCTAACTTGGATAACTAACCTAGCTGTAAGTGATTCATGATTATAACGGAACGTGTTTGACGAGAAGAAAGTTCAAAGGTGGGAAAGTTCTTATTCCAAGTATCGCGTTGAAGTCAAACGAAATGCTGTAGAGTTTCAGACGAGAGGGAGCGAAGATAGAGATATTATCAAATTAAGTTAACGGGCTAAAACTAATTATATAAGGATAAAGTTGGCGCCAATACAAGTTCAAGTGGGTGACACAGCTGTATTTTATTTTTAGTGAATAAGTCGAGAAAGCTTTAATAGGGCTGGTTGTAAGCAGCCTGCATCCAGCGTCTTAGGCTGCGTTTGCCGGGCCCGATGGTGCAGATGATAGTGATCCTATCTTATGCGCCAAGAGTCGTGGGTTCAATTACCACCCAGAACTAATATTTATATGATGATATTTGTCTTTGTTCAGTGTCTGGTTGTAAAATATATATATTTAATTAGTATACTTGTGGTTCCTCTATTATATAGCGTCTGTAACACAAGTGTTTTAAGTGGCTTACAACGGAATCAGTGTGTGAAATATTGTTGAATTCATTGTATGTGGTCTCTTACCCGGAACGTTACAGCTCCAAGACCCACCGTGCCAAGTGCCCTATCACTTGCTAATCCGCCAGGTAATATCTATCACTTGTGTTTACACTATGGATCTCCTTATTTCTCATTCGATCACGCAAACACACTTGAGAATTGGCATCTCTGTAGCTAAGGCTTGCGCCTTCAAAGCAAATGGATATCAATAGGTTCTTAACCCGTTGGGAAATTAAATAAGATTCAACAGGTATATACTACTTCACTCAATTGTGATTGACGTGAATTGTGACTTATGTTACATCAAAATACTTTAAAAGCGTTTCAAATTCTCTCTCAAAGTTTGTGTTTTGGCATACATTCTTCTTTATTATCCAACTAGCTTCCTGCCCGCGACTTTGTCCGCGAAGGCAAGCCCGATGGCGGTGATAGTAGTAATCCTATCTTGTACGCTAAGGGTCGTGGGTTCGATTTCCACCCAGAGCAAATATTAAATATATTTATACGATGATATTGTGTTTTTTCTGTGTTTTGGTGTTAAATATATGTATTATTTAGTATATTTGTGATTCCTTTGTTGTTTGGCGTTCATAACACAAGTGCTTTAAGCGAATTACCATGGAGTCAGGTTAATGTATGAGTTGCATTGAAGACTTTCTTGTATCCCTGAGGAGCTCTAACTCTGTTCTGAGAAATTTCATATCGCCTCCTACAAGCTACAGGCAAACACAAAAAGGCAGATTTATCCCACGGGAACATGTTTCTGGAACAATAAATAGCCTAGATTTTATTCCAAACTGTTGATAATCTTTAAGTCAAGTTTATGCAAGCCTGTTCTGCACTCCTGACATGAAAAAATCGTCATCATAATAGCCATTGGAAGCCCAAAAAAGCAATGATGATATTATTAGTAAGGATAATGACAGTAAGGAAGTAAAGATTTATTCTTGCAAATTTTAAAATTAAATTATCAACCTCATATATTAAACAAAGACTGATATTGGATTCAGTTACGCTAAAAAAGTGTTCACATTATACGACTGAAAGAAAGATTAAACTCACTTGTTGAAGTAGTAGTCACTTAATAACTTCGAATCTCACAGAAATCTTGTTGACTATAGTTGTATAATGTGACAAGATTACTGAGGTGACTAGACAATAAAAAGTGAATTATCGTTTCTAAGCGCAAAATATAATTAAATAGATGGGTTTCGTCTAATACAGTGATATAATGATAATAATAATATATTTCCACAACGTCACATATATTGACCTGACACCGTTGTGAGTCGCATAAATCACTTGTGTTACGGATTCCAGACACAGAAGAAATACATATATCATTATATAAATAAAGATAGGATCACTACCATCTGCGCCATTGCACCCGTTATTATATATATATATATACATATAAATTTCATGTCACAGTGTTAGTCTGAAATTAACTTCTAAACTACTAAACCGATTTTCATCTCATTTTATAGTCGCAATTTTTTTTTATAATAAACATACAAATATAGTTAAGACAAGACAACTGTCTATATTCATATTATTTATACACTTGAATGTATTTGAATGTAATTTTGTTCACTGTAGTTGAAGTAAATACTAAATATGTAGCTATGAGTTGTGAAACACTGAATTTATTCAACCATACTTCAGAAAAAATAAGGCGATTTTATTTTACGAAACGCAGACTGAATTTTCAGACCTCAGTCTTTGAGCCGTTGAATCAACAGCATTTAGCTTTTTGAATCGATTTCTCGCTCTATTTTATTCGCCTAAGTTACTCCACATAAGGATGATAATCTGTAAGCAATATTGACTTTAGAATAGAATTTGCTACTGTTTTGAGGTATATATACAACGTAGAATATTAAAATATTATATATTAATATTATAAAGCTGAAGAGTATTTTCGTTTGTTCAAACGTGCTAATCTGAACGGAACTGGTGGTCCGATTTAGAAAATTATTTCAGTGTTGGATAGTCCATTGATCAAGAAAGGCTATATAGTATACGCCCAAAGTCACTATTCCACGCGGACGAAGTCACGGGCACTGCTAGGAAATATATATAATAAATCAATAATAAAATCACACACATATGTTGACTTAACTTCGAGATAAGTACATTAAGGCACTTATGTTACAGATATCATGCAACAGAGAAATGAAAAAAATAAAAATAAATACATATTCAACAGCTAAATACAAAATAAGACACAAATTTTCAACGCATTTTTATTAATCCTAGGTATGGACCGAACTAAGCCCGGTACCGGTAGAGTAGAATAGTACCTCCTCCTATAATAGGTGTCGTAGAGGTGATTAAGGTACCGGAACCGACAGATGGCGATATATCCATCTGACACTATGTAGTTGATATGCACAGGGTGAAGATGGGCAGCAGCCCATCGCGGAAGCTGTAGAACGCATCGTGCAATGGGTTGCTATTGCTAGGTCGCTTGCCCAGCGCGACTGGGCCCATTAGGCCAAATTCTCTTTTCCTTAAAAAGGCTTATGTCCAGCAGTGGACTCCCAATGGCTGATATTGCACCAGCATTGTTGCCCTTTAAAACTAATGTCACTTGCTGATAATGTAATTTTCTTTATTAGAAAGAAATTTTGCAATCGATAAGGTAGTTTTCTTTTTATTTTGTTTATAAGCCTTATACAAAAATAGATAATTGGAATATGAAATAAACACATTATTAACATAATAATTATTCGAAAAAAAAATATTATAATATGGACATATATATATATAGTATTAGTATTTAATTTACTTAATTTTATATTATACAATAGTTGTACACACCAAACTGTCCTATCACATTATTTTTGTTTATGTCCATCAAAAGGTTGCCTGAAAGAATTCGCTATGAGTAATAAAGAGGCCAATTGTATTATAATTTATAAGTTGTATTTTTCTTAATACAATTTTCTGTGTACATTAAAAAGAACATTTTTGTTTATAGTAAAACAAAAAGTTGTTGCCAAGGTATATTGATTTTGATAATATATCTCTACATTTTATTTTTATGCTGCAATAAAAAAGTGGATACTGGAGAAATAAAATTATAAATAAAAAGACGTACCTAGCGAAGACTGCACTAAGCGTAAAGCTTGTATAGCGAGCTCCAGTCAAAGAGTATCTTGTTGTACATTGACAATTGGACCCAACTCGAGCAATTTAAATATTTTTTAGTATAAATATCAATATAATCTATATTGAAATGAAGATAAAAATTCAGTTTTGCCTTTCAAGCAAAAAAAAACAAGCGCTTAGAAATATTAATGTTATTAAATGTTAAAAATAGATTGACAGTATATTTTTGTAGAAACCCTTTCATCATTTACATGATATAAAATCGAAAAAGACCAAAGAGAATATAATCACTTAAGCCTATATAGACCTTATTTTTAATAATTTAAGCTTATATATCGCTACAGATAAATAATCTTTCATTCATTGAAGTATATTGTTTCATTCACACAGCATTTTGTGTAATATTTATTTGATTTAATGCATTTGCAGTGCATTTTCTATAAAAGATAGATGTATGGATTTCTTCTCCGCATTAAGTTTAATTGTGTCAAAACCACGTAAATTCGAAACAATCCCCATAAAATGGTTTCGCTTTGAGAGGAGAAGGTGTCTGACTGACACCAACGCATGGCAGAAACTATCATCTTCACAGCCATTGGAAGTCTGGGCATAGGCCTCCCCAAGAAAGTGGGAATTTGCAGATTTTTTGCGAGAGATGCTGCAGCTTATCTTCGCCCGGTACATTTGAGTTATACTATTTCAGAGGGATATACCGCCATCTGTTACTTTAATCACCTCTTACGGCATCTTGCACAGTTGGAGGTACTATTCTACTCTGCCGGTACTTTACGCCTATAAACTATAATAATTACGAACTCGAAATTTTGCCCAGGAGTTACTTTTACAACGTCAGGGAGCGAGCACTAGGAAAGGATATTTGAAAATTCACCCACTATGAAAAAAATGGGGTCCCAACGGTAATGTGAAACCTTGCTGTATTTGAAGTTTTTCGAATAAAATTGACTATTTTTATGACTAAAGTTCGTTATTTAAAGTCACGAAATCCTATTTACAAAATATTTTATACATAAATCATCCCTTAAGATAAAAAGGGGGATGCGAATTTAGTATGAAAATGCTCTGAACTTCCAAGTTATTTTAATAAAACATTATATATAATAGAATCTAACTGATTGACATATCAACGCAGGGCCTAAATTATAAGGCCGCCAAAAAAATCAGCTATACACCTCTTATCGAAAAGGATTATATAGACTATGTAACATCACGCTAGGACCAAAAACAGCGGAGCATAATTGATAATTTGTTTGTTTTACAACTTAACGCGGGTGAAAACGCGGGTCGCTGCTACACAATATATAAATTATTTTTTATTCGAGCTATTCACTCTGAAATTTGCAGTAAAATAAATTCAATCATTATTTTTTTTCGGACAAACCTGATACTGGCATTCACAAACGTCAATTTCAGCGCCGCCTGATGGATGGGCGAGACCATTCGTTAATGAACGACCCCAGGCCCAAGGCCGCCCCTACAGGATTCGCACGGGGACACTTGTTAAGCCGTAAAAGCATACCAAAAAGATTGATGAAAAGACATACATTTGCATGTCTCTCATATTTTGTCTGATATCAGCATAGAATAAAGCTAGAAAACTAATTAGCTTTTTTATTAATTACCTAGTCAGAAAACATGAATACAGTCTACGTGAGGATATTATAGTACCTCCCACTGCTCCAGGTGTCGTACGAGGCGACTAAAGTACCAGAACCGAAAGATGGCGGTATATCCATCCGAAATAGTGGAGCTCAAATGCACAGGGTAGAGATGGGCAGCAGCATCCCCGTCGTGATAGCTGCGCTATGCGATTGCCAAAACACTTCCCAGCGTAGCAATTATTGGCAAAAACCTCTTTTCTTGGAGAGGTTTATGTCCGGCACTGGACTTCCAAGCTGGTATTATGATTATGATGATGATGACACTCTAGACGCTCGTGTCGTCACCAATATATCACTAGTGCATCACCTTTTATGTTAACTGAAAATATTGTCATACTGGCCTACCTAATTCCACTGCCTATCTCATGCAGGAACACATTTCGAACTTTGCAGTTTCTCAAATATATAATTCAAATTTACGCGGTATAAATAGATTAGAGTGATCAATGCTGACCTTGCCGAGATAAAGAGTCCTTCAGAAGTATAGTTTCATATTAATTTTATACATAGGTATAACTATATTTTGATAAATACATGCGACCCACTTAGAACCTGACAAACCTGTGATTTACTTACGTCACATAAAACCCAACATTGTTGTCATGATGCGTTGTCGACACTACACATACATCACGCGTGTGATCCATCGATCTGCAAAGACAATTGATCTCCACTTATTAATCTTGGCATACTTCTCTCGCTTATTTTACTTATTTTAGTTCTTTGATACACGTTCGCTTATATTTGATACTTAAAACCTCTTCTACCTCGTTAAAGTATGTTCGCCTAGACCTTGTTATACAAACTCCATTCCCTTCCGCTCTATATATTTGTTCAGTCATTGTACTTTTTTTCATTATTTCTACGTCCCAATCATTATTTTTACCTTTAATGACTAAATTATACATATATTTGTTTATTATTATATATAATAAATATATTTATTTATTATTTACATGATATTTCACGATGTCGAACTGACATAAAGCGCTTGTGTTAAGGATATCGGACAACCGAGGAATTAAAAATATAATTTTTGGTTAATATCACATATAAATAGCACCCGAGCATAGAAAAAATAAAAAAGTACGCAGAATAATTACGGGCATCGGACCTCTCATCTATGAGAAGCCCCGCCCTCTTTTTTCAGTGGCGCTGGAATTGACGACTGAATAGCAAGAGGTTCGTCCGAAAAAAAAATACAAATATTTATTTTATAAATATTTCCCTTTTGTTGGGTATGAAGTCTACTATGGAATCTAGAATTTTGGTGCACAAGATAGGATTACTACTATCTGCGTCATTGGACCCATCTATAATGTTTATATTAATGTATATTTTATGGTAATAAGGAAAGACTTCAGACTTCGCTAATTACTGTTTTATAAAACGAGAATCCATATTTTTTTTCATTAAAATTCCTTCACAAAGTATCATCAGTGTGTAATCAACCACGTGCAAAATAAAAAGGACGCGTTTCCTTTATGCTGCCATATTAGCACAAAGCCTTAACTTAAAAACTTAACACTATATAATACTGATACTTGTTACTAACATAAATGCGTCTGGTTGTTATATACAAAGTTACAGATAATTCTCTGGACTCTTTAAGCTGTATATATATATAAGAAGTCAACTAAATATGGGTTAGAAACATGAAATTGTGCACAGGGGTTCCATTTATAACGATAATGAGCACTAAAAAGGATTTTCAATAATCCATAGGGGGTAAAACAATAGGTGCAAATTTAGTGTAGTAAAAGGTCAGGAAAATTCAGTATTACATTCAAAGTGCAAAGTTCGTATGAAAATTCTACAACTTGCTACAAAGCTGTTAGTATTATAAATGTCGTCGCTTATGTTCTAACATCGCGTATGTTAAAATAATGAGATTTTATATAGTTGTAAATATAATGCATGCAGCTGCACATAAAGTTGATATTAAATATAGTTAGTTGATTTGCTTAGAGGTACCTTCCCCTGTAACAGGTCGAAACCTAGTAATTAGAGATGACTAAGGTACCATAACCAAGAGATAGCGATATATCCATCCGAAACAATGTGTAGCTGAAATGCGCAGGGCGGGGATGGGCAGCAGCAGCATCCCTGTCGCGAAAGTTACGCCCGGCAATTGCCAGCTCGCATGACCAGCACGGTAGTTGTGGGCAAAATTTTTTCTTTCTTTGGAAGTCCTATATCCAACAGAAGACTAACAATGGCTGTATGGTGAAATAAAGTTAGTCTAAACAATACGTGGTGTAAAACTTGTAAAACTTGATTATGAAGTTGCTAACTTTGACTTACGCGGTGTAGAAACGTATGTGCCGATATAAGAAAAATATTTAAAAAATAACCTACATATATTTTTTGAGGTCATATTTGTTCTAGCCATCTAAAATTGATAATGAATAAAGTTTAAATAATAAAACCGAAAATTATTGGAATTTCCACAAAGTCTATATTACCTTTTTTATGTAACGACGTTTTTTTGGAAAAGTATTCACAACTTTTTAATTGTAACCTAAATATAGATAATATTTCAGCAATTTTTTTAAAAATACTTAAATTGTGAAAGTTCGCAATGATGTATTTGTGACAACAAACCTACAGAATCAATTTACATGACCACTAGAATATCTAACACATTAACTTTAATGTATTATTTATATAATAATTATAATTTACATTCACAGTTCATAAATTCACACAGATCTTATACATTGACCTAACTCCGAAAGAAGTTGCTTGAATTTCATGTGTTACGGACATCAAACAACAAAGGAATCACAAATATAATACGCAAATACATGTATTCAACACCCAGACGCAGAACTAACGAACGACGAACTAAATTTCTTGGGTGGGGATCGAAACCACCTAATGCAAACATGTTAGGATACATCCTTTTAAAATATACAAACGCAAATAAAAGTCTAGGATGACCTCTATTTTCAAATAAGATAATTAATTTCTTATTTACTATCTTTGTTACAAATTACTCAAACAAATCAATCATGATTCCATGTAGACCCGATTAAATTCGATTCCTATAAGATAGAATTTTCTACATTACAATGAAATCAATTTGTACTCGGCCGTGGCACTGACACCGTTCGCATACGACGTTCGAATTTTAAAAACAAAGAATCAATTACCATAGACAAGATAAACTTATTTTCGCCTCACCTGTCGCGGAGCGCTGTCCTGTAATTCTCTGAGCAACAGGGCTCGGCAGTCAGTCGGGTATTGAAGGCAGTCAGCGCTAGTCGCGGCTTCTCGCATCTCCGCTAGAATTCGAGTCCAAGAAGTTATATTATTTTTGGAACTTGTGGAGTGTTGTTACTTTCTTAATTGTTTCGTTTGTGGCATTGTGTGAATGTTCTTCTGAGTTTATTGGAAGAAAAAAGTTGGGAAATATTTTTATTGTTTGGTAAGTATACAATTTGTTATGAGCGAAATTACTTTATACTGTTTTGAGAAATATTGTCTTCTTCATTCATAAATCTTTCCTACGAAAAATTGTTTAACTAAATTCTTGAATTGAGTTTTATATTATTTCTTTATAAACATTTAAGTGTTTGAGCTAATGATAAGCGATTAGGCCTATATTATAAATTATTTATTCTATGCAAAGTGACAGAAAGTACAATAGTTCCTTGAAAGAGGTTAAAATAGAACATATTTGCTCCTAGCTTAGACATATAATATAAGGGGTATAAAACTTTAGTTTCAAATTTTTTATTAGTCAAGAATCTTAATCAATGCCTCAGGTATTTAATCTAAAATGTCGTTGTGTAAATTGAAATGGACTCTAAAAAGACCTCACTTTGTTATTAAGAATATGGTTACGGAAAAACGATTCGTAAGTATCTTATTACTTTAATTAATAAAGCCGTAAATGACTTTTCTTCTGCCCGCCTTACAACGTCAGCCCATTGGATCGGTAATTTGTTACTCCGACAGTACGTCGGTTGGATACGCCTACTGCTCTATCTGAATTCTCTTTATATTTTTAATTAGCTACCCCGACACTATCCTGTTAAACTATATATTTATACTAGCTGACAGGCGTTGTCCTGTCTTAACTATTTACCTTTGTTAACGATGAAAAATATTACGACTACAAATTGAGAGATAAACTATCCTATCACTCAAGTTGGATCAGAAAACACAGTAAATAATTGATAATAAAATCGGTTCGGTACTTTAGAAGTTTAACCCGGAGAGACTTGACTCGTATTTTTATATATAAAGATGTCTATTACAAAAAAGAACTATATGTAATAGAAATATATCAGTTTTAAAGGGTATTTGCAACGCACATTCTGTCTAAAGACTAAATGTTACATCAAACGTTAAATAGTAACTAATTAACACACTTTCCGTAAAAAATAATAATATGAAACAATTACACATATTAGTCTTGACGTTTAGGGTGATTCTTGCTTTGCCTTGACCAAAGGAAATGGAGATTTAGTTTCGTTACAAATTTACGTTGTGCTATATATTTATATACATACAAATTACATAAGTTTGTAATACTTTTAAAAACTAGTATGAAAGAAATTAATACAAGTTTTTTTTAATATATTTATTTTTTTATAAAATCAGGTCCGCGATCAAGCATACAGTTCGCATGATAGTAAGCTTCACAGCAGTTTATAGACGCTTGTAATATTACCAGCGCGTTGCCAACTTATTGACTGGAAGATTGTATATCACATTACCCAATAATTTTACTGCCTCTCCCACCCTTCAAACCCGAACACAGCAACTTAGTAACTTAGACCAACCATAAGCTACATAATATATATATATAATATAAGGCCGCCCATTGTACTTTATAATAACTGTTTTTTGTTTATGTATTTTTATTTTTGGTGTACTAGAAAGTATTTATTATTAACCCAACAGACGCTGTTATATCTCAACTACATACAGAAGTACATCCCAGACGATTTTTTATGTATAAAGATATCATTCCATTTTCTTCAATTCAGGTGTACTCTCCCTGCTTTCGCAATATTAACTAACCTTTTGTGCACGAGCGTTTGTTAAACATCAAACCGTTTCTAAAAATGTCAAGGTATGCCCTCTGAGGTCTACTTTTGCAAACCGCTACATTAACCTTACTTATCAGTTTACCTAAAAGGCACAGTTAACCAAATTAACCATCGTTTCTCAAACTGGAGTATGGGGCCCCCTTAGGGATCGCTTCCGCCAGGTTTGCAATGGAATAAAGGAAAGGGTCGCTATCAATAAATCTGTAAAAATGTCGGACACAAGCCACCACATAAATACAAGTGTACCTTGAGTGCGGTATATACACAGCTATGCGGTGTATATAGTTTAGGATAGTCGGTGTATATAGTAGGTCAAGGTCGGGAAAGGATTATTTGGTTATTATACTGGTGCCCGAGTAATGTACCTACAGTAAACTTAGCTCTGAGACCAGTCTGGTGCCGGCAGAATCGTTTAAGGTAGTCTTATTTTACATATGTCAGATGACTCCTCTGAACTCGTGGGGTCATTGGGGTCATCAGTTTTATTTTATATATATTTCGTATTCTGGAAATATTAATGTTTTTATTTATTTCATTTTACACAATTCTAAAATGCTTAGTTCCAAAAAGCCTACTTGAGTTTGAGTTGATATGCAAGATTATTTTTAGTAAATATTTTTATGAATATATAATTAGAAGTTATATAAAAAAAATATATTTTTAATTTGCGCATTTGAGAAAGCCCCTTGAATTTATTTTGTAAAATAAATAATAATTCATCTTGGCCTTTGACTTGGAAGCCGTGGGTACCGAGGGTAATAGTACCTATCCCTAATGGTCTTTGTAAGTGGTGACTGCCGTACCGGGACCGGCAGATGGCGGGGTATCCACGCCAAATTGTGTAATATAGCTCAAATGTAACAGGGCGGGTAAAGATAGAAGAATTCTTACCGCAAAGTTACAGTCTGCGATTTTAACCACACTTGCCCAGCATGAGCAAAACTTCCCGTTTCTTGGGGAAGCCTATGTTTAGCAGTGGGCGTTCTACGTTCTGGAACGATGACGATAATGCGCATTGTGCTTTTCGATACTTAAGAAGAAACCATCAAAAGAAAGTACCACAATAATTACTCAAATAGTTTGAAACACATAAAGTCTTCATACAAAGGTCGCCTGCACCTTACTCTTACCTATTTCTACCGCCAAACACCAGTGTCCACATTGCTATGTTCGGGTTATGTTCGAGTTTGAAGGGTGAGAGAGGCAGTGTAATTATTGGCTATTGTGACGCATAGGCTGCTGTGACGCTTACTATCACACGGACTGTATGCATGTTTGTCGTACTGGCCTAAAAAAAGGAACAAATTTTGTGATAACATATGGACAGGAATGATACATTTAGTTTGCAAAAAATACTACTTTCTTGGTACTAAAAATCTATAAATAAATATAATATTTGTAATCAAATTTGCCATAGAACAACCACTGTTGGACATAGAGATTTTCATGGTTCAATATCTATAGTAGAAGAATATAATAGAAGAACCAAAGTTACCAAATATGTAGTTGGATACAAACCGCAAATAACCGGTCCCATTAGAAATGTATAATATATAAATAAAATAGGAAAATCAAACTTTTCCTACTAAAACAAGACTAAAATATGCTTATTTAATACTAAAAAATCCCTTTCGAATGCACTGTTTACAGAATGCTAGGAATTTCTCAAATTCTGTGAACAAATGCTAGAGTATTTTTAAAATTCGCATTTTGCCGGAAACTTCATAGGAAAAATCTCTCGAGGCAGGATTTATAACCAAAAGCGTTGTTAATACAGTACTACACTGAGATCAATACCCCGTTTTACATGAATTCAGAAATAATTGGTTCCACTGTGTATGGTTTTTATACGCAGAGGATGTTATTGATAATTATGTCACCAAGAAATACAGTAAATTACTCATTTCAATGTCCGTTAAAAAAAAGAAAAGCTATTTGGAGAATAAACCGAATATTATCAAAAGCCAAGAGAAGACAGAATGGTGAAGATAAAAATTATGAAGTGAATGTTATGATGTTGTGACAGTCTTTAAGTTTGAACTGAAGCGTCATCCATGTATGTCATGGTATTTTAATCATATTGTATTCTTCAGTCTCTGATCCCAATCAAACATATTTTATATGTAGTTACATGAAAACGATTTTCACTTAAATGGTCTTTGCTCAATCCCATCGCGTATCTCCCGGGTATCACTGTATTAACCTTAGATCGATCTAGGTCTGTCTATGTCAAGAAAATATAATCAAATATTGTTCTAGATAGATTCATGTACTAAAAACAACTGTTTTTCTTTTGTAACTTTACTTAGTCCACAGACAAGCATACGGCTTAAGTCACAAACGTCACGGCAGCCTATACATGCTCGTATCATTACAAAGAGTACCGCGTTGCCGATCTTGTGATTTGAAGATAATATGTCACACCGAAATCAATCTCATTAAAACAACAATGCGATTTTTTTGGCAATAGCAGTCTCAGTAAAGTTTAGTAATAGCTCCATTCGTTTTTACATTGTATAATATCATTTTCATCCAATTTAATCATATTATTAAAGTGTATTCTATGTGCATAATGATTTTATCAATCAGTCGACCCGAACTCGGTATTACAGTTAGGATTATCTAATCCTAAAATGTCAGAGAAATAATAATGTTCACTTGCCTATATTATGGCGTTCCTGTGTAATAATCGCTATATCTAAAATTGAGGTTTTCAGGAAATCCTACATCTTTTTTTTTAAAACAAGGCTTAGTTATCTACTATCTTTGTATCTATTATACATAGGAGAAATTAAAATTTTTTCTAAATACTTATTTAGAAAACTATTTAATTTTACTTATAACGATCACTTGGTCAGTATATCAGCCATTATTAGTCATAGAAAACATTATCATTATATCAGATGTATAGAGTTCACTGTTGGACGGACATAGACCTCCCCACGATAGCAGGATTTATTTTCAGAACTACCGCACTGGGATGGCGTGGTGGCAATCGCAAAACGCAACTTTTAGATCCTGCTGCCCATCCTCGCCATATAGCATTTAAGCTGCGCTATTTCGGATGGATATACTGCCATCTGCCGGTACTGTACCTTAGTCGCCCCTTACCTCACCTGGTACAGATGGAGTTACCATTCTACTCCGCTGGTACCCCACGGCTCGGTCAATACAATACATAAATAAATCGTTGACACATCAAGTCCAATGATTATGACGATAACAAAATATTACAGATTATTTCCAGTGTCAATAAATAACAACATCCTTGACAATCCTGGGAACGGTTGCGTGGGAAATAAAAATTCGAAAAAATATCGTAAACATTCAATCAATTATGCTTACATTTATTTATTTTCAAATTCATTTAATTGAATAATATTGCGTGTTGATTTGAAAATATACGTCCATTGGTCACCCAACAATATTTATAAGCACGTAATCAAATGAAAGAGTTGATTCATCCATTTAACACAGATAATAATTAATGGTCAGTCATTGTAAAATAGATCTTGTACCTAAAGGCTAATAAAGAATAATTTGCAGTGCAAGCTGAAAGCTAATCTATATCAAATACAATTGAAATCACCGTGTATACAACACTTAAAATATTAGGCAATGTCTACTGGACTTTGACCTTCCCAAAAAAATGGGAATTCTGCTCATAATTACCGCACTGGGCAAGCGTGTTGGCAATCACAAAGCCCAGTTTTCTCAATGGGGATGCTGCAGCCCATCCTCGCCCTCTGCATTTGAGCTACACTGACTAGGGTCCGCTATCTGTCGATTTTGGTATTTTAGTCGGCTCTTAGGACACCAGATACATAGGGAGCACTATTCTACTCTGCCGGTATCTGAGGGCATATGCCTTCTGGTTCTGTTCCTATAAAAAATATTTTTCTACATATCTAAAAGTAATAGGGGACTTCGATTTATTGTTTATATATAAAATTATAGGATGGGCAATGCCCGGAATCTCTTTGCGCGATTGAATCAGAAAGATTCGTAACAGAATCGAAGTTACCGATATAGAACGCCGGATTGGCTAGTTAAATTGGCAATGCGCAGGGCACTTCATACGCAGAACCGATGACCGATAGAGTCGTGAGGTTCTAAAATGGAAACCAAGTACCGGCAAACGTAGCGTAGGGCGTCCACCCACAAGATCTTTAAAAATCGCGCTGGACCGGTCCTATTGGAGATCACTTGAGGAGGCTTCTATCCAGCAGTGAACGTCTGTGATATGATTATAAGCCATAAGATGCCACACATCATCAGATGATGATATACATTCAATCATTATAAGCCAGTTTCCTTTAAGTTCACCTAGGAAGCCCATTTTGACAGCTATCATATGTTTTAATTAATTTAACAAGAAAAAACCGAATAGGTTTCTAATGTTATGTTGTATCGTTATATTGTTCAGAAGTACCAAGAATTAACGAGCGTGTATGAAAAGACTAATGCGAGTAAGGGAAGCGAGAGAGGTTTACCAAGATCGTAGCAATTGGAGATCCATAGTCTCTGCCTACCCCGATGGGATTCGCCGCAATTTTATGATGCAAAACTATCTACACTTAAAATTGTTTTTAATTACAGTCAGTTTGGCTAACAGAGACAATCTGGTTCGCTCAAAATTAGGGGTTTTATCCTTTTTTTAAGTACGGTTTTTATAGTGAAGTGAAGATTTTTATTTAAATGTAAATTTATTTAATTTAAATTTACTCTAAGCGTTCTACGTTACCTGAATCGCGTCTATCTAATATGTATAATTATTGATACAGTTGAATCACCTTACTCCTCCGAGATGGTTAAACGATATGAATTTCAATGAAATTTTATATATTTACTCGGTAGTAGGATCGGGCATAATCTATTTTTTATCCCTTAAGTGATAAGCGTAGTCCATCCAAACCATTTACTTTTTTCTTTTGTGAACAAAATTTATATTAATAATTTTATCATGATGTGGCATAAAAATACACATAAACCAATTTTTTTATGGCGATATTAGTCGTGGCGCACCGGTAGATTATAATAGTATCTCCCTCTTTAGCAGGTACCGTAAAAGGCGACTAAGTTACCAGAACTGACAGATAGCGCTATATCCATCCTAAACAAGGTAGCTTAAATGCACAGGGTGGGTATGGGCAGCAGCATTTCCGTCACGAAAGTTATATTCTGCGATTGCCAACATGCTGACCAAGGGCTACAATTATAAGGCTTTTGTTCAGCAGCGCACTACTTCCAATGGTAGTAATGATGATTAGCAATTTATATAACATAACAACGTTTGTCGGTCAACTAGTAGAAACATAATCTTATTTTTATTGCATTTTTTTAAATGTACTCAACTAGTAGGATTTTGGTTTCCTATGCAAAAAGGCAGAACCTAATAAAACTAAAACTAAGTCACAGACCTTTACGATCCTCCTTTTTAATTCCCAGTTTCTGTAAGATATGTTTTCGTACTATCCAATAATTGTCGTCCATTAGTTCGACAAATAATTAGCCTATAGCATTCCGTCACCTTTAATAATCATCATCATATCAGAAATTATCTTTTACTCCGACATTCCAATTGTTATATCACAGATACAATATGTACTGTTTCACTCTAGTTATTTGCCAACTCTTTTACAGTGATATATTTACTGATGCTGCTTCTCTAACTTTATAACCCTATTTCTCATGTACGTTATTTTATGTATATATATACATATGTATATTTTTTATATCATATGCATTTATTGCGTTTATTTATACAAATATGTATTCCACGTTTATTTATTTTGTATATATATTGCCTGCACCACTATATATATATTTTTTTTTTTTCTGTTTTGTGTAATGATTGACTGGGAGATAATGCCATCTGGCATTAAGTCCGCCATTTGTACATTTTGTAACATTTTGTGCAATAAAGTTAAATAAAAAAAATATATAATATATATGAGCAATTGCCAAACAAATTTATCCTGAAACTGATGCTGCTTCTCTAACTTTATAACCCTACATCTGATGTATGTTATGTTATATATCTTTGTATATCATATGTATCTATTGCTTTTATACAAATATGTATGTAACGTTTATCTATTTTGTATATTTATATATTGTCTGCACCACTGTACATATATATTTTTTCAGTTTCGTGTGACTGGAAGATTCGCATTAAGTCCGCCATTTGTACATTTTGTAATATATTGTGCAATAAAGTTCAATAAAAAAAATCAATAAATACTTTATACAAATATGATAATCAATAAAAGCAATAATATAATACTGAATAACGCGATGAAAGAGTTATCTTTCATCGCGTTATTCAGGCCTAGCCCCCGTAGGCCTACTTTAAACTAGTTTGCTAGTACATACTAGACGGTTGTTGACTTACTTTACAGCAAGTTTATTACGCGAGCTACTAGAAAGAAACTTACAAGAATAACTTGTGGTGTAACATCATCAATCCGTTATCAGAATGATTTTCCATTACGTATTGGAAGACCTCTACTGTGTTACGTGCCTTGGGCGAGGAAATAATATTTTAACATTGAATATAAAAAGATAACCGTCAGATCGTCTGTCCATTTTTTTGAGTGGGCGTCTTACGCTGCGCTTTCCGATAGGTGATCTCCACTCCAGAACTTTACAGCCACCGGTTTTTCGTATATACGTGATTTGATCGCCAAAAGATTTTTTTTAAATATTAGACCAGGTCGACAAATAGTCATGCAGTCCGATAATAGTAAGCATCACCGTAAGTAGATATTGTCACATTACCCAGTAATTTCACTGCTTATCTCACCCTTCAAACCGGAAAACTGAATTAGAAATTAGAATTTAAATATTCCAGTTTTATTTTAACACGATTATATTTTTTAAGCAAGCGAATTTAAAAAGAACCTACTCCAAATATTTAAACAAAATGCTTAGGCCTCAATTCACTCGTAGAAATAAAAATGTTATAAATTTGTTATTTGCTATTACGAAAAACCCTTAATTAAAAAAGTCCGCTCTTTCAGAATTGCTTAAATTAAATTTTAAATACTCCGCACGGGTAGATTGAATCAGGAATGTAAAGCGGAGAAATACTAAAATGGCTGACATAACCCAATGGGTTAGAGAGTCGAATTAATAGCCGGCAGATCTCATAGGCCGCAGAACAGACCTATGGAGCCATAAAGTTCTAGAACGGAAACTACGCACCAGTAAGCGACAAAAGATCCCACAGCCCCATCGGTAATTAATTCTAATGGCTCTGTAGCAGACGTACTGCAACTTCGTCTAGTTACTCCAATGGATGACGCCAGTAATTTTGTTTAATCTATGGTTCTACTCATTCCTGATATGATTACGCAAAAATACTGCGAGCTCTCTGCCATAATAACTTTTTAGGATTTTATATTTTATTACCACAAATTGGACTTAGTCATTCAAATAAGTAACCCTTATTGATTGATAAGACGAAAACAACTGTTCCTTAACTTCAATGAATGAAGTCTTCATAATGATGTGATCTCATCGAGGTTCTCGTCAACTTTTTCTCGTATCTCATTCTAAATCTTCCGATCAACATCATAATAATCATATCAGTCGTAAGACGTCTACTGCTCTGCCTAACTAGAATACCATATTAACTGGATTTTTTTTAAACTCTATATATAAAGAAATATAATAAAATCTCTCTATATAAAGAAAAAGCTAGCTGACTCTCTGAGGCCGAAACTATTAGGGCTAGAAACATAAAATTTTGCACAGATATTCCTAACGTACGGGAGCAGTAAGGTTATTGAAAATTCACCCCCAAGGGGGTAAAACTAGTCTTAAACATTGCCGTTTTCAAAGTCATTTGAGTGAAATTCAGTATTCAGGTCATAAAAAGTCATGAAACACGTGCAAAATATTTACTCGCAATTCATCTCTTAAATGAGTAAAAAGGGGGTTGCAAAGAATATATGAAAGTTCTCTGATTTTCAGATGTATTTTAATGAAATGTTATATTTGAGTTATCGGTTTCTAACAATGACTGTTGCCAATATCTCTTGGCAGGTAGCTATTTTAATAACCACAGCGCGTTCCTAGAAGAAGATATTGTAAAGCGGTAACTGCGTGTATGGTTGTAAAAATTATGACAAAACGTCATTGTTTACATTCGCAATTTGACCTTTCGTAAATACGAGTACACAATACGACACGTGGAAAAACTTATTTACGACACTAAGACTATTTTTGAAGCAATTTATCGGGTTGATATATTTATACTACGATACTAGCAGCCCGCGACTTCGCCTGCGTGAATATTGGTATGATAAAATGTATATGTATTTCTTTTCGCAACATCGCTTCCCTTCGCTCGTCATTCGTAATTTTGTTGCCTAATTATTTTAAAATTATGATTTGTCCTAAGATGTTGACTAAAACCCAAATACGTCACCGACTATTGTGAAACATTGCGTATTTATTTAGATGTGGATTTATATCATGTTAATAGAACAACTTCGTAAATAATGAACTAATTGGTATTCATGCCATGAAAAAGGTTATAGTGATTCAATATTAAAATATATATATATGCTGTTGTAGACTTTTATAAAGGAATAAGTCCATTGTACTTGACTTTTATGTAACTTAAACCGTTTACGAAGCGTACTCAACGGAAGCTCTCAAAAAGGATTTCTTTTTTTCGTTTTTGCTACACTTTCAATTAATGCTCCGGTCGTATTAGTCACAGCGGGGTATTTTATAGCCTAAAGCGTCCGTGTATAAAGATTTTTTCATTTCACCAGTTTGACAAACAAGCATACAGAAAGAACTGCTGCCTAAAGATTCTTGTAACAAGGATATCACTAGCCCTTTGCCAACTTTGGGACCTGATATTATTCTGTCACATTGTCGAGTAATTTCACTGCCTCTCTCACCATTCAAACCGGAACACAGCTATGCAAAAAAAGATATTTGGCGGTAGAAATAGGTGAGAGTGAGGTACTAATGCAGATATGAATGGACAAGACTAAATTTATATCATAAAATAAATAAACTTTTCGGCTTCATAATATTAGTATAAATTTCACTCAGGCTTTTTATTACTGATTTCGATTCATTGTAATTTGTAAAACTAAACTAGACACATACGTCATTCACAATTTTGTTTGCGCCTGTTTATCATGTCTTTTTTGAGACTACTCAGCCTTTAGAGCCGAATACATAGTTTTCTTTTGGATAAATTTTAAATAAACTTTATAAACTTTCTTTTATATAAACTACAGGTGGGGCTAATATCAATATGAAATATCATCCCTCTGTTAAATTAGATGATTTATCACAGGAATGATATTGTTTGTACTGTTAGTCACTCAATTCCTAAATCGCTTAAGCATTTAAACAACTTGACATATTTTGGAGGCATTGACCTTTTCCGCTGAACATTTTCCAATATCCACAATTCGGACTTCGAAGCTTCAATTAAGTGTTGAATCCGATGTTAACACACCAAAATCTGACGCGGTTCGTGAATTTTATTTTCTGATCTACACCTAAGACAGAATTTTCATTATCGTTATATCAGCCATTGGAAATCCACTGCTGGACATAAGCCTCTCCAAGAAAGGAGGATTTTTGCCCATAATTGCCGCGCTGGGTAAGCGTGTTGAGGATGTTAGGGGTGCGTCAGCTTTGTCGTTGGGGATGCTGCTGCCTATCTCCGTCCTGAGCTGCACTGTTTTAGTTGGATATACTGCCATCTATCGCTTCAGGCGACTAAGGTACCAACCTTAGTCGCCTTTTACGAAACCTGGTACAGGGGGAGGTACTATTCTTCTCTGCCCCGTGGTACCCTACGGCCTATATTGCTATATATTGTTGTCACATTACTCAATAATTTCATTGCTTTTCTCATCCTTCAAACACAGTAATTAAAACACTACTAATTGGCAGCAGAAATAGTTTAGAGTGAGATACCAAAGCGGAGGTTTTGTGTATAATGTCTGCCTCGTGTCGAACTGCTGGATAAAGGACTTCTCAAACGGGAAAATTGCCTATAACTGACGCGCTGGGCAGGCTTGGAGGCAATCGCAGTGCATAGCCTCGCGACAGGAATACTACTGCCCATTTTCGCTCTGTTGCACTTGAGCTACGCTGTTTCTGGTGTATATACCGCCACCTGTCGGTTTCAGTAGTTCAGTCGCTATATTACGACACCTGGATATATTCCCTTCTGCTGGTACCCACGGATAATTATAAAAGTTACTGATACTTTAGGATATTCATTTCATCACGATCCTATGCAAACTAAGCCGTAGGCGACGATTACTGAATTATCAATCTGATCACTCGAATTATCGAAAGTACCAGAACGTTGTGAAAGAAGAAACGTGACATATAGTGTTTAACAGTTACCGCGAGAGTGTAAAAAATAGTTTACGTATTGTATATTATCACATGAGATGTAACTCACTAACCTGATGATGTTTGCTTATACGCGATCAGTTCGTCGTTCTTATTACATCACATCACAGGAAGTCCTTAGCCGTGGGGTACCGGTAGAGTAGAATAGTACCTCCCTATGTATCAGGTGTCATAAGAGGCGACTAAGGTACCAGAACCGACAGATGGCGGTATATCCATGCAAAAAAAGTCAGCTCAAATGTACAGGGCCGGGATGGGCAGCAGCTTCCCCATCGCGGAATCTGCGCTCTGCAATTTTCAGAGACGCTTACCCAGCGCGGTAATTATGGGCAACATACCCCGTTACTTGGGGAGGCCTATGTCAAACAGTGGACTTTTAATGGCTGGTATGATGATGATGATGATGACAGGAAGTCACATCCCCCACCAGCTCTTTCGCTCCCGCTTCCCGAATTGCAGGATTGCTGTGCATGAGATGACCCTCAACCTGGCGCGGTTGTTCAACCTCAAGTGGTCTTCTTTGAAGTATTCTAGAAATACCCCAAATCTATCGCATTTTTAGGATCAGTGTGATTTATTTTAAAAATTAACTTTGTGATTTACTATAAAAATTAAACAAGATATATTCAGTTATATAATTATTTTGTACCAGAAATGTATAAAAAGGTTTCTACTGTTTTTTGCAATAATTCTGTTGATGGCCAGTAAATCTTTGTTATAATATGTCTTGAGCCACTGGAGCAGTAGAATAGTGCTTCTCCCTGTTCTTGTTATAAGAAATGACGAGGTACTAGAACTAATATTTCAACTACTCTACAATTGGCAACACGCCTGCCCATCGTCAATTATTTCTTGATCATCATGATGAAAATCATAATAATTTTGAGAAAAATATCGGATATATAAAAGTAGTTAAACATAGACAAAAATCTGAACCGCAATACTTATCCAAATACAAAGGGTTTGTTAAAAAACCTTTTTAAGTAGAAATCTAGATGTTTTAAACAGAGAGTGGCCTCTAGAAAAAGCTTGTTTTATATTAGAAAAACACAAAAAAGTAGCTTAATTTCATAATAACAATGCTTGGGTATTTTTTCTCTCACAGGGATTAAGATTGTCATCAAATACGGAGTTTTTCTCAAAGCAAACAAACCAAAATTTCAAAAAGTATCTGGCATAATTACGCTTCGAAGAACCACTCCATTCATTCGTTTTTAAGGAACAATTATAAAATTGTTCCTCCTCCGAAATGTTCCGAATCCTCGAAATGGACCAAATATAAAATTTGGCATAGAGAAATATATCCAGTTGATGTGGCATTAAGCAGGATGTGGCCGTTAAGTGAATGTAGAACCGACGGCTGATGCAGTAGTAAGGTCCTGGAATGGAAACCACGCACCGGCTAGTGCAGGGTAGGCCTTCCACCTACAAGTTGGAAAAACGTCCTGACTAAAACCACAGCATTCCGCTGGATGCAGGCTACACAAAGCCGAAATCACTTGGAGAGGCCTATATCCAGTGGTGTATATACAGCAAATATGATCATGATGATGAAATTGCTTAAAAAATTTTATAGCAAAACATATAGAGCGGATGTGAATGGAAGAGTTAGTATAGAACGATCAAGGCTAACATACCTTTCTGCCGAGCATTACTTCTATAAATGTCTCCCTCTGTCGCCTTTACACACTTCTTCATAGAGCAGTATATCATGTTTGCTAGCGAACGCGTGCAGTCCATGCCCCCTCAAACGATAACCAGTCGCACAAATGCGGTCAGGCTTAATCAGGTCGCTTTTGCAAAAATTTTACCTCAATCCTCCCGAGCCTAGGTCGAGCTTTAAAGGTACCCTTGAATGATCGCCATCGATTTCGCTCAGATCACATTAACCTTGTGGGGGGTGCCCGTAGATAGCTAAACACGTGGCCGCCACTGCGGGACATGCAGGTAAACAACGCCGCCCCTTCTTCCAGTGGCGCTTAAATTGAGTCTGAGTAGTCTAGCATCAAACTCTCCAAAAAAAATTGGTTGCCTGTAAAGTCGGTATACGGGCGAAAGTTTTACGTGACAACGACTTTGAGTGGTAAAATAATTTTAATGTGAATATTCATTCGTATAGTAGGAATAAGGATGAAATAATAGTAACAATTTAAAACATTTATTTATACAAAGAATTATATTTAAAACATTAATTTATACAAAGAATCTCGCACTGAATTTCATATTAACAAAATTTTATTTTTACCTTTACACATACATACGTATTTATATACAAATATACATACAATAACTTGCAATACATTTGCGTAACACACGTCACAATGAGAGCATAACGTGAGCGGAGCGTAACGCAGTTTCTTGAAGTGTCACCCGGCAAACCAATTTATAAGACGTTGTCACGTCAAAAGATCATATCTCAACCAGGTAGAAGAGGTATTAGAGAAGGGCTACGTCAGAAGTACAAAGAATAAGCGAGCGAGTATTAAAGGACTAATGCAAGTAAAGGAGCGAGAGATATGCGAAGATCATAGCATGTGGAAATCCAGTCCCTGCCTACCCCAATGGAACACAGGCGTAAAGTTTGTATGTATATCAAAACATTCTAAAATATATGCACATTAACAAAAAAATTTTTTCAGATATCCTAAATATTTCCCCCTATTGAAAAAATACCAGTTATATTTTAGCGAGAAGTACCATTGAGACTAAATTCTCGTGATAGTAACTAAGAATTAATTTCATTTGAGGTTCTGTGCATTGAAATATAAATTATATTTCCGTTAATTTTTACAAAAAAAAATTCAACTTATTTCAGGCTTCAAGTGAGACTCGATCTACATATTTTTCATGCACTACAGAACTGTTTTTACTAGAAAGAAATATTTTCACTGAGAACTAAAATTATTGAAATACCGTCGGCGAACAAGTTTTGCTTTTGACAGTTTTTGTTTTAAAAACATAACATTCATTATCTATGTTCGCTGTAGGGGATTATCTTTCATTACGGTTGAAATTGTGGGCCATTATTCCCCAAGCGAACTCAATACGGAGAGATAGTTTTGAAATACTGGAGATGTAGCGATATAAGCTTATTCTCACAACTATTTATTAAAAATCCGTAATTTTAAGTAAATGGATGTGAAGATGTGTGGACGTCTGGACGTGTGGATGTGCGAATGCGAAAGCGGAAACGAAAGCGAATGGAAGGGTTGGTATAGAACGATCATATCTTAAACAGGCAGAAGAGGTATTAAAGAAAGGCCAGGTTAGAAATACCAAAACAAACGAGCGTGTATGAATAGACTAATGCGAGTAAGGAAAGCGAGAGAGGTTTGCCAAGATCGCAGAAAGTGAAGTACCATAGATCCATTATTGTCTACCCCGATGAGATACAGGCGTGATGTATGTATGTATAAAATTCTCATGTCACAATGTTGGTCACCATCTTCTCCGAAACGGATAGACCGACTTTTATAAAATTTTGAATGTATATTCAGTAGGTCTGAAGTTTTTATCTATTCTTCATATCCTTAATTGAGGGTTGACTTTCCCGATAATATTTAGTAGTTTTTTTGACAATATTTTTTATAATGTTCATTGTATTTTTCACATTTAAAGTACCAACCTATATTTTCACCCTTCTGTCACCAATCCGTATTTTTTAATAGAGATATTAGAATTTATAATTTATATGTCAGAATAACGTTTGCTGAGACAGCTAGAAATATTATAGAGTTTTCAACCTTAAGGGCCTGTTTGAGCACTTGCTGATAAACTTACAGATAGGCTACCATTAAAAATCATGTTAAAATTTGTGTTTTACAAGTGTTTATATTGCATATATTCTATCTGTCAACTTATTATCCGATACTTTATCAGCCAGTTGTGAATAGGCCTCAAATACTGGTAACGAAGTAGCTTTATCGCCAAAATAATAGAAAAATGTTGCACGTGTGTGTCGGGTCCAAGTTTTCTACTTGAAAATTCTAAAATCGATTCTTCGGTTAACTATCAGAACGTTAACTATGAAAAAAGATATACCAACACATAAATTAGGGGCCAACACACTTGCCATAGTTTCACCTGTACATGCTAATGGTCAACTGATATATTATTGTTTCTCATAATTTCATATGAAATACTCACCCAGCGCGGCAATTATGGGCAAAAAAACTCCATTCTTGAAGAGACCTATATCCAGCAACGGTTGATATAATGATGATGATCCTCATTGTTTACAATATAGTCACGTGCTAGAAACTTTTTGTTTCTCATTAAGCCAATTTTAATAACCTCATTTGTCATCATTATTGAGATGTTATGCTATATACGAGTATGTATTTGCAATCAAAATTGCTTCTAGAAAAAATCATGAAAACCTTTTAACAAAACGATCAATAGGTTTAGGTTTAGTAAGGTTAGAACATGAAAAACAACGAGCGTATGAGCGTAGTGAGTATCTAATGCACGGGCTAATAAGATTATGTAACATCTTTTAAGGTAATGAAAACATCGGGCCAGTAAAATTTAGACATATAAACATTTATTAATAAATAATTCATAGTACATCTCACATATAGATCTGACCTTGAGATAAGACACTCATATAAAAAATCCTACAATATCTTATACATTGACCTGATCCCATAATAATTTGCTTAAAGAACTTGTACGTGCCATGGAGTACCGGCAGAGTAGAATAGTATCTCCCCTAAACCAGTTGTCGTAAGAGGCGACTAAGGGACCAGAACTGACAGTTGGCGGTATATCCATTCGAGACAGTGAAACTCAAATGCACAGGGTGGAGATTGGCAACAGCATCCTCTTCGTAAAAGCTACGTTTTACGATTGCCAACACGCTTTTCCTAGTGTGGTAATTATGGGCAAATCCCTCCTTTTTGGGGAGGCAGGCATATGCCTCCAGTGGCCAGCAGTGGACTTCAAATGATTGTGATTAATCACCCATAGAAAGAACTTTACAATTAAAGTATTTTTAAAGTTCATTGAGTTTAGTTATTACTAAGATAATATTATTATTAATTATGCAAAGAATAATAACTTATTTTTTAGAGAAATAAAGAAAATGTACATATACTCATTTCTTGTGTTAATCTTATGCATAAGTATGACTAAGTATTAACCGAAGTTAAAGCTTTTCAAACTTACATGGAAAATCAGCCTTACAGGGTTGAATTTTTAAAGAGCCCTTCTTGGGAATTGGCTCCTTAACCTAGGTACGCAAGATAGAATTACCACTATCTGCGCCATGGCGCCTTTTATTGAGTTGTGTGTTTTAACTTTTTAGTTTCATATCAAGAACCTAATGACACTCAATTACTTTAAAAGGTTTATGCGTAGAAAGTGCTGAATTATCTTCCTAATGTCTCTCTTCTAGATTCTCTGATTAGGGCTAGCAAAACACTCTTTTTTAAAATGCTGATATAACCTTCCACTGCATTGCCAAATTATGTTTCCACTAACAAGGTAATAATAATTCACAACAGCTCTCTCACATGAATCTGACTTTGAGATAAGTTGCTTAAATCACTTGTATTACAGACATCAGACAATAGAGAAATCCCATAATTAATATTTGGATATATATTTTCAACACCAAGACACAGAACAAACACATATATTATTAAACGTTACATAGATGTTTGTCCTGGGTGGAGATCGAAACCACGACCTTCGGTGCACAAGATAGGATCATTACCATCATGCACGTCCCGAACGTGAACTAAGATTACGTAAAACCAGGATTGGCCAACCCAAGTGGAGCAGATCTGGTGCCCTACAGAGTTAGGCCGAAAGAGCAACCGACCAACTGGGGTTAAGTAATACCCCAGCTTTAGAGCAAAGATAGTGGCAACTTATTCAGGCTCCAAGCGTTCAAACTGAAGTCACGGGTAATCTCAGAAATGATTACATAAATCTTTATATTCAAAATCATCAAACCATACTTGCTCAGTATTTGCCAAAGTTTTTCTGAATTGGTCTTGGTTGGTATTCAAACCCTGGACCTTTCGATGTTAAGGTGAGCACTTTGTAACAACGCCATCGTAACTGTTGCTTAACGGCGGCCTCCTTGGGAAATAGTCTTAATACACTATTGAATACTTGTTTTAAAGCCAACTATTATAAATATATGCCAACTACCTCCAAAACACCGTGGCCTGGAAATAAAGGAATGTGACAAATCAGTGATGCGTGCAGATACCACGCACAGCCTGTTAAATATACGCTAAGGTCGCATCCCGCAGGAACACGTGCAGAAACAAATGAACACCTGATTAAGTGCTACCCGGTTTTTTTCTGGATGTTAGGTCAATAAACTAAAAGTACATAAAACTTCAAACATTAAACATAAAAGCTTCAAGAGTTTCTCGAATCAATTCAATCTTACTTGAGGCAATCGGTATATTGAAAGGTAAACGATTCCTTTTTTTAAATTATTTTAGTCAAGTTTAAGTGAATATCTAGTAACGAATGACAGTCAAGCTAAAGTTCATCTAGGAAATACCTTAAAAGTCATTTGCTATAGGTAATATAGACTAATAACTTTATTTATGACTAGCTGCGCCCGCGACTTCATGTCACTTCGGGAATTCTGGAATATCTGGTACTCTTCACGGAATAGTGACTTCGGGCAGCATATTCTCCTCAAAATGTAAATTTTGAGGCAGTATGTGCCCTGCTTTTTATAGATACTCCGCTTCTATTAGTCGTAGCATGATGTTATATAGCCCAAGTTACTCCTTATGATAACCGTTTTCTGCCAGTTAAAGTCTCATCAATATCGGTGCAACCGTTTTAGAGATTACCACACAGAAGAAACGGAAAAAAAAATTATATATACCGTGTATAGATCCAAATGCATACAGTAAAAAGCAGTTATATCAATGAAGAATTCGGACTCACGGGATAGTACATGCCGTTCGCAATTTCTTGTGAGACATAATTCCCTCTCAGTGCAGGTTTCGAACTCATGGAATACTACATGCCGCTCGCGACTAGCTGTAAGACGTAATTCTACTACGCTGCGCTCGCGAAATAACCTCCTTTCTTGGAGAGGCCTATCTCCAGCAGTAGACTTCCAAGATGACTCACAAACTTTTTTTTATATATTTTGAAATCAAAATACAAGCATAAGTTTCTTTTGATGGTAAACGTGACTGCAGCCTATACGCGCAAATATCATCACTAGCGTGTTGCCAACCCTGGGAACTGAAGATACATGTTACATTTATCCAGTAATTTCACTGCCTAACTCACTGCCGGACATAGACTTCCCCATAAAGGGTAAATTAAGTCCTTAATTGTCGCGCTGGGCAGGTGTGGGCGATCGCAGAGCGTAGATAGTGCGGCTGCAGATTGCCACCTTGTTTTATTTAAGCTAAGCTGTATCAGGTGGATATATCGCCACCAGTCGGTTCCGATACTACAGTCGCTTCTTACAACACCTGATGCAAGGGGGAGAGACCATACTACTTTATATTTATGGTAGATATTTTTTTTCAAGATAGTTTTGTCAAATATTGGTAGGCGTCAAGTTGATTTTGTTTTTTCTTAACACCACGTTGTATGAGTTGCCACACATTTTACACAAGTGATAATACTTTAGAACTCGCTATAACTCTCTTGTAACAATGCATGTAAATACATAAAAAGATTTGTAAATGTTTTTTATATACGACTATGTCGACCAAAGAGCGTCACCACAGCTTATAGACGCTCGTATTACTACAAGGATAAATCTAGATGCCTACGTAGTGATTTGAAAACACGAGTTGTATGCCACATTAGGTATCCATTAATTTATTCAAACCAGAACTCAGCAATGTGAACTCTACTGTTTGTCAGTAGAATGTTGATGGAGAGCTATTTTATTCTCGTAATGCAAGCTAGAAGTCCTAATGAGGATCGGAAACTGGCAATCGGAAGCAACCATAAACAAAACGTCTACGTTTAATGCCTCCTTTGCTTGAATAGGCTGAAAGCTTTACCCACCCATCTGCTGCAGGAAGTCTTATCTTTTTATTGGGACCAGCCTACGCTGGACCGCTCTGATTAATATTTATTTTAACTAGAGGAAAAATACCGTATAAAATCAAATTAAATAAGACTATATTTATCGTATGTACTTTCTTATGTATTTATTTTAAAGCTGTTAATTCCGCCGTGAGGTACCAGCAAAGTAGAACAGTACCTCCTCCTTACCAGGTGTCTTAAGAGGCGACTTAAGTACCCGAACCGACAGATGACGATTTATCCATCCGCAAAAAACTATCTCGCGATTATAATATCTATATATAAAATATTATGTCACGGTATTCATCCGGGATAAACTTCTAAATTAATTAATATGTAAATTATATATGAATGTTTGTAAAATTCATAGTCTTAATATTATTTTTATGATGAACATATGTAGGTATAGCTAAAACAGGATGTCTGTTTGGTTAGCTAATTGGTAGAAATGCTTAGCCACCATTTTGTTTGTGTGTTCTGTAATTTTGTATATATATTTACATTATGAGCATATCTTCTCTCTTAGTCCCTAAGTTGCGCTTAAGATTAGACCCTTAATACTAGTTTAGTATTATTTATAACATCCTATATGCATTATGGTTTTGCACTAAATTATTTTAAGTACTGATAGTCATTGTCATATCAGCCATTAGAAGTCCACTGCCGGACATAGGCCTCTCTAAGATAAGAATATTTGGCATTCACAGACCGTAGTCTTCTCAACGGCGATGCTACTGCCCATCTCCGCCTTGTGTATTTGAGCTACTCTGTATCGGATGGATATACCGCCATCTGTCGATTCTGATACCTTAATCACCATTTACGACACCTGGTATAGAGGGAGGTAATATTCTACTCTACCATCCGTAACTGTGTAGCTTAAATGCGGGTATGGGCAGCAGCATCCCCGCCTTGAAAGCTGCGTTCTGAGATGGCCAATACGCTTGCTCAGCATGGCAATTGTAGGCAAATTTCCTTCTTTCCTTGGGGAGGCCTATGTTGTGCAGTGGACTTCCAATAACTGTTATGAACAATTACTTGTCATTATTTTTTATTGAAACTTCTAACATCACTGTTATAAAACTAATAACGTACTATGTTATCAAATAGTTTCCACAGTTTACGCATTCACTACTCAGAATAAGACTATAGTAGAACCTCGTTTATGCGGCGTACAGTTATCCGGACACGTGATTATCCGGACCACCAAGCGCGACCAATTCATTTGCACCTACAAATCAAATTTTTTCAAGCATGAACGTGTCTGAATCTTGCATATTCCGCCCAAGCCCTGTGAGTACTCTGCCCTGCGCGTTTCGATATTGTTTCAGTTCGTTTGTTATTGTGACTCCACTCTAACGTGCGTTTCGTCTATATATTTTAACATATCAAAACGTGAGAGAGTGGTGTTATCGCTTAAAAACAAAGTAAACATTATTAATTAATTTAAAAAAAAGGAGAAACCGGTCGTAAGTTAGCTAATAAGTATTGAGTTGGTACGTCCACGATAAGTGGTTTTAAGAAGAACACTGATTCAATTTTGCTGTAAACCTACAAATTAGTCGAGACGGGAGAAAATATCGAATTATGATAAAGAAACTGAAAAATTAACTTTTAGAAGAAGCTCTATATTGTTGATATTTACAAAAACGATCAACTGGCCAATCGATACTTTGACCTTTGATCTGTGAAAAGAATTACAGTTAAATAAAAAATTGAGTGGTAATCAATCGTTTGTGGCAAGTAAAAATAGTTGCACAGATTTAAATCACGTCATGGAATTCATGAATTGGCGATACAAGGTGAAAAAATGGCAGCTAATGTAGATGCAGCAAACTCTTTTAAAGATAATTTTTAGAAGAAATTGACTAATTTTAAGATAACTTTGACTTGGATTTTGTTTATAATGCTGATGAAACCGTCAAATTTCAATTACCAAATATTTTAAAACAAATTAAACTTATTTCATTATTACCAAATGCAAATTACTAAATACATAATGTAAACAAATTGTTCGTACATACGTAGCTAAATATTTTATTTCATGATTAATGCTGCAGTATTTTAGCATTATGTATGTAATCTAAAACAAAATTATTAATAAATGTTGATTTCTTATAAACATTGATTTTTGTTGATATCTATTCGCTATTTTATAACAACACACATCATTATTCTTCATACATTCTTACATACTTCATACTTCATACATTTAGATTACCCGGTTGCCTATCCACAACATTTATTCCGGTTAATTGAGTTTCTACAGTGCTTTTAAACGCAGTTGTTTTCTCATGATTGACACATCACATCTTCTGCACAGCGGTCGAATTAGCGTCGAACAACAGATAAATACACCGCGTTTGAAAGCTGTTAAAACATTTGTAATTTTACCATATTTTATATTGTCTGTAGAAAACAATAATTGAAGCGAGCTATTAGAATTAATCAGATAATCACCTATCTACCCACTCAGACATGGACCTCGTTATCATTTTAATTACAGAATGTCATTCTCATCTACAATACTTTAGATCCATTCTGAAATCATGTTATATGTAGTGATTAAAACTTTATTTTATTTTATCGGCAGTTGAATACAGCTATTGAGATGGGTATTACATTTCTGAATCGCCCGTATCACGATCACATAAGCCTATACATATAGCATGCTTAGTGACATGGCCACATACATACAAAATAAGTTAAAAAAAAGATAACGGTATTGTTCAACATGTAGAAATACGAGGACATACCATGCTTCGACGGTTATACGAGTAAGAATTTCCCTTGTGTCATAGCAAGCAAAAGCAAGAAATATATCAGATAGATATAAATGCAATAATTTGGTTTTCTGATGTATAGTGTCAATTCAATATAAATTATAGAAAACTACCACCGGCAGATTAGATCAGTACCTCCCGCCCCAACCTGTAACTGAAGTTGCAAGAGGCGACAAAGGTACCGGAACCGACAGATGGCGGTATATCCATCCGAAACAGTGTGGTTGATATGGTTCATATGCATAGGTCGAGGATGGGTAGCAGTTGTCCCGTATCGAAAGCTGCGCTCTGCAATTACCAATACGCTAGCCCAGTGTGGCAATTATGGGCAATAATCTTCCTATCTTTGAGAGGACTGTGTCCCGCAATAGACTACCAATAGCTTATATGATGAGAGTGTCGAAATTCAATGTTGTAACGTCGCAGATATTCATTACACATAAATCAAATTTCATACAAAATTAACCTAAAGTTAAGACAAAAAACCAGTAAATCCATTCAAAAACACATCTGTCAATATAATTATGTCAATAAAATATTTGAAGTGAACATCATACAGTAATGTTATCCCCTTGTAAAATTTTAAACTTAAATAAACTTCTAAAGACCACACAGCATAGACAAAATATGGCATAGAAAAAACAATAGACAATTTGCAAGCAAAAAAGGACGAGATACAAACGCTTAATTAAATTTTAGTCTACTGTTTTATGTCTCCTTAGAACTGGTGTGGGTGTGAGTAACTACTACAACAAAAGTTTTGAAATTCTTTGTAGAAATATAAATACTAAAATAAATTGAGATAAGTCGCTTAAAGCACTTGTGTTATGGTATGAACACTAGACAACAGAGGAAACACAAATAAACTAATTAAATACATATTTTAAAGATATCAATGTTTATAATGTTTAAATTTAATTATTTGCCTTTATCTACTCCAAAAAATAATGTTTCTTTATCATCATCATCATTATACCAGCCATTGAAAGTCCACTGCTGGACATAGGCCTCCCTAAAAATGGGAGTTGGCAATCGCAGAGCCCAGCTTTCGCGCCGGAGATGCTGCTGCCCATCCCCTCTGTGCATTTTAGTTGCACAGTTTTAGACGGATATACCGCCATCTGTCGGTTTTGGTACCTTAGTTGCCTATGAGGTACTATTCTACTCTGCCGGTATCTCATGGCTCATTTCTTAATACGTGTCAAATTTATAGAGAGTTTATCATTAGAATTAACTATAATAATTATAATTAAATTTACACAACATCTCATACATTATCCAGACTCCGTAATAAGTCGCTTAAGGCACTCGTATTACGGACATCAGACAACAGAGGAATCACAGGTACTTAAATACATATATTCGACACCCAGACACATGACAATCACAAATATCATCAAATAAAAATAGTCCTGGGTGGAGATTGATCCCACGGCCTTTAGCGCATAAGATAGGATTACTACTATTTGCACCCGATAGAGCAAGGTCAAGCCCAATAACCAAAATACCCGTTTGACATAATATCTTAAGCTCTTATATGAACGAACAAAGTCGACATTGAACCAATTGAAATACTAGAATTTGATAATAGGCCCCTTCCTTGTTAAAGGTTAGATGGATCGAATGAAGCAACGATTTATATTACTGGCAATTCCCAAGCCGAAGATACCTGAACCACATTGTCTATACATCTATAACCAACCGTTTAAAATTTCAAATCGAAAGAGCTCTTAAATACGTAACAATTGGCCGTGAGAAAAGATAAATATTGAGAAAACTCAAACAAAGGGTAAATGTACAAGAGGCATTTAAATAAGAACTGATATTTATTAAAATTTTTGATACTCCACGGCTCTTGCTAACCTTGTTAACCTTGACTTGATAATATTATGTCACTTTACCCAGTAATTTCACTGCCACTCCTACCCTTCAAACCAGAACATAGCAATGTCCACACTGCTATTTGGCGGTAGAAATTCAATTTTGCAACCCATCGTTATTAAAAATAAAGACTTGATAAATGAACGGGTGAATTAGGTAAGTATATTTTGTACTATATGTCTAAAATTCGTATATACGAGTATTACTAGTGCGTAGTGGATGTCTAAGGTAAAAATGAATCATTAAAAAGATTATATTTCCTTATCACAAGGTACCGGTTTAAAAGGTGAGACCCAATAAAATTATTCTTTTATTTATATAGCTTATGTGGCATAACATCATCTGATCCCAACGTTTACGAAGGTTTAGTGATTTTATAGCGATAACACGAGCATACCGCGTATTGTGATACATACATCACGCGAACCGAATGTTTGTTCGCTAACTTTATAATAACAAAAGTAACTTTTATAATAATTTTAATGAGCAGCCTAACCACTTTTGCCAGTAGACAACAGTCTGTATAAACGGTTTCACTTAAGTAACAAGACGTCTATAGGCATACAGTCCAAAAGTCAATTATGTCTAGAAAATTGCTCCTCGTAACATGGTTTGATTTACAGAGTGAATATCCACAAAGAAAGGGTTGAAATTACTATAAACTTTATAAGTGTAATTTTGGTATGAAAGACTAAAGTTACCAAAAGCTCAAAACGTCACAAAAGTTGGAATAAAACCTAAAATGAATATTTTTTTTAAAAGACCAGGCAGAATGAGGGGCATATTTAGCTTTATTTTTATATTGTAAAGGTTAACATTGGAGACGTAAATCATCATGGACATATATATAGGTATCCTTTAAAAAATTAACTTGTAGAATCTATATAAATAAAAATGAAATGTCGGAATGTATATGTTACCGGCTATAGACTGTTTCAGAATAAACTAGTTTTGCCTAAGTTATCCGCTCCTGGACATAGGCATCTCCAAGAAAGTACGACTTTTACCCTTAATTGCCGCGCTAGGTAAGCGTATTAGCAATTGCAGAATGTAGCTATTGCGATAGAGATGCTGCTGCCTATCGCCCTCCTGCGCAATTAAGCTTCACTGTTTCGGATGGATATACCGCCATTTGTCGCTTCTGGTACCTTAGTCGCCTCTTACAACTCCAGCTGAAAACAAAATATTGCATTTAGATATATCAGATACATTCCTTGCTTTTGTTTTCTAGGACACAGGAAATTCTCACTCGTATAAATGCTAAAGCATGGTATGTTCTCGTTACAATTCCGTTATCTTTTTAAAACTAATTTTGTATGGAAGTGACCTACGAGCCAGTAAAGACGATTTCGTCTATACTGTATTTTTCCGTTATTTCACACTAAAAAACAAGGGTAAAAATATTCACAATATACGAAAATTATAAAAGATTAAATTAGCTCTGCAAATAACTCTGCACTTTAGTTGAGTTAATGACTTAAGCTAAAATCAATTCATCTGCATTGAAATATTTTTGGGAATTCATAAATTGGATTCCAGGCAGGTATTTTCAATAACTGGTTTTTAAAAGTTTAAATTAACGAATTGTTGAATTTTGACTGAAATAATATGCAAAAAGCAATTTGGAACAGAGAATATTGACGGGCTCGATGGCACAGGCGGTAGTCATTCTATCTTGTGCGCTAAAGTTTGTGGGTTCGACTCTTACCTAGAGCAAATAATATTTGTGTTGTTCTGTGTCTGGGTGTTAAATATATGTATTTATGTAATATATTTGTGATTCCTCTATGGTCTGGCGTCGACAACACAAATGCTTTAAGCGACTTACCATGGAGTCAGATCAATGTATGAGATGTTGTGGAATTTATTTATTATTTATTCATATATGCATCATCATCATATCACATATTGGAAGTGTTAAGCCTTCCCAGGAAAGGGGGAACTTTACCTTTATTTGCCGCGATAGGTAAGCTTGATAGCAGTCGCAGAGCGTAGCTTTTGCGATGGGGATACAGCAGCCTATCTCCACCATCCACTTTTTTTTCTTTTTCGGACGAACCTATTGCAGGACTACTCAGACGTCAATTCCAGCGCCACCAAAAAAAGATGTTGGGGCCTCTCATAGATGAGGGGTCCGATGCCCGTAATAATCTTGCGTAACCCGTGGCCGCGACCGCGCGTTTAGCTACGCGTTCGCGCCCGCATGATTCGCGGGATCTCAGCGGGATTGACGTCGATCACTCGAGGGCGCCTCTAAAGGTTCGACCTAGGCTCGGGTGGCCATCGTTTCGGGTGAATTTAATTATGAAATTCAGCAAAGGAGGACGGACGGAGTGAGCCCGGCAGCTTTAGGGCTGCCGATTATCGCTCGTTGGGGCAGGGACTGCACGCGTTCGTCGGCGAACACGGGATACTGCTCTATTATGAGAATGCATGTGCAGTGTTAGTGATCGTGTAGTGCCATTGAGAAGGCGAGGAAGGGCTGCGATTTTCGCGGTAATTTTGTCGGGCGGGTCACCATGCACTTAAACTACAAAGTTTCGGAGGATATGCCGCAATCTGTTGGTTGTGCTACCTTATCTCTCTCTCATGATAAATGGTACAGGAGCAGGTACTATTCTATTCTGCCGGTACTACACGGCAAACAAACACAGGCTACTTTTAATCCCGCAAACATATTCCCGAGGGATAGGTTTGGCTTCTTATTTGTCTCACGCACGAATTTTTGCAAATTTTTAGGATTTTGTAGGGCAAATAATTAATTATGTCTTAGCGGAGAAAGAGAGCCAGATTTTTTCCAGAACAAAAAGTGTGAGTGCCAAATTTTACAAAGATCACGTAAATTGCCCAGATAAACAGACAAAAATTTTGGTTTCATAATTGGTACGTAGCAGCGCTGTTTATTATTTTTCACAGTCAAACTTACATTACTTTTACAGCAAACAAAAGGATTAAATGAAGAAGCTTTTAATATAAAAAAATACGGTCATTTACTGTAAAATTGACACAGAAAAAATAAAAATTTTGCCCATGTAGTATCGGTAGAGTAAAAAAGTACCACCCTCTCTACCTGTTTGTCGTAAGAGTCGACTGAGCTATTGAAGTATTCCGCCTTCTGAGGTACAGATGGCGGTACAAGCCAACTAAAAGATGCAATCTAGCTGCAACTATAAGCAAATTTCCTTTTTCTTAGGGAGGTCTTTGTTCTGCATTGGACATTTTACAGCTGCTATGATGATGATGATGAAATTTATAATTACGCAACAATTTTGTCGCTAACATTGGGCCTGTTATTTTCAAAACCTACGAAGAATAGTTACCGGGGCAATTATTCTCAGAAGTCTATTGGACTGTTCAGTGTATTTATAGATATTAGCTACAATTTTCGTTATAACTTTGAAGTTATTCCATTCATCTGATTTTAATACTAACTTTGTAAGCAGTTTAAGAGGTTAAGTTTTGGCGGGTCAAGCGGTTGATAGTCGTGATAAGTCGCTGCTTGGTTATTTTTTTTATTAATATCTCTAAATTTCTAGATATTTCTAAAACAAACAAGCATACAGAGTGATAGTAAGCGTTCCCGCAGCCCATAGACGTCGTACTATCACAAAGATATCACTTATAACTCACCTGTAATTTCAGTGTCTCTCTTATTTTTTTATATTTTCACTGCCTGTTTGGCGGTAAAAGTCAGATTGAGGTACGCATGTATACTTAAGTACGAGATTTACCTCTTGTATTGAAAATGGTTTTCTTTTGTGTTCGTGACCAAAGGGCAAGGTCTACTTTTATGCAAAGTATACCAGTAGATATTAAAGTATAATATCAATATAAGTACTTTTATTATTATTATTGTATTTAAGAATTACCTAGAGACAAAAAAAAACAAACAAATGTTAATTTCCAAGTTATTAATTTGAAATAGGTATTTTTGGGTACCAATAATTTGACGACATTTATAGGTACTATTAGGTAATCTCACTTAGGAAATGTATATAATAGAATAAATGAATATGAATGAATATACAGGAAAATATAACTAGTAAGCACTTGATTTAATATTTCCATACATGAATAATGAAAACATATAATATATGAATAGTTAATGAAATATAAATATAAAATAGATCAAATCGTTTTAACAAAGGAAAAAGAGTAAAAAAATAACCTAAAAAAGGAAAACAAAATACTAACTTAATAACAAAGTTTTCAAGAAGGGTATGGGTGGCAACTTTCCACCTATTTAGCTTTGTTTCGTAAATGTCAGACACACAGCTCGCACTACCAGTATTGAGTTAAACTTTCGGCACATTCGGAATATGTGATTATGAAAATGCACGTTGATATTGCATAACTAGATTACAAAAACGCCTGTCAGTTTTGCTGCGCATTCAAACATTGATTGATGAAAATGTCAAAGTCAAAGTCTAAGTAAAATATACTTTATTCAAGATGGGCCATGTCAAGCACTTTTAAATCGCGAATAAAATAATAATAATGAAGTAATTTTAAGCATATTCAATATTTATATATAAAAAAGACGACCCTGATGATCCAGGGGATCATAAAAGTCATCAAACACAGATAATTTCATTAGATATGATAACAAATGATATATGATATGATAATTAATATAAATGTACAGAAACATCAAATCTTGCATTTATCATCGACATTGTAGTGGTTTAAACTAGTGTTTGAGACTTGCATTATAGAACCTGAATTCCTTTTGAGATCAAAGCTCAGATAATTGAGCTCTTGGTCGATTCAATCAAATCAACATTGTTTTATTGCGGCGTTCAAACGGAGGCGTACTCAAGATGTGGAAAATTAATTACTTGAACAAAGTGAAGAAAGAATAGTGCTTAGACGTAAAAGACATTTTTCGACACGCAAACGTACAGTCCGTGACGTAAGCGTCACCGCAGCCTACCAGATGCTGGTAATATCACAAGGACTGACGTGTTGTAACCTCGTGACTTGAAAATATTATATCACATTACTCAGCAATGTCCCTGCCTCTCCCACCCTTCAAACCGGAACACAGTAATGTGAATACTGATGTTTGGCAGTAGAAATAGGTAAGAGAGAGTTCCCAATGCAGACGACCATTGTAAAAGGTCTACCTTGTGCAAGTCATCTCTTAAACTTTTAGCCTGTTTCGAATTCGATCTAATCCCACAAATAAGCCCTTAATTCTGGACTACGCAAAACCGCAGACGGGCTTTCTAAAATCTAACATATAAAATACTCGTGTCACGTCGTACGTTATTAAATTCCTTTGAAACGGCTAGACCGATTTCCGTTAATCTTAGAGTGTAGATCGGCTAAGGTGGAGATTTGGACATCTATTTTTCATCCCCCTGATTGTTATGGTCCACACCAAATTTTTGTTTTTATTTTTTTATGATTCAGCATACACAAATACAACCAAGACTAAAATTTCAACCTTCTGTCACAAACCCTTATTTTTTTATAGTCATTTAAGTAGTGTTATATAAATTATTGGCAGAACAACGTTTGCCGGAACAGCTAGTAAAATACATATGTCAATCTTTAGTAGAACGTCTAAAGTTGGACATAGGCCTTCCCAAGAGGGAGAAATACGCTAGGCAGACGTGATGTTTCAACCTATTAAATCTAGATATTTCATCGATTACGGTAACTCTACGACGGCTAACGATTATGACACCTGAAAAACAAGATACAATAATAATAATAATAAACTGCTCTTCTTCTCTACGCCTCAACCTTTGGCCAATCTTGATAATGGTTGCCGCAAGGTGGACGAATCGTAGTTTTATTATAAGTAGTGAACGCGTAAGTCAGGAAATATTATACCCATTAGAATTGTGTGGCGGTGAAATTTTTAAATTATATTTTATACCAGAAATTATTTAGCCGTACAATTGTCAAATTACCCTAATCAATTTTATCTCCTGAATACATTGAGAACGCCTGAATCAAAATACTGATAGTAACTTAATAATTGTTTTTAATTACATAAAATATATTTCACCAAATATATTTCATTTAGCCAATATCCCAGGTTAAAATCATTTCCATACTTCCCATAATTTATTCGAAATACGCTGCTCGATAATTGGTACAAGGGGAAATATTTTTCTACTTTACCGGCACTTCAAGGCTTCAAAATTATTCATGTCGCACTTAATGATCGTAAAAAATAAATCTCACTTAGTAGAAATATACCCAACTTTTGCGGATATAAAGATTTAAGCTAGATACTAGGACTGCACTCTCAGTTATTTTAGCTTTAGTCAGACTTACAAAGTTCAAGCTAAAGATAAATGGAACACTTTCAAATAACTTATATTTGACTTAACTTCTACATTTTAACTTTTATCATTACTTGCCAAGGCTTAATACTCACCGTGAGGTACCGGCAGACTAGATTAGTACCTCCCTCTGAACCAGGTGGCGTAAGCGGCGACTAAGGTACAAGAACCGACAGATGTCGGTATATCCATCTGAGACAGTGTAGCTCAAATGCGTAGGGTGCGGATGGCCAGCAGCACCCGCCGCGAAAGCTGCGATCTGCGATTGCCAACACGCTTGCCCAACGCAGCAATTATTAGCAAAATTCCCCCATTTTTGGGGAGGCCTATGTCCAGCAGTGGACTTCTAATGGCTCTAATAATGATGATGATGAATACTTACGGTGGGAAGCCGTCATAGTACCGAGTATGCCATATATATAGTACATCCCTCTATCCAGAAAATCCAATAGATGGCGGTATATCTACCTCAGACAGACAGCGTATGTCAAAAGCAAAATAGGGCGGAGATAGGCAGCACAGTATCACAGTCGTCACTATGCTCTGCGTTTGCCACCACGCCTGTTCTGATTGATAACTATAAGCGTTCATCAGCAGTGGACAACCAATGCTGTTTTAAAGATGATTTATTTAGAGCTCAGCTATACTATATTTAAATTAGCCTTGGAGTATGGGCAAAATAGAATAGTTCCTCCCATTGTACCGTGCTGCCGTGAGGTACCGGCAGAGTAGAATGGTACCTCCCTCTGTGCAGGGTGTCGTAAGTGGCGACTCAAATACACAGGGTGGGGATGGACAACAGAATCTCCGCCGTGAAAGCTGCGCTCTGCGATTGCCATCACGCTTGCCCAGAGCGGCAATAATGGGCAAATTCCCCCTTTCTTGGAGAGGCCTATCTATGTCCAGTAGTAGATTTCCAATGGCTGTAATGATGATGATGATGATAATAGTAAAAACAAATAGTAGTATCTCGACCAGAAACAGCATAGTTCAAATGAAACATTGGTGGGTAAGACCAGCAGTGATCCCGTTGCGTAGCAACGCTCTCAATTTTAGGTATGGGGGAGACCTGCCTTTCGCAGCAATTATGGCCAAAGCCACAGACCCTACCCAAGAAAGGGGGAATCCCCTTCTTGGGGAGGGCTATATCCAACAATAGACCATTTGCGTGATAATGATGATGGAGATGTGTCGGACAAATTTAGTGCAGACCGCTCGTAAAGAATCATCATGGTTATATGAGCTGCAGCATGTCAGCACAGCTGGTGGTCAGTAGGTCTTTCCAAGTGATTTCCAATAGTATGAATTGTATGCGGTCAGAGTCCAGCGTGATTCTACAATTTTAATCAAATGGTCCGACCAACTTGTGTGTGCCCCACGCTGCGCTTGCTGGTACGTGGTCTCTGGTCTAGAACTTTACAACTCCATCGTCCATCGGTTCTGCGTGCTTAATTCTCTGCCCACTGCCACTCCAACTTCCTAATCCGTAGAACTATGTCGGTAATTTATGGGTTTCTTACGTAGATATCAGATGTCCGAAAGTTTTGAATATGTCGCGATCTATAAAATATTATTTTATAAACTAAATGCTCGTGCCTGACGACACTTATTCAGCACTTAACATCATACAAACTATCATGATAGAAATCATGCATCGGCTATTGACACATAACAAAAAATCCTAAGACTGTTTCACTAACTATACGGCTAAATATTAAGTAGCCGTTCCCTACGGACTCAGTTGCATCCTCGGACCTTGACCAGTGCAAGCGCCATATGGGGCAGGTCTTGCCGATGAACCAAAGCCCATTACTAAGTAATAATTATTAATACCACCTGTACCGCAGTTTTGCTTCGTCTTGTCCAGAGAAACCCGAGCTTTATAGCTGCTCTGCGTTGTAGAGCTTTCATACTAACTTGCAACCCCCTTTTAATCATTTTAGAGAGCCCGGCAAGAGAGAGGCACCACATGACATCAATCTACATAGTTAGATTGACCAGTACTAGCATTGCATAATACTCTTGACAGAGAACACGTTGTTTCCCGGTAAATCCTATCTACTCGGGTTCTGTAGATATAAAAAAAATCAGATAAATCGGTCGTGCCTTTTTTAATCAGTATTTTTAACACGCATAACACCTAATCTATTATGTTAGCTGTTACTGTTAATTGCTACTTTTTACATGGAAATAAAAAATAATGTATAAATATTATTATGGCAGTTGTTTTATCTGATGAAAACAAAAGATGTGAACTAATCTGTGCTATTCCGGACTTTAATCTGTAGCTACGCTACATTTTACGCTAGGTCTTTTCAACCGTTTCAGCATGATTAAACAACAGCAATATTGTAAAGGGAATAGATTTGATTGTTAATTATAAATAAATTTAAATACAACATGACCGATATAAAAATATTTCACTATTCAAAAGCTCCTCCTTCAACAAGTATTGACTATATTTTGTTTGCAGAACATAGTATAAAAAGATACCCCCCTAAAATAGATCAATCTGAATGTTAATATTTTTCAAAAAAATATCTTAAAATATTTCGAAACATGTTTAGAAAAATTCCCAGCGAGTAAGATAATCTATATTTTATCCCCATATTCTTATGAAACCGCAGAACTGTCTTAGTTACTTAAATAGATCAATTTTAGCCTGGTAATCTACATGCTACGTACATAACTTGTTATTCGGGGAATGAACAGTTCCCACGGGTGACCTTGTGTATGTATTTTTTTAACAAATAAATTCACATGTTTAGCGTCTATAGTAGCTTATGGTCAAATAACTAGGTACATAAAAATCATTTGGATGAAAAAAATGCATTTCACTACGTTTTTCAGTAAATACTTTTATGGCCTAAGCAGTTCGCTTGCGGAATGCACTTCTTTAAGCTTTCCATTTCCGGTATCCTTGCCTGCCTTTAAACGGCTAGTAAAGGAGGCAGGCGAGGATTGACACCTTTCTTCATAGTTGAACCGTCTTAATAAATCTTTTATGAAGTCTATAAAAGTCTATTTGTCTATATATTTTTAATATGGTACAACTTTATATATCCTTATACACTTCTTGGTACCTCTTAGTTTTTGACCTGAAAGAAATCGCTTTTTGCGATAAGTTATTTCATATTTTTTGTTAGAGTTTACATGCCTTACTGTGTCTAGTATAGTAAAGTATTTATTATTATTGCAAAATAAGCTGTTTAACAACATTTTTCTAGTAACTTGTAGTTATAATATCATCATATCAGCTATAAGTACATACGTTTACTGCTAGACATAGGCCTCCCCAAGTAATCTCCAATAGGATAGGTTGTATGAGGCCTGTGAATAGCGCGATCCAGCGATTTTAGTCAGATCGTCAGTCCATCTTGCGGGTGGAGCCGGAACCCTGAGCGATAGAGTAATAAAAATTATTTTTCTACACAATAAATGGATGTACCATAACCATTTTCAAATATTATTGTTACAGATCATTTCAGAGATGACTTAAAGCACTCAATCAACCACAGCGACGCAGAACAAAACAAAAATGGCGAACAGGTCACTAACCCTTATGGACATATTCCAAGAGATCTTTGCAGCATCAGGAAACTCTTCGGAAGGTCTAAACGAGACTCAGATAGTCTCTGTATTGAGAGAGCAGACCAGAAATGGGGGGGATGAACTAGAGGCCACTTTGGTGAAAATGATGAAGGACGCGAAGAGACGACTGAACGTAACCTTTTCCCCCTGTGACTACTGCACTAGCGACATCTGGGATGTCGTTGAAGCCTACAACAGTTTTCATGGATACGTCAGTCTATTGGTAAGTTATATTATTAGATATACTATATTTTTAGTAATACTTCACTAGAGGTATACCTCATATGTACTTCATAGGTGAGTGAGGTACCAAAACAGATGACCTTTCGCCTATATTGGTACCTCACTCACGTATATCTACCAAACAGCAGTATTTTAGTTGCTGTGTTCTGGCGTCATAATGTCTTCAAGTCACAAACTCGGCAACGCGCTGGTGATATCCTTCTGATAATACGAGCGTCGAAAGGCTGTGGTGAGGAAAGGCTTACTATCACGGGGACTTATGCTTGATTGTTGACTTAGTCATATAAATAAAAAAATACTTACGTGTTTCTAATTATTGCCTTAGAAACATGTCTTCGTATATTTATAGTCCGCTCTTAAAACTAATTTACTGCAGGTTCATTACGCGGCATCTGCATTTAACTAGATTAATCTCTACTTAAAATAACTAGTCTACGTTAAAGGAAAGCCAGGCTTTTTTGTATTTCTACATTAAAATAAAACTATTTTATAATAAACTATTGTATAATAAGCACGACTGGCTGTTCATATCGGTGTGTCGGTTTCAACTCTGACATATGGTAGTGAATGTCAAAAGATGCAGGCGAGTAGAATAAATGCTGTTAAAATGAAAGCACTTCGAAGTATGTATGATGTGAGTTTAAAAGACAGATTAAATAATAGTCTAATAAGAGATCGATGTGGTGTAAAATGATGTTGAGTAATGTTGAGATGGTTTGGACACGCAGAAAGATGGATAAAAGTAGAATGACTGCACGAATATATAGAGTGGAAGTGAATGGAAGAATTGGTATAGGACGCCTGAGGCGAACATATTTTACCCCATAGAAGAGGTATTAAAGAAGGGCCAGTTTAGTACCAAGAATAAACGAGCGTGTATGAAAAATATGCCAAGATTGTAAAAACCCTGCGAACCCCAATGGGACACATGCGTGATATATGTATGTATTTTTTAAAGACTTTAAGACAGTTTATTTCTTTTTATCGTTCGATGTTTTGGTAACCTCTGGTGAGCCGGAAGGCATTAGCAGTAGCATCTCCATAGCGAAATTATGCTAGCGATTGCCACCACATTTTCCCACCGTGGCAATAGAAGGTAAAATTCCCCCTTACTCGGAAAAGCGTATATCCAACACTGGATGTTTATCGGCCGATATTATGGTGATAATGAGATCATTAGCATCGAGATTTTGAGCATTGAGGGAGCTTTAACGGTTTATTTGAATATCCTGTCTACTCTTTTCGTTGCGCTAGAATTGACTACTGAGTAATCTAACGTTATATTCATCTGAAAATATAAACAAGAAAATTACATCAAGTATTTATCCTCTTTATGTATTTTTATTTCTTTATATACTATGAAGTTTAGCTAAGAAGCATACTGCCTGCTTCATAATAAATGTGATCGCAGCCTATAGACATTCATATCATCAAAGATATTACAAATAATATAGTCCAACGTTAGCACGTTGCCAACCTTATTTGGACTATATTATTTGTAACATTTATTAATAAAGAGGCATTCTCTTTCTCTCGCTGGGCTCTGATTTCTCAGTATATCAACTTAAGTTAATTATTCGAATCGTTCAGAAATCTGTAAGGCATCTCCAAGCCTTACAATGGCAATAATTAACGATTGACTTTAGATTATAATGAATACATCAGACATTTGAGAACGCTGTTTGATACATTATAAAGTCGAGGAAGAAAATATTAACCCAAAATTTGCCGAAAGATTTCTTGTCAATATTGTAAAAACTAGCACTTAAAGATTAATAACTACATTATTAATCTTTAAGTGCTAGTTTTTAGTTATAAGCGACATCAGCCATAAGACGTCTACTGCTGGACATAGGCCTCCCCAAGTAATCTCCAATAGGACCGGTTGTATGCGGCCTGTGTCCAGCGCGATCATGCGGTTTTAGTCAGATCGTATGTCCATCTTGCGGATGGACGCCCTACGCTGCGCTTGCGTCTTTATTTCAGAATCTTACGACTCCATCAGCCATCGGTTCTGCGTACCAAATGCCCTGCCCACTGCCACTTCAACTTACTAATCCACCGGGTAATGTTCGGTTCTGTTACTAGTTATATTACAGCTAAATATAAAGAAGATCACAAAATAATAATTGTATATCGCAATGTTCATGAGACTTAATGAATTCTTAAGATACTTTTTAGAATCATAATTAATATTTCAAATAAATGTTGCATTCTTTCGATGCAAACGAAAATAAAACAAAAAGAGGCTCTTTAGTATTAGATTGAAATGGTGTGCCCTTTAAAGTCAAAGTTCTCATTTTTTATAATTGGATTCAAAATATCACACTTCTCAAGCCAGTTGGTTGTCAAAGTTTTGACAGTTGACTGTCAAAACTTAAACAGGTAACGAATAAAAGAAATTGGGAAAGTTACAAGTAGCCAGCCAGCAGTATCAAGCAATAATCTCAATCAATTACTGAAATATTTCTTAGACCAAGTTCAGAGACATCGAGAGAATGAACACGGCCCCCCTAACTTCAATGAAGTTATTCAATGAATTTTCCAACGTTTTGTGCGAGAGGAGAAATAATTCTATGAAAGCGAAATACGGAAAGTTCGCGTAAATTTAAAGGCGGAGTTAGGCATTGACGTATTATTTGGCAGCTCTTTGCTAATTTTGAAAACGAAACTTTATGCGGAAGGATGGGGTATACATCAATCAAACATCAACCTATTATCTAAAAACAAAGTATATAAAAAACAAAGTATTTGTTAAATAGCTATTTCGACAGTTCCTTCCTTTACAAGTGTACTGAAGCTACAGAAAGTGTTTAACTTTGTATAGTATATCAAGTTAAAAGGATAATCATCTTCTTAACAGCCGTAGGACCCTGGTGATCACAGGCCATCCAAAGAGATTTTCAATGGGATGGTTTGTATGCGGCCTGCATCCATTGATATTCTGTTGTTAAAAAAATATATAAAATATATAGAAATCTGACATAAAAATCAAATAAAGCATTTGTTTTTAATGACTGCCTAGACGGGTTTCTATGGCACAGTGCTTGTAAGTGTGCCTAACACCAGGTACTGGCAGAGGAGAATAGTACTCTGTACCAGCTGTCGTGAGAGACAAATAAGGTGAGACGGCGAAATACCCATCCGAAAAAGCGTAGCTCAAACACACAGATGTAACAATAGCAACAGTATTGCCGTCACGAAGCTACATTGATTTTGCAATTGCCACCACGCTTGCTCAGCGCGTAAATTATGGGTAAAATTCTCTCTTTCTTAGGGAAGCTGATGTCCAGCAGTGGACAGTCTACGGCTGCTATAGTGTTGATGGAGTTTTAATGTTTGTTTTAATAAATATTTGTTACTCTATAACGCCAAAATACTGAATAGATCTAAATAAATGAGTAATCTTGATACATAAAATAAATTTGGTGAGTGATATATTTAAGTCAAGCATAGCAACAGTGTACTTTTTATGGTTGCATAATGTATGGTGAATATTTTGGATCGTTGTAGTAAAAGTGAGGTTTCTATGGAGCATCTTCTCGTAAGATATAACTCTGTGTCTCAAGTCGAAAATTTTCAATCAATGTGTTATCAATGATGCCTATTTACATTATTAGCCAACTCAAAATAGTCCAACAAGTTACAAAGAGGGCGGCGATGTTTGGAATGAAATGAGAAAATCCGTAAAAGAGCCAAAGTGGATTAGCAAGTTGAAATGGTAGTGGCCAGGCACTTAGCCCGCAAAACCGATGGACGTACCAGCAAGCGCAGTGTAAGACGTCCACACACAAGGTGGACAGACGATCTGATTAAAACCGCACGATCGAGCTGGACTCAGGCCGCATACAACCGGTCCAGCAATAGATGTCCTACAGCTGTGCGATAATGATGATGAGGTTTTTCCAAAGGGCTATAGTATCATGTTCTTAAATAAATAGTCTTAAGTAAACAATCTCGAATAACTTTTAATCTAGATTAACAGGGTATGCAAGAATCAAAACAGGACATAGCAAGTTTTGTTTCCAGAAAAACTTGAGATCCCGAGAGACACGATACTAAGTGATGTCGCGGGCGGTAAGCTAGTACATAAAATATACACACGCCTATTTCCCATCGGGGTAAAAGGAATCTTTTGATAAGTTTCGATCATGACACAGTTACTTACTTCCTACACAATAATTAATCTCTTTATACACGCGTCTGTGGAGAATTGACTACACCCAGCCGATTCGGTCTTACTACTCTTATTATTGGGAATAGCTATACATCCATACATATAAATTTAATTTGTGTGTCTGTCCTCACTAATTTAAGTTTTATTTGTATTTTATTAGGAACTTTTGCGGTCCCATCCGCGGAGTAAGCCCTGACGATATCTTGAAATCTGGCGATGTTACGGTTTTACCTTTTTTTATATATTATAAAGTAAGCAAACATGACTACGGAAGCGGATGCTTGATGATACACGTGACAAATATATCACCAGCGAGATACAATGCCACATTTACCAAGTAATTTTACTGTCTCTCTCACCCTTCAAACACAGCAATGCGAACACTGTTATTTGGTGGTAAAAATATAAGAGAGTGAGATACCAATGCAGACGACCTTTGTAAGAGGTTAATGGCATTGTACCTAAAGTAATATTTATTTTGGCTTCAATTCTTAAGGAAATAATAATAACCGGATCCCAAGTATATTCCAAATATTTTCTCTTTTGAAATTGGGACGTTTTCTTATTTCAATATCATCCCGAAGCATCTGTGCAAGTAAACGGTGTTCCTTCGCAAGTAATTGACCGTTTTTAAACATGATGTAATGGTTGGGTTTATCTAGAGTATTTTCATAGAACGAAGATTTTTCATGTGATCGCACACATCGGTTTCAAATCTTAAAAGATATTCCAATTTATACCACAGCTCATACATTGATCTGACTCTAAAATAAGTTGCTTTAAGCGCTTGTGTTACGAACACTACAAATATAGTAATTACATACCTATTTAACACCCAGACACAGAACAAACACAAGTATTCATCATAAAAATATTTATTTTGGGTGGAGATCGAGTCCATTAGCTTTTAAACACAAGAAAGGATTATTAGGACATTATCCTAAGGAGCCAGTTTTATTAGAAGTCCACTGCTGGACATAGGCCTCCCCAATAACGGGAAAATTTTGCCAATAATTGGCATTCGGATGAATATACTGCCATCTGTTGGTTCTGGTACTTTAGTCGCACATATATTATATACCTGATACAGAAGGATATACTATTCTACTCTGCTGGTACCTCCGAGCAATTATCTATATTCAGAGTAAAGAAGAAAACCCCTAAAGCTACCTTGATTTCAAATCACACTTTAAAATAATCTCTACTAATAATATAAATGCGAAAGTATGTAACTGTCTATTACGCTTTCCCGTTTAAACCTCTCAATCGATTTTCATGAAATTTAGCACAAGCAATTTTTAGACCTTGACAAAGGAGATAAGATTTTTTTTACTCTAAATAACGGTTGTAAGGGGTCGAAAAGGGGGAAAGAAAAATTGTGTTAAAATCGCTATTTTTAGAGCAAGAAACTTGACACTATTTTGTCAGGCTATTGATTCGATATAAATAAAAATGAAATTCAAAGTATATATAAGTTAAGGTAAAGAGGTATCGTACCTAAAAGAAGTATTCCATGTGGACGAAGTCACGTGCAAAGGTAGATTATAATATACTTAGTATAATTAAAAAAGAAAACACTTAGATTATAGGACATGAAAATAAATAGTGCGTATTAATAATAAAAAAAATGAAATTAACGTAATGATAATTGTATTGTACTTTTTATTTATTTATATGTATATTTTTATTTAGTGTGATTTAGTATTATAAGTATACATGCAAGCCACGTTTACAAATCAACCAAAAATTGCATGCAATTTCGGACTCAATGTCAATTGAGTATAGTCGTTTATTTATTAGCAATAAGGCAGTCAATTTCAGCAGATTCACACACCGATGTTACGTACAAAGAGTACGCACTTTATTTTTAGCGATTCTACATATTAACAACTTTTTCCTTAACGTATATTAAGAGACCTTCCTTCTTGCCAAATTTAATAATACTAGGTTTAAGATGAGCACCCTATCCTTACCCTCATAAGTTTTGGTTTATTTGCGAAATGTTAGAAAATAAGTTCACACATTTCACACATTGACATGACTCCGTGATAAGTTACAAATATCTGAATACAGAGGTATAACATATATAATATTTAAATATAAATTTTTAACACCCAGACTCAAAGCAAACACACATGTTTGTCCTGGTTACGGAATCCTAAAAAAGGCAGATTTATATAGGTTTACCCGTGGCTAACCTACGTATTTAACTTTTAAAGATAGATAATGACACCAATGAAATATATGTATTTATGTACATACGACTACAGGTCAAACTATACAAAACATTAAAACAATCTCAACCAATATTAAACTTAATATACTTTATAAAATAATTTACCACCAATTGAGACATTTCACCAAATTCGCTTATTTGGACAATAGTCGTGTGTACAATGAAGCCAATAATTCAATGAATATTCTACAAACTCATGCGCGTACGTGTTAAATGTATTAAATTGTTACAATTTTAGCATTTTCGACCGTAAACGTAACACGCATAAGTCATAATTTATTTACAAGCAACAAATTGTTTACGCTCAGCTAAATAAGGTGTTAATAGATTTCATTGGATCTATTGTATGAACATGTAGTAAATGATGGAGAATAACATGTTTATAAATATAATTTAAGACGCCCAATATATTGCTGTGGGGTACTGGCAAAGTAGAATAGTACCTCCCCTGAACCAGGCGTCGTAAGAGGCGACTGAGGTACCGGGGCAGACAGATGGCGAAATATCCATCCGAAACAGCTTAGCTTAATTGTACAGGGATGGACAGCAGCATCTCCGTCTTGAAAGCTGTGATCTGCGATTGGTAATACGCTTGGCCAACGCGACAATTATGGGTAAATCCTCCCTTTTTGGGAGGCCTATATCCAGAAGTGAACTTCCAATGGCTGATATTGTGACGATCATATTAGCATGGAGTTCTGGCGATGGTTTTTCTGTACCACAACCGATTGATGGCACTATAGACGTGGTAACTGGCGTAGTTTAAATGCAACAACTCGTCGCAAGCTACGTTTTGCGTCTGCCACCACGCATGCCTATTGCGAAAATTATTTAATAAATATATCACTTCGAGAGGTTCATGACCATTGGACCATAATTAATAGGAAAGAATATTATTTACTTATCCGTTCAATTGTTATTATTAAACACAAAAACTACTTCACATATCATATTATTTTCGAGGTAACATAAGATATATATATATATTTTTAAAGATACATATGGCCACAAAAAAATATATTTTTCATGCGTTTGTAGCGAATATAGTCAAGAGCTACTGATGAGATTACAAAAATGCTTTAACCTTAATTTATACCTTCAGTTTATTTGATAAACTGAAAAACAATTGGACTAACAAATTTTCACAATTCATTCACTATAAGAAAGCTGCTTCTTTTAAAAGTAACACAGGTTATGTTAGCAAATAAACTCGAAACTACTAAGACAACTTTATCTTTGATTAAAAGTTACATTATCAACAAACAACAAAAATTGTCTGACTGATTGAAATATCAACGCAAGGTTATAAGGTAAAGGTAATCTTGAAACTGTGCACTAGAATTCATTTTATTACGTGAGGGAGCACAAAGAAAGTACGCCTGCTTATTTTTTCTAAGTCACGAGCATCGTGTGTAAGCGTTAATAAAGTAGATTTATTAGTCTAAGTCAATTTCAGATATATAACTATTGTTAGGTACCGGTAGAGTAGAATAGTACCTCCCATTGCACTGGGTGTCGTAAGCGGCTACTACAGTATCAGAACCGACAGATAGCGGTATATCTATCAAAAACAGTGTGGTTCAAATGTACAGGCACAGTTTTCGCGGCGGGGATGGGCAGCAGCATCCCCGTCGCGAAAACTGTGCTCTGCGATTGCCAACACGCAAAAATTCTTTCTTGAAAGGGCTTTTGTCCAGCAGTGGACTTTCAATGGATGATATAATGTTGGTGATGATTAAAGAATTTTAAAAACATTGTGTATAGTAAGTTATGTATATATAATATTTTTGGTTCATTTTTGGATGGCTTATAAAAGAGATTTTTTAGTAATTATTACATTAACCTAACCTGATATAATTCCTGAAATTAATTAACTGTATTACATGATTATCCTTTATACAAATTTATCACCGAAAAATTTAGTAATCTACTAATATTACATTATTTGCAAATAAAATCATTCCTAATTACACAATACTGCTACTAATTAGCTAATTAATTGTGTCAGGTAATTAGAAACTGGAGTTCATTAAACATTAACAATATTTATTTAGGTTATTTCATTGCATATTATTAACAAAGTTATTTTACCGATAATTTTCTAGTATGATGTTTTCATACATTCACGTGTTTTTTGCTCCTAATAATACTAACTCTTTACAGAGGTACCCCCTACAGAGGTAGACCTCTTACAGAGGTAGACCTCTTACAAAGGACACCTGCATTAGTACCTCACTCTCACCTATTACTATCGCCCAATAGCAGAGTTCGCATTGCTGTATTTCGGTTTGAAGGGTGAGAAAGGCAGTGAGATTACACACTTATGCGTGTGAAATTGTATCTTCAGTTCACAGGATTGGTTGTCACCAATCCGCTAGTGTGATATCCTTATGATGTCACTAGCATGTACAGGCTGCGGTCGCGTTTACCAGTAAGTGGACCCTATGCTTGTTTGCTGACTTTATAATATAAAAGAAATACAAGATGTTAAGAACAGTTTGAAAAACTTAAATTAACCGCGTTTGAAAGTTGTTGAAAGCTTCATAATTTCCTCAGTACTAAGTTAAGCTTTCAACTCGAAGACTGGCGTAAAATAAATTATTACATGTAACTAGCTGCTAAACAGATGGTACCTGTCTTAAATTCAAAGTGCTTGATGGCGCAGACGGCAGTGATCACATCTTGTGCGCCAAATGTCGTAGGTTCGATCCCCACCCGGAACAATTAAATCCAAATTTGTATGTGGTGCATTTGATTTTATTAGTATTATATTTGAAATTCCGAAAAATTAATTTCCGAAAACACAAGTGCTTTAAGAAACTTAACTTAGAGTCAGATAAACGTATGAGATGTGGTGTAATTTTTTTATTAACTTAAATAAAATAAAATATATACATTTCCACTAACTGATTCCACATCGGATATATTGTGTGACAAATCTCTTGTAATAAGTAATATATAAGTTAAGTTAATAAGAGCTTGAGACTTATCTCTGACTAAAAGAGAAGTTATTTGTAAGGAACTACATATTAGTAACTCTTATACTACGAACGTACGAATTCTATCGCCTTTATGGGTCATCGAACAACGCCATTTAAAAATATGCCAAATATTGACCATTTTTCAAAAGAAATGACTTTTAAATCCCCTGCAGTAGTTAATACTATTTCATATTTACTGGTATTCTACAGCCAAGTGCTTTTGGTATACGTGCAGTATACCGCCACCAGTATCCCAATAATACTTGGCAGCTCTCCAAGTCATAAACAATTCTGAGTATGCATTTGAGGCTCCGGAAACCTTGTAATTCTTTTGGAATAAATATATCATTGTAAAATTGTAAATAACGTTAGTTTATAATATATCTCGTGAGATTGTGAACTATCGAAAGATTATGAATTGTAACATATTACTTACAATTTAACGCATTACTTTTCGGTAGATTACAATTGATCTAAGTGAAACTGTCCAATTGTAAACGAAACTCACCTCGCGCGCTGATTGATTGAACTAACCTAACCTAACCGAACTCTATGGACACAATAAAAATTCATTTAGATGCAAATCCTATAATCGATTGCTGTTAAGAGGCAAGGCAATTCATAAATCACTTAAGTTTAGTTTTTTTCCCTTCCGACCCGTCGATAACTTATACATACTTACATTATAGAGGCCATTGATTATTTTTTTGTTACGAAGTTTCTTAAGTTCGCTCGGTTTTGCACTGATCTTTTTAAAGATTCAATAAGAAGTAAATAAGAAGGTAGGACGATTGAACCTAATGCTGGAATAATCTGGCGCCACCGGAGGGTGAGGTCAGCCGTGAGGCACCGGCAGAATAGAATAGAACCTTACCCAGAAACAGGTGTCGTAAGAGTCGACTGAGTTAACAGAACCGACAGGTGACGGTATGTCCATCCGAAACAGTGTAGCTCAAATGCACGGGATGGATATGGCAAGCAGCATCTCCGTTACGAAAGCTGCACTCTGCGATTGCCAACACGCTTGCCTAGCGCGGCAAATATGAGCAAAATTATCCCTTTCTTGGGGAGGACTATGTCCAGCAGTGGACTTCTAATGGCTGTAACGAAGACCGGAGAGTAAAAGGTAACATTTTATGGCATTCGTCTGTCTCTCGTGTGGGATATTTTTTTTATCCGGACACTGTCGGATAGATTGTAAAAAATAAAATTTATAAATTAATGCTGATATAACAACGCTAACCACTGTATTATCAGTATTGATATTTTAAATACAAGATCAACTACCTTGCAACCAAAATAACAACAATTGCTCCTATGTAGAATGTCTAACTGTAAATATGGGCTTCCTTCTGATGAATTTCTTGACATTATGTGCATCTCAACGCTTACAATAACAGGACATTGACCCACACTTGTTAGAACCAAAATGGTCGCGCGCCTAACGGTTTCAGAGGCATTTCCTCGCGCGTGCGCTTTGTTTGTGGAATGAACTCCTTGCTGAGGTTTTCCCAAAGAACTACAATATGGAATTCTTCAAAAATGGAATAAAAAAATTTGTACAGAGTCAACACCGCGTAAATATTAAAAATTTTCATAGGCTTTTCGCAACCGTCTAGACATCAAACATAAAATATCCAAACCATCCAAAATTTAAGCAGAATAAGCGGTCCGGTTCCCAAATAATAGGTTACAGCCACCTCTGCCATATACGCGTTCAGATGTCTTCTATTTAAATCCCGGATTAAGTCGGGATTATATAATATCATTGAAACAAATTCCGGATTATACTATATTCCGGATATATATTGCACAAACTTCCTATGCCTAAAATTTCGCGACAATTTGCCCAAAATTACCCGTCTGTGCAGGTGAATTGGTAGTATTAAGTGTAGGGCTTTAAGCTTTGCTATTTTGGATAGATATAACATGTTTCGTTACTGAAACTTTATTGCTTCTTATCACACCGTTAAGAAAAGAAGGTTTCCTAGAAAAAAAATGCATCAAACTGTACTCAGTGAGCAAAAATTTAGTAAAATAGTTTTTGTGCTTTAGAAGTTTATCCCGGTCAAATACGTAGACTTTACTGATTTGCAAAAATAGGGGCGATTTTTATTTTAATCTTCTTTAAAAAAATACAGTACCAAAATGATTTCAATCATTTGCACATGTTACTGGCCGGTTTTAAAAATGCCGTAGTGTTTAAAACAGTACGTTCTAAATTCAAATTTTCGTTTGATGCTCGTTTTTACAACAAACTACTACTTTATTTCTGTCCCTAGCCTTATCTTACATTTTTGGTGCGAAGTTCCAAAAGATAATATCGGTTTTCATAACTTTTAGTCAATTTTTATGGATTTATTTCATATTCTTAATTTAAGTCAAAGGTTCACTCTTTGTTGTTTAGCTGTCTCAATAATGTTAGAGAAAGTGTTAAAAGTTACTAACATTATTGCGCTGCTCGAAGAGGGTTGCTGCCAATGCTTTGTGGCTCAGAGGCTAAGTGTGAGTCGCTCGACGGTTCAACGGTTTCACGGCGTATGTGCAAGAGTTCGGCATTCGTCGTTTAGATTGGTCAGCTCCAACCTCAATCTTATTGCCTGTCATGTCTGGGACGTTCTAAAACGAGGCGTGAGATCAGTACAACCGGCTCCGCAGACCATCAGAGAGCTGAAGAATGTGATTACCGCGGAGTGGGAACGTATTCCGCCAGCAAGTATCCGGGATATCCTGGCTAGCATACCCAAACGAATTCAAGCTGTGATTTTAGCTAGAGGGGGTCACACTCAATTCTAAACATTTATCTGTTTTTACTTTATTAAAGAAAAAGCAAACAAAAATCTTTGATAACTTTTACTTCACGAGCATATGCACTACTAGCGAGCATACACTACTAGTGAACTTTAGCATTAAAACCCATAAATGTTATGATAATACTGGCGAAAACGATTATTTGCTTATTAATTTTCAAAATTGTGAAATTAAAACTACCTATAATTATCAAACAAACTAATAGTAACATTTGAAATGGTTTATTGCTTAGGTGCCCGTTTTTTTTGCAAATAAGTGTCTAATGATATAAATCTCTACTCGTATTTCCCTGGATCAGGCAATCAGCCGTTTAGGTAGGAACGGTTTTGTTAATTATTATTTTTGAGAGCCAAAAAAAAGTTTTGTGAATGATAAAAACGAGCAAGCTGCGCTGACAATTGGACATTCAAGAAAATTCAACAATTCTAATAAACTTTTCTAACGTTTAAACTTATGGCGTCTGACAAATGTCGGGATTGACAAGTAGCTCGCTTTTAAACAAAAGTTCAACACGGATCTACCGGTCGGGATTTTATTTTTAATAATAATAATTTATTGTCCATTACAAGGACACAAACATCTTAGAGTACAAAACAATATTACAGTACAGTGCTTAGAGCTAACAGTTTTACTTTGCCTCTCAGTTTAGGTATACCTGTATTCTAGAAGACAGATTTTTCCCTATTCAAGTGTTATTGTATTAGTACCTATTTATACTTTTTTATGAACTTGTACCAAGCCGAATTCATTATTACTTTTTATTTTTTTTTTAATTTGGCTTGCAACACTGGTTACAAACTATAATGTTTAATCAGAGTTAAATAGTGATTTAATAAACATTCAACATCATCATCATATCAGTCACTAAACATCATCACAGGCCTCCCCAAGATAGGGGAATGTTGCCCATAATTGCTGCGCTGGGTAAGCGTGGTGGCAATCGCAGATCACAGCTGCTGCTCATCCCCGCTCTGTACATTTGACCTGTACTGTATCGGATGGATATACCGCCATCTGTTGGTTCTAGTACGACACCTGTTATAGGGGAAGGTATTATTCTGTTCTGCCACTACCTCATGGCTGACATTAAATATTGCATATAAGGAAAAAAACAAAAGACAATTAATAAATCATTTAAATAGCAGCCGCTAAGTTTTTTTAGCTGTATACATGAATTTAGTAAAATATCAAATTCCGTCTGTATTGTATTTTACAAGGTAAGAGACTTGTCAAGCCAGCTGATAAGAAATAAATATAAATAAGTTACATTTTATCGAGCTAAAAAAACACTTGCCAGTCGGGATCTGGTCGCCCAACGTCATGCGGTTCTTATAGGCTTCAAAATCGCAGATGTCTCAAAGTGCCCAACTTAAAGAGACGTAATAATAAAGATATAAATAATTATGGCAATTATAATACGTAATTACGGTCAAGTAGTTTAGCATAACATTAATCGATTGGATAACTGAGTCAGTCATCCAATCGAATAAGCAATTTCTTTTCAGATCATCTCGCCTCCACTGACCTTAATGAAATACGGAATTATATACATAACAATTAATCATTATAACAGCTATTGAAAGTCCACTGTTTGGACAAATCCTCAAGAAATTTTTTGCCTATATATATCGCGCTGGACAAGATTGATTGCGATCGCAAAGCGCAGCTTTTGCGACGGCGATGCTGCTGCCCATCTCCACCCTATGCATTTGAGCTACACTGTCTCGGATTGATATACCGCCATCTGTCGGATTTGGTATCTTAGCCTATTACGACACCTGGTACAGAGGGAGGTACTAATCTACTTTTCCGGGTACCTCACGGGTGTTTGGGAATTACTGAACTATATAATTTATGTTTTTTCATTTACGCGTTCTCTGGTCATAATAAAACTACTCCTTGAACGGCTTTAAAACGCGGATTATTTAACTTTTTACACCTTTTTTTAAAATTAAATTCCCACAACATCTCATACATTGACCTGACTCCGTGGTAAGTCTCTTAAAGCAATTGTGTTGCGAATGCCAGACAACAGAGGAATCACAAATATACTACTTAAATACATATATTTAACACCTAGACACAGAACAAACACAAATATCATCATATAAATATTTGCTCTGGGTGGGAATCGAACCCACGACCCCTGGTGAACAAGTCAGGATCACTACTATCTGCGCCATCGTTTTTCATCAGTATTTCAGTTAAATATTGGTTTCAAGATTTAAAGTTTTAAAGTCGTTAAGTAATTTTATTACAATACTAGCAGCGCGCGCGGTATCACCCGCGTTAAGTTGTAGAACAAACCTAGCGTCATTTATGCTATGCTCTAATTAGTTCCAGCGTGATGTTATATAGCCTATAGTTATTTTTGATAATTGGATTATCCAACGCTAAAAGAATTTTTAGAAACGGACCAGCAGTTCTTGAGATTAGCGTGTTTAAACAAATAAAACAAACTCTTCAGCTTTATAATGTTAGATTGTAAATGAAAAATGTTCGTCTGTCTATATGATTATCTGTCTATTTGTCACACTTTTACTACTTGACCGGAAAACCAATTTAGATAAAGTTCGCACAATACAAAAATGCTATTTCATTTTTTAAAGCATCATCACAGCTGATTGACGCACGTAATATCACAAGGATATAACAAGCACATTGCCAACTTGAAAATATTATGTCACATTACTGAGTTATTTTACTACCTCTCCTACCATTCAAACCGGAAACCAGCAATGCGAACAATATTATTTGGTGGTAGAAATAAGTGAGAGTAAAGTATCAATGCAGACGGCCTTTGTATGAGGTTTATATCTTTCTTAGTAATTTTCATACATTAAGATATATTCATAAAACCTCCTCAAAAAGATGCTCATTTTGCCGATGGTTTAAAGTTGCGGTGACAATCACATTTTACGGGCTCGATGGCGCAGATGGTAGTGATCCTGTCCTCTGCGCCAAAGGTGCGGGTTCGATCCCACCCCGGGCAAATATTTATATGATAATATTTGTGCTTGTCCTGTGTCTGGGTGTTAAAATATATATTTTAATATTATATTAGTGATTCCTCTATAGTCTGATATCCTTAATACAAGCGTTTTAAGCGTCTTAACTCGGAGTCAGGTTATTGTATAAGATGTAGACTAAATAAAAAAGAAGGTAATAATTATATTTAAAAAAAAGAGCATAGCATTAAGACATGGTTGCTGCTGTCTCTTCTCGCCCTGTTTAATTTTCACATCGTGCTTTCAGACCAATATAACGCCATCTTTTGGTTAAGACATCACCACCACCAGCACCCCGGATACTTCTCAATAATATATTCAAATTATTTATTAACCCAATTAATCTAGTACAATAATTATGTATACAGGGTTAGTATAAAAGTAATTAATTCAACAAAAACTTATTAGCATAAACCAAATTTATGTTTTGCTAATTTTCCATCAGTATATTTCTCAGAATTTTCCAAGAAATCTAATATCGGTGCAAAACAAAAGTCAGTTACAATTAGCAGGTCAGTTTGTAATGGATTAATTAAAACACTTCACTTTGATGGTTCTAATGGTGCATGGTAGTGATCCTATCTTATGAGCCAAGGGTCGTTTTGATCCCCAACCAGGAAAAATATTTATATGATCATATTTGTTTCTGTCCTGTTTCTGAGTTAAAAAAATTGGTTGCCTGTAAAGTCGGTATACGGGCGAAAGTTTTACGTGACAACGACTTTGAGTGGTAAAATAATTTTAATGTGAATATTCATTCGTATAGTAGGAATAAGGATGAAATAATAGTAACAATTTAAAACATTTATTTATACAAAGAATTATATTTAAAACATTAATTTATACAAAGAATCTCGCACTGAATTTCATATTAACAAAATTTTATTTTTACCTTTACACATACATACGTATTTATATACAAATATACATACAATAACTTGCAATACATTTGCGT
>JACJUM010005602.1:11846469-12006652 GCA_020976665.1 Heortia vitessoides
AATTTATAAGACGTTGTCACGTCAAAATATATGTATTTATGTATCATATTTGTGACTCCTCTATTATCTGATGTCCGCAGCACAAGTGCTTTAAGAAAATGACTACAGAGTCAAGTAATATATATAATGTTGTGTGAATATTATTTTTTTTACTTATTAGTATTGCCAAAATTATTTTTTTTTCTCTAAGTAGAAATGAAAATCTGTGCCAAATTACTTAGATTACTTTTATTCTCACAGAAACTGGAACTACGCATATTTATCCTTACTTCTCAAAGTAAGGTTCCATCACCAACTAGACCTTGCATGCTTTGTGCCCTTAAATTTGCTAATCTGACACTCTTTTAAAAAATAGACCTCACACAAAGGTCATTTCTATAGGTACCTCACTCTCAACTATTTCTACTGCCAAATAGCAGTGATCGCTTTTTTGTGTCCCAGTTTGAAGGGTCAGAGAGGCAGTGAAATTACTGGGTAATGTCACAACAGGCCGAGAACAAGTTTTTCGAATCCAAAAAAAATGCACACGTGCTGTCTACCGCCTCCGTCGTACTAATTCTTGTAAACATTATTTAAAAAACTATGAAATATTATCTTATTCTTGTTTATATACCTTTGAATGAGCAATATTTGTAAAATACAACATTGACATGTGGCAACTCTAGAAAATTAACGCCATACTTAAAAAATTGTGTACGTTTCCATGTAAATTTTCTTTTGGCAATGGTTTACGAATATATAATCGAATATCAAAAGAAATAAAGGTAGCAAGTAATGTTTGTCTTATAAAAAAACCTAATTTCTAAAAGTTTGGCCAAGTATCTATATAAATCGTGAAAACAAAACAAACTTACTTTCGCATTTTAAATATTAGTGATGCACCTACATATGAATTAACTTATGAACTAAATTTTATAGAATTGCCAACGCCACATGCTAATTTCAAAAGAATTTTAATGGACAGATCTATTTCTAATTGTGTTTCAGCCGAACGTCTTATTTAGCGACACCAATGGAAATGAGGCCAGACAGCTGATTATAGAGCAACCCTATTTCTGGATTTAATAATTTTCTACCAGTATCCATATAATTCTAGGTATTTATTTACCACAATAACTTGTGCTTGTTTACATCTTTAGTCAGAGCAAATACAAACACAGACCTGACTGTAGATATCTCATTTTAATAATTTCAAACATATGAATTGCGTTAAACATAATAATACTTACACATTGACACGACATGCAATAAGAAAAGTCTAAAGATTGCCCCTGATATAATATATTAAACTTTATTCTTTTTCTGACATAAAGTGTAAGGGATGCGTAAAATAGTTTTATCATAATTGTTAAGTTTTTTCAATGGGGTACAGAGTGGCAGAGTAGAAAAGTACCTCCCCGTGTACCATGTGTTGTAACAGACGACAGGTACCGCAATCGGTGTGGCATTCCCGTCGCGAAGCTACGCTCTGCGATTACCACGACGCCTGCCCAGCGCGGCAATTACGGCCAAAATTCCCCCTTTCTTGGAGAGGCCTATGTTCAGTTGTGGACATCTAATGGCTGATATGATGATGAGGAGGATGATGATGAAGAGTGTAGCGCTACAAAAATATAGTTCGATCCAAAACAACATGAAAACTATTTCATGATTGTTTAACACCACAACGGTGAGTTATGATTTTATTTTTAATTAAATATTCTATAACGATGAAATAAATTTTATTAATTGAAATAATTATACAATTCGATCTATTGATGAATCCCTGAAGTTAGAGTTAATTGACGTTTGGTATTTGTTTGTCGAGCCAGTTGACAATCTAGTTTTTAAAAATCTCAACACTGTGTACACTGGTGTACAACTCTAATTTTAGGATTATCCAATCATAATATAATTTTTGTAATGTGTGACTGGATTGGGGATCGAACTCACGATCTTTGGTGCACAGGATATGATCACTACCATCTGCGGCGTCGGCCCCGTCATGATTGCAGCAGTTAAAATAAAGTATATAAAAAATTAAGCTTTCCTTCCTCTCCGACCCTGTGACTGCTTAGGGAGAATTAGCTCTGTACGTGGACATTAATAAGGGGAGAAATGTGTTGCCATAAACCATCATCACCATACCGCCGCAAACGTCCATTTCTGGATATAGGCCTCCCTAAAAAAGGGGTTTTTGTCCATAATTGCGGCGCTGGGCAAACGGAAATGCTGCTGTCTGCCTTTCTTTGCCCTGTTACATTTGAGCTACACTGCTTCGGGTGGATATAGTCGGTTCCGGTATCTCAGTGGCCTTTTCCAACACCTGGTTCAGAGAGAGGTTCTATTCTATTCTACCGGTACCACATAGCATACATTGTCATATAACCGCTCTTTAATGAACGCTCTACTGTTATATCCCTCAGCTGTACTATGACGTCAGTCTTTAAGCGTTAATTTGGTCCGAAAAATAAACATTATTCCTTCCATGAACGTTTTTTTTACATAAAATTACATTCAGTACACGAAAATCACCGGACCTTTGAAACCCAAAGCGGATATTAAATTAAAAAGGAAAGAAACATTATTTCCACCCGCTTTTTTAACAGATAAACTTTTCTTTTTTGCCGCTCTGCCGACCGTAATACATTTTGGACATTGTGCTTGGAACGTTTATTAAGATGTTGGCGACTACTATGATGCGGTAATGCGAGTTTAAAGACCATTAACTGGGCAAAATATCATCTAAAACACTCTTCGTTATATTAATGCGGAACTGCGCGAGTGGCGTGGGGCGGTTTAAAACGGCACTCTGCGATTACACACGCTTGCCCAGCGGGGCAATTATGGGTAAAGCCTCACTATTTGGGGAGGCCTATATCCAGCAGTAGATTTACAACGGCTGGTATAAAGTTCGTATTTGTATAAAACGTTTCAAAGTAATAAGTATTTCTTCTTTATCGATTGCTTCAAACTTGTAAAAGTTTAACAATTGGGTCATCATCATCAATACAGCTATTGGAAGTGCACTGCTGGACATAGGTTTCTGCTCCCATCCCCACCCTATGCAGTTGGTCTACACTGTATCGGATCGATATACCGCTATCTGTTGGTTGTGGTACCTTTGTCGCCTCTTCCGACAACTGGTACAGAGGAAGGTAATATTCTACTGTGCCCGGACCTCACGGTATTTGAGTATTTGTAGGTAATGTAGTGGCGTTGATTCCTCAGAACAAAAAAAACACGAGGAAAATTTTGACATGTACTCTAAGGTCTCGGTATTAAAGTGGTAGTGCAGTTCTCCGGTATAGGAAAGATGCAGGTTCGAGTCCCGCCTGAGACATGCGACAAATTGATTCTTTTCTTGTAAATATAATTTATTCCGACACTTACGTATTCTATACACGCTTCGCTTGTAAAGGGTAGCAATTGCATTCTAGCAATGATTGAAATCACGCAAAAACATGGTAAACTAAAAAAAAGCGTACAACAATATTTAAACTGAAAACATTGCTGTTTGCAAAACATAAACAAAAATGTTCATTCTAAATTTAATCAAGTATGAATAAAACTAATTGAATGGAAACAAGAATATTTTTCTATTGCGATCGCTAGTACGATATCGTATAGTAAATATTACCACAACGCGAGCACATACTAATTAACCATAAGATACCGACAGAGTATAATAACACCTTCCCTAGCACCAGGTATTGTAAGACGCGACTAAGGTAGCAACAGCGTAGTTCAAGTGCACAGGGCGGGCATGAGCAGCAGTAGCCGTCGTGAAAGCTGCGCTCTGCATTGCCCAGCGTAAGGCAATAGATATAGGCAAAAATCCCAGTTTATTGTTAAGCTTATGTTTAGCGGTAGGCTTCCAATAGCTGATATGATAATGAGACAACGGTTTGTTGACGCTAGTAGGGGTTCCTTTAACAATAACTATTGAGTAATGGTATGACCCTTCATCACCGCCAGTTTATCTGGTAGAAACATTTCTAGTGATTGGTGTAATAAACCTACATTATACTTATTTTTAAGACACGTCTGATGCTGACAGATTATTATAAACTAGGCCTAATATGTATGTTAGATGACTGTTATGATCCCAGGGGGTCCTCAGGGTCATCAGTAGTATAAATATAATAAATAAATAAAGTAAAATGTTGTTATGTATGTTATGTAGGTTCGCAAAACCGTGTTACAGGTCACCAAGCTCTTCTATATGTACTGTGTTTATTCTAAAATAGAGCAACAATAAATTAATTTAAAAATAATTATTACATTAACTCTTTAGTTCGAATATATTTAATAATTATTTGACTTCGAATAAACTTTCTGTATCTGAGTATGACAATCAGTGAAGTATGTGTGTATATTTAATGAAGAATACTCGTTGATCCATCTGCCATACAAAAATCTATACATCGAACTTATCAGAAGCTTTTGGTAAAGTTTATTATAAATGTGCGGTCACAAAAACATTAAAAAAATCCTAGAAAAAGCATACCTAATCATATATGGTTTTAATTGGGCAACATGATGATTACGACGATAGCTTCTGTAAGGATCGACATCATTACAGATGTGCTGTCTATACTAAATATGTGAAACAAATAATTGGCAAATAGTTAGTACTTCACTCAGTCTGTACAAATCTACGGTAGCCTAAATAAATGGCTTAAAATAAATAACCTTAAACACTGCTTGTTGGGCTTTCTCCAGTTCAATAAATCGTGTTTTAACAGTTCCACCCCAAACCCCTATTCTATAGGTGAAAAGCGATTGACATAAAGCATAATAAACGCCTCTGAAAACTTTTGCATCAGCCACGTGTCGCAAATTTTTGAATAATAATAATTTGTTATATATATATATATATATATATATATATATATATATATTCATATATATATATATATATATGTTAGAATAATTTTACTAACTTCATCTTCATCTGCAGCAAGTTATGTGGCGGAAGATTCGCTAAGTTTAAATATTGAGTGATGTCAATAATTAAATCTCCTGTAACAATTATATTCTTAAAAAAAACTCAGCTGACAAAGTAATGAGTCTAAAAACTGGTAAAAAGAGCTGGTAACATTACTCTCTCACTCCGTCTCTCCCCTTATTCTAAACAATTGACAGCTAGCATACAATAGTGGGGATCCCCCAGTAGAAATCTAAGTAATTTTAGTCTTTAAAATATACACCTACACCGTCGTTTTGGTTGCATAGATTAGCAAATGATGCGTGAGAGTAATCCGGGAGATGTGAAATAAAGGGGTTCAATTTTAGCCAACATTCTGAGAGCACAGTTAGTCGAACTCTACATTAAATCTTTCCAGCAGTGTAAGAAAGTCACAAGAAAAATATTAAGGATCCAGCAATATTACAATATGTTGAATATTCATAGTACATATCTATAAAAAAATCGAAATCATTTTATATTAAATGACAGCAATATCTGGGGCGAAATTGTGCTTTTGTTATATATGTTTATATTTACAATAATACAGCAATACAACATTTAGTATCTTGCTTCATATTTCCGAATTAAAATTGTTTATTTATTATCATTGACGATTCGAAAGTGCTTTTAGTGGTCCATGGCTTGACTTGAATATAGACTAACTAGATGGAGAGAACCATTAAATGAATTTATAAAGGTTGCATCAAAATATGAACGCTTAGAAGTTTATTGGCCTGCCTGTGTAATATGCCTTTGTTCGTCATTCGTTGTTGTACTGAGCGGAACCCCGCAAAACACGTACGGTAGCTATTTATTTTTTACTACTTCCTTCACTATGCTGCATTGGTGCTGACCTAACGCAAACAACATGAGCGTACAGAGATCAACAACTGGGAGGTCGCTACCTAACTTGTCAAAGAAAAACCGGCATGGTTTGGATTCATCAATAACATTCCAGAAGCGAAAAGTGCCTAGTGCTATTGAGTGCTTTTACTCTGAAAAGATAAGAGACATGAAATCGGATATATATCGTATCAGTTCTCTTTTTAAAAAAAGTATATCGAGTCTAATGAACTGATTGATAAATACGCTGGAGAACATAACTGGAAAAAAAAACCAAATCTCTGATATGTATTCGTTAAACTAATGAACACTTAATGGAGTGCAAAGCAAAATGGAATTTCTTGAATCTGATCTAAACAACCTTAAAGTTAACATCTAAAAATGTACCTATCACCTTGGAAAATGAATTATCTTTCAACGAACAAATTATACAAGAGATGCAGAATAGAATTAGAAAAGATATGTCATAAAAGACGACGCTATGGTTTATCGAATCGGTAAATTACAAACAAGAAAAGCCGTGTCAAGGTATGCTTTGAAATAATAGAACCTGCCAAAAACTACTTTATAATAGGAATAAGCTACAAGGTAACCTAAAAATGTATTCAGTTAAAACACTTGTTCAGCAAAATTACATAAAAAATCTAAGAGAAGAACTAAAGTGTCGCCAATATAAAGGTGAGACCAATATAACAATCATATATGGCTCAGATCGGCCATCATTACAATATTAAATTTACTCAATCTGAAAACCATAATACCTACGAACTCATAAACAGTAACCAAAATTTCCGAAATAGCAGTCTCGACTCACCTTTCTTTACCTAAATGCCAGCAGTATACGAAAGAAGGTAAATTTTCTGAAGTCAAATGTATCCTAAAAGCTATACTGAACACCGTGCACATAGTCCTACTAACTGAGAACTGGTTCTGCAACGAGGAACAAGCATTTCTGTTTCAACTTCCAAATTATTATCATTATTATAACTACAGAACAGACACAGCCGGGGATACCCCCCGTATCTGCTTATCCACAGTAATCTTGAACACAGCTTAATAGAGGCAATTTATACAGGGTGTGATAATTATTTATGGATACAAATAGAAAAATATGCAATTCGTGAATAATCCAGGACACATTATTTTCCAGCAATTTTTGAGGTAGAATCAAAGTCTTAATGCAATGTGCATGCAGGCACCTAATGATAACTTCACAGAATTAGAAATTTTGATAAAAAAATAAAAAAAGGTTGGACCAATTACAAATACTACAAAATAAAATAGAAAAAATGATATTTAACTATTAAAACCAAACATCAACTAAAAAAATCTAACGAGAAACTAACATACTGACTGTTAAACAAATTATACATTTTTAACGTCTGCATTATAATCCGTTAAACGATAAATAACAAAGTCCACACCGATTTACATTTTGCAAAGCAAAAACAAGTTGGGCATCTCTGCACGCGACGCGCGAACTACTTTGTTTTGCCCAAATCACGAACAAACTACGGCCAGACTCCGGTAACACACGACGGCATTGAGAATATTCCTTCGCTCGTCGTTTTCTAAAATCGATTAGCCGAGCATGTCATTTTGAATTCTTAAAATTGCTTGTAAATTATTATTTATTTTTGTTTGCATGTAATTAGTTTGGCAACGTATGTTTAATATACACATATTTCTTTATGTATTTATGTTCTCATTTAATTGATGTTCATACGTTTTTATAAAAGTTAAACAATACCTATATGTCTTTGTTAATACTTAAAGCGATATGCAACACAAATAATATAAATAAAAGTAATACTCACAAATCTCACCAAAACGTTTAACTGACTCCGAGATAAGTGACTTAAATCATTGGTATTACGGACATCAGACTACAGAGGAATCACCAATATAGGACCTAAATACATATTTTTAACACCTGGGTGTTCAATATATGTATTCAGGAATTATATTTGTGATTCCTCTGTAATATATATAATATGTAATATATATGTGACACATAATTGCTGCGCTAGGCAAACGTGTTAGTAATCGCAAAGCGAAGCTTTCGTGACGGAGATGCTGCTGCCCATCCCCACCCTATGCATTTGAGCTACACTTTCTCGGATAGATACACCGCCATCTGTCGGTTCCGTTGCCTTAGTCGCCTCTTACAACTGGTACAGAAGGAGGTACTATTCTACTCCGCCGGACCTCACGGCATTATTCATTCATAATCCTTTATTATACATTGTTCTTTGATAATTTTATCTCTTATATAATTAATCCCAAGACTACAAAGGTCTATGCGGTTGCTGATGCGTACTTTCTGTTTTATAATTAATTGATTTTAATCACCATATAATTCCTAATGTTAAATAACATTACTTGTTCAGGTTTGCAAAACGTTAGTGATATTTATATTACGAGCGTCTATAAACTGCTGTGACGCTTACTATCACGCGGACTGCAAGTTAGTTTGTAGACTTGGTTTTATTAAAAAAAAGTTTTTTTATAAAACCATATTTTTTATAAAACTTTTATAGTTATATTTTCCTTTACTGACAATAAATACTCATTACAAATTAACCATACTGTAGTTTTTTATTACCTAATATGTTTATTGCATGCCATGGAATTAAGGCAGCACTGCGAAATGTATCCTACAAAATGTTATTATCAGTATTACATTATTGTCTTTCTGGTATCCTGCAATATTTCTTTTTATATGCCACGATGGTGGAATATAACCCGCCTGGTTAAAAAAGGTGTAAAAGATGATGCTGTGACAACAATAGAGAAGAAATGTTGAGATGATTTGGACATGCAGAAAGAATGGATGAAAGTAGAATGATTGCACAAATATATAGAGCAGAAATGAATTGAAAAGTTGATAAAGAACGACCTAGGCGAACATTTTTTCATAAACAGGGAGAAGAGGTGTTAAAGAAGGGCCAGGTCAGAATAACCAATAATAAACGAGCTTGTATAAAAGGACTAAACGAGTCGGGGAAGCAACAGATCGTAACAAATAAATCCATAGTCTCTGCTTACCCCGATGGGACACACATAACATAATATTGATACTAGAAATAACAAAACCCGAAGTAGTAACTACAAATATACATTTGAATAAATTAAAGAATTGCGTTAAATGTAAACTTATTACTGTTTGCAATATTATATTAATGACAAAACTGCTTGGAATTTAATTGAATTGCTTTTAATTATACTTTTCAGACAAGGTTTTGTTAGCGCCGATGCCGATAGGGGTTCCAACAACACCAACCACTAGATTCTAACAACACTTTATCGCTATTCGTTTTATTGCAGGTTATTTTCTGCTAGCTTGCGCAATGAACCTACAGTAAACTTAGTTTATAGATCCGTCTGGGACTAGCAGACTTGTTTTAAAGTAGGCCCATTTAATGACTTATCAGAGGTACCGGCAGAATATAATAGTACCTCCTACTGAACCAGGTGTCGTAGGAGGTGACTAAGCATCCTAAACAGTGCAAATGAAACACACATGCACAGGGCGGGGCTAGGCAGCAGCATCCCCGTCGCGATAGCTGCGCTCTGCAATTGCCAACACGCTTGCCTAGCGCGGTAATTACGGGCAAATAACCTTCTTTCTTGGAGAGGCTTATGTCCAGCAGTGGACTTCCAATGGATGATATGGTGAAAGTTATACGAATGTTCCGTCATTCGAGTAATATTAACAATATATATAAAAAAAATTGTTTGACGATTTAACTAACGATATTTTAGATTTTTTATAGTGTGAATGCCTGCAACAAACACCATTACTTGCGCGTTGCCAACCTTTTACAACGTAACTTACAATGTCATTCTTTTAAATGTTTGAAGCAATCGAAGATAAAGTTACTTATGCATTTTATTTATAGCACACATTGAAAAAAATCGGAATTTTACAATATTCGAAGACCTAAGGTCTAGGTAGTAAGTACAACGGTAATGCAATCAACTGGAAAGAGAAACCTAGACTCGTTCTGATAAATATTTTTTTAATACAGAATTCATTATTTTTTAATGCATTAATGCCAGCATATTTAAGAAGGATGATTTAATAATAATAATAATATACTTTTTATTGTACACAAAAAATATATATATAAATTATAATACAATTGGTGGTCTTATCGCTCAGAGCGATCTCTTCTTTTCAACCTTTGGATGGATATAAACGAATAAATATGATATAGTGCAGTGCTTATATATTACTTACTAATTCATGAAATAAATGAATTTCTATATATGTCCATATAATAATAAAATTACATATCTATTAATACATAAATAAAAAGAATACTTGTTTATTTTACAAAATAAACACACATATATATTGAAATAGCGAATACTGTAGTCTGCTGTTCGATCAATCATTACAGTGACAGGAGATGCTCTTTGCTTACCGTCCGATAAAATGTGGTAACGGACTATAATGTAATAAATGTATAGATATATCACTATAAATAATTTCATTATACTAAACTGTACAAATAAAACCTTACCAAAACCAAAACGGGTAAATTATACTCGTACTTGAACCCACATAATTATGACGCTTAGATGCTCATACAAATCCCGATACCGCTGGTCAGAGCACCGATCCAGGAAGGTTCAGAAGAAAGTATTCTGTTCCACTTGATCTGGCACAAGGCTTTACGCTTAATTAGCAACATTTCAGTCTTTACCAAAACTCCGTTCATGCGCATTGAAACGATCAATGTGGTGTGGACATGACGGGTTGTAGAAATAGATAAGATTGTTCAGAGCATGGTACCTGGTTATCAATAATATTTTCTTCTTGCATCTATGAAAACATCAGTCTAATAATTCGATAATACCAGAGAAAAAGAGGTACCAGAAAAATAAAAATAGTTTTTTTCCACCTAATTCAGACACCCAACTACCGCATGGGTTTTCATTGAACCAATATTCTAATAGAATTACATTTTAGTCCGAGTTTTACCCTGTCACCATACGCTAACTTCCGGTTAATTCTATAAGCACAAACTTTGTAATCCACTGCTTTTCAAAATTGCGTTGCCCAAATACTGTCTACAATTTGTCATTGTTTAAATAAATGAAATCTGCAAGAGCCACGAATTAAGATTCGGAGTGGAGCGTGCCTGAAGCTGCGGTTTACTATTGTCCGTATTCTAAATGAATTCCAAACTTTGTATGACGATTATGCAACCTGCATAGGACCTAGGTGAAATAAATTAATACGATCTGCCAAGGCAATTTCACTAATTCTTTGTATCCTTATTGAGTCCATATGAAGAATTCCTGTTAGGTTATAGTTGTATATTTAAATAGAACCACAAGCCATTATGACACCATTAAAGAGAATGAAGCGCAGCCCACGTCTTGACCAACTTAAATGCTTTCTCTAGTGTAATCCACAAACGCCACGTTTAATAACATGTTATAGTCTTCCATCCTCTGTATTAGAATGTGCTCTATAGTACTGTATTCTTTTTGAAAACCGGTTTGTTGAAACCTGCACTCGAGACGATTCATATAATGAATAAATTCCCACAACATCTCATACATTGACCTGACTCCGTGGTAAGTCGCTTAAAGCACTTGTGTTACGAATGCCAGACAACAGAGGAATCACAAATATACTACTTAAATACATATATTTTACACCCATACACAGAGCAAACACAAATATCATCATATAAATATTTGCTCTGGGTGGGAATCGAACCCACGATCCCTGGTGCACAAGACAGGATCACTACCATCTGCGCCATCGGGCCCGTGAATGACCATAGATAATAGCTTACAAACACTGTTCAAGAGTGAGATGAGCTGGTTATTCTTCAATAAGATACTTTTACCTTTCTTAATAAAAAGCAACCATCACACTTCTGCTCCACGTTTTTAGTGTTATAGAGGACATTCATGTTGAAGAGCATCTGAATAATTACAAATGCCACCCAAAGCCACCCATTCTCAAAAGCACAGATGTGATTTCATCATTAATTACTTGTTGTTCTTTAGCGGATTCAGGGCAATTCCAATCTCGCTTAATCTCAATTCTGCGATAACTATGTTAGATGTGCACTTACTAAGGGTATCGAAGCCTCCGTCTAGTTGAAAAACATTTGTAGAGGTCTTATCCAGCCTTACAGCAAAAACACTTGATTTGATATGTTCAGGCTAGTTTTCTTCAAAGAATATAAATTTAAGAGCATGCAGAATCAAATTCAATCAAAACTAGTTTCATACATGGTTGGCGTGATAATATCCGATTCCTTTATTTACCGGTTTTTGCGGCTTCTTCATTAACTATATGCCATGTATTCCGCGACACGCAAAATAATTTATTTACTTTATATTATTATACATGGTTGTCTTTTAGTTGAGAATTGTATAGTGTTACCATATTTCTAGATACTGGCACTTTAAAAACTAGCGAAGGAATGTCATGTGCTTGTTATTTTATTTGTTCCAGGTATGCACAATAGGGTTGATAGCCAACCTGATGAACGTAGCGGTGCTGACGCGGAGGGACATGGCGGCGGCGCCCATAAACCGGCTGCTAAAGTGGCTGGCAGTTGCTGACGTATTCGTGATGCTGGAGTACGTTCCTTTCGCTATCTACAAGTACTTGGTGAGTAGACTCATGTGTTCCCATTATTATCCCTCCTCCGAGTGACCGAATAACTATATTTCAACCTACCTATCTGAAATAGCTATAGCTCAATTGCAACAAGTCGGGGATTGGCTGCATCATTCCCGTCGGAAAGTTGCGTTCTGCGGTCGCCAGCATGTGTACGCAGAGCGGCAATTATGCAAATCACCACTTTCCTTGAGGAGGTCTACTAATCTTATCAGAACAGTGTTGTGAAAGGCCTCTTTAAGAGTTTATTTTAAGGATTTTTTGCCTTTACTTGCCTCAATTTCAATTGCAAGCCGAAGCTTCGCTACGGGGATGCTGCTACTCCTTTCTGATATGTAGCATTTGAGTTACAGTATATCCCATAGACATCATACTCGATGTTTTTTAATTAGACCAGGTCTGCGATTGCCACCACGCCTACCTAAAGCAGCAATTATGCGCAGAGACACCACTTCCTTTAGAGAGGTCTATGTGTTTATTGTTAGACTATTTTACTTATTCGTACCTCCAAGAAAACTAGGAATAGTTTAACGACTTTAAAACGAGATTTCGGTTACCTTTCGACAACCTTTCTTAAGAATGACAAAATATGTTGTATCATGATATGAAAGTTACAACTACTACCTACAACTTGCGAACTAACGAAACGTCCAATAAAAAAATAGTAGATTTTTTATTCAACAATAAAAAAGCTTCAAGGTCGTTAAAAGAGTAGTTTTTTTAGGAGTAGTTTTTATTTCATTTTCATTCATACCTATTCTACAAATGGCAATTAAACTTATGTTTACATTTAGCATAAAATCATAAACATCATATTACATTTCCAAAGGTGAAGTCAAAATTTTGTATTACAAATAAAAATATTATTGTTAAAATATTTATTTAGAAAAAGTATTAATATTTCAACTAACTACGTTTCTTAAAATGTTTACTTACCTGAATAGTAAAACATAAATAAATATATAATAATAATAAAAGGGCTTGAAGCCCTTAATTCGACTATTTTTATGTTGAAACATAATTTTATCTAAAAAAAAGTTTTTTTATCTCTTCTTTTCATATTTTCTTGAGCCGTGTGGAACCGGCAGAATAGAATAATGCCTCCGGTGTCGTAAGAGGCGACTGAGGTACCGAAACCGGCAGATGGCGGTATATCCACCTAAAGTGCTTTTGAGCTACACCAAATGCAATAAGCGGGAATGGACATAATACATATAAGCATTAACATTGCTACACTCTACGATTGCTATCAGGCTTGCTCAGTGCGTCAATGGGTGTGTTACGGCTGTCATGATGATGATGATCATGATAAAATCCTCCACGTCAGTCGTGGCATCTAGTAAAGCTTTATCAACCGCGCGGCAAAAACACGCTTAATTCTCTGCAATTGCCATCACGCGTACCCAGCGTGGCAATTATGGGCATTTTTTTATTTCTAGGGGAGGCCCATGACTACCAATGGCTGATATGATGATTAATACAAGCGATTGAAAAAGTTTTCTTTTTAAAAAGTTTTCTTTTCACATGTATGTCTCTCGTATAGAAAGAAAACTTACACGGTGGCGTATTCTTAGACGTCACAGACCATTTCTGTCTATAACTTGAAAGCATTGTAACTCTGTTGGAAATAAAGATATGTAAAACGAAAATATTTGTTGCACGGACCTATATTTTTAAATCAGATAAGACTATATTTTATTGCTGTGATTAATTTTACTAAGATTCGTATAGATCTGATTAAGTAATACACATACAACAAACTAGCTAACGATGTTACCCTATACTTATATGTTTATTACAAATAAGATATTGCTGATATATAAACTGTCCCATCTCTCATGTTGGATCAAACCGAGCACTATAAGCAAAAATTTATTTAAATCGGTTCAATAGTTTTGAAGTTCATATCGGAAAAACACCGTGATATTTTTTTTATATTTAAAAACTTTCGATTAAGTGCTAATATATAAGCACCCTGCTACACATCTAGATTTACCCGAAGCTGACTAAACCCAAGTTGAAGCTCAAACTTTCGTTTAATTCATACTTGACTTATTACTATGTACAACTATATGAGTTTTACCGCTAGCTGGACTAAACACCCGCATGCATTAACTCTTTAAAACTAAAATACACTTTGTCTTTGGCTTTCGCTTTTCGCGGCTTAATTATTTTATGATTCCAAGTTCCAATTAATGTATTTGAATAACGTATTACTAAGATTGAGTAGCAAAATTGAATGCTGAAAATCATAATACAATAAAAAATGAATATGAACTATCACAAACTAGAAGAAACCAAATATAAGATAACACAAGCTGAACTATGATTCTAGAAACTGTCTTAGTTAAAAAAATTTAATTAAATTAAAAAAAATTAAAACAATAACTGTCCAAATTACTTATTGTGACTAATACGAAAGCAGCACAACATCATAAAAAATCAACATCGAAGTCTCTAATTCAATTTTATTTATTTCAATATGTTTTATTCATCAGGTGCTACCAGAAAAACTGGACTTTCCTTACCCCTGGGCAGTGTATCTTCTGTTTCACGTGCACTTCGCTCAGATTCTTCACACGGCGTCGATTTGTCTCACACTCTCTCTGGCTATTTGGAGATACATCGCAATTAAGTAAGTAAAAAATTCAAAAATGATATGTCCTACGAGGGCTTGTAATAAGTTAATTAGATACAAAATAAATAAATATATACAAGTAAGAACTATGATGTTTAATTTTGAGTTCGCTTTTCGCAATAAAAAAACAACATTTCAATGCCTTATAAACAATTGATATCTTGTGGTAGAGTGACAAAAGTAGTCTTGACAACGATTGCCAAACGTCAATGTAAAATGTGAATACGCTAAATACCCGCGTTTGTAGGGGGGGCTCTCAGGATTGCTTTGAATGTCAGGAAAATAGTATCTGAAAACACTTAATAACAAACACTTTAAAGCAGCAATATGTTTAATAATTGTCTTCGCAATGTGGTATGAGCATAAATTATCTCTGATGTTTACTTGTATTTTTAGTTAAGTTATTATATACGTGATTTAAGTATTTATATTTGTGTTTAAAGATTTATATTTGTGGTTAAAGTATTAAACTTTTGATTCCGCTGGTGTCTTATGATCGTAACACAAGTGCTTTTAGCGACTTATCTCGAAGCCAGTATAAGATGTTGGGTGCATCTATAATTACACTAAATAATTTTAAAGCCTTTATAAGTTATTTCAATAATTTTACTTGATATCTACACGTTTTCCTAAATATAAGGGCCCTAACAAAAAGCAAGTGATGCTTTAAGAGTCCCTTTTCCCTTTAGGGACAGGGACAAGGAAGGTTACTAAAACATAAAATATTCCGACATATTCTTATAGTAAAGGTTATTTAGGTACTACAAATCCCGCATTTGTAGTGGGCGCTCAAAGAATTGCTTTGATATGGAGGTCGGGAAAATAATGTCTGAAGGAAACAATAACAAACACTTTAAAGCATAAATGTTCTTTATTATTAAGTATACATGTCTCAGAGAACTTATTGAGGAAACAAGTTAAGTCTTGTTATACTTATATGGCTTATAGTGGCGCCCCGCGGTTTCACTCGCATATTTCCAGCACCCGTGACAATAATAAATAATAAAGGTAACCAAAGTTACTTCTTATACGAGTACCATATGCCAATTAAAGCTCCTTTACAATCGATCTAGCCGTTTCAGAGATTGCACAGAACAACATACAGACAGACAATATTTTTTTTGTACCGTACTTTAAGTGCATTTAGTATAAATTAAGTATATTATATTTTTTTTATGTATAGGTGTAAGTATATAGAAGGTATATAGAATAGCGCTAAGAAAAAATATTTCGAGAAAATAATAACAGAGAGTAATATACCCGAAGCACATTTTCCATTAATATTTAAATTATAATATGTGTGATGTACTTTAAGAGCACCTACATTTTTCTTATAAACCAATTTAAAAAATTGCTTATCTTCAGAGAGTGAGTAAATATGTTCAACACAGGAGATTTATTTTACAGCTATTCTTGTTTGATACGGAGGGATTCCAGTGAATAATAAATCAACAATACATATATTAAAGAAATGCCAAGTCATAAACCAGAAATAAACGAGCGTGTATGAAAGGACTAATGCGAGTAATTAAAGCGAGAGAGGTATGCCAAGATCGTAGCAAGTGAAGATCCATAGTCACTGTCCTACCTGTATACCCCAATGGGACTCTAGCGTGACGTATGTATGTATGTAGGCACACACAATGTGCATTTCTATTTTGATTATACTTGATAACAATTATATGAGATTGAATGATCATAAAAAAAGTTATTTACATTAGTGCACCAATAAATATTACGCGAAATGTAGGACACATACAAATATCTCTATACGAAATTCTGGGGAAGCCTTCGTCGACCAGTTGACGTCCTACGGCTGATATTAAGATTCGATTTATCTTTAATATATTTGTATTTACTTCAGATCCCTACATAAAATGGATTAATGAGCAAAATTCGTATTTTTCTATGTTTGCAACAAATACCTCCAAGCTACTGAATCTACATCAGAAATTCTACTATTAATGGAAATTGGAAAGCTGTATTTTATATGACGCATCTCAATAAGCAAACATACAGTCTGAAAGCATATAGTACAGCCTATAGACGCTGGTGTTATCTCAAGGATTATCACTAGCGCGTTGCAAAACTTATGACTTGTAAATATTATGTCACATTACCCAGTAATTTCACTGCATCTCCTACCCTTTAAATCAGAACATAATAATAATGATAATAAAGTTGATTAACATATGCCTGAAACTTTTAAAATTCGTAATATCGTAAAATACCTCGATTACCTTAAGAACATATTTAAATAATAAAAAAATCACACAACATCCCAAACATTGGCCCGAGTCCGGAATAAGTCGTTCGAAGCAATTGTGTTGCGGATATCAGATAACAAATCACGTATATGATACTTAAATACATATTTAATACAGAACCCGAATATTCACCATATAAATATTTTTTTTGGTGGGGAACCTACGACCCTTAGCGCACAAGATAGAATGATTTATCTGCGCCAACAGGGCCGTCAAACCTTGATATACAAAACATTGTTTTTACTAATGCTATATGTCATAATAATGTTCCTTTTCTCTTTGTTCAGTCATTGGCCTAATGGTCTTAATGACGTGGCAATATTTTACTTCAAATATGAATTACCCGTGTATTTCAAATATGCCGTGGAGTACCTGCAATGCCGTGGGGTACCGGCAGGTTATACCCCCCCCTGAACCAAGTTTCGTAAAAGGCGGTATATCCATTCGAAACAGTGTAGCTCAAATGTACAGGGTGGGGATGGGCAGCAGCATCCCCGTCGCAAAAGCTATGCTTTGCCATGCAAACACGCTTGCCCACAATTATGAGCAAATCCCCCCTTTTTAGGGAAGAATTACAATGGCTGGTATGCCATTAAAAAAATATAAAAATATTTGAGTCTTGAATGTTAGATGTCATTTATACGGTTATTGTTAGGTGAATTAATTAACGAAGCAGATGTGAATTATCATAAACTTCTATCATTTCAGATATTCAGATCGGAGCCACATACTATGCACAGAAAGGCGATGCAGTATCGCCATTGTTAGCAGTTTTATATTACCGCCGATTCTATGCATTCCTACTTTCATGGTATGATATATTTATACATAAAACATACGTGTCACGCCGTTTGTCTGGAATTTACTTCTAAACTAATGAACCTATTTAAATAATTTTTTTTTTGCTTGCTGTGTTTTGTTTAATCCAAAAGAGATAGGACAGTTTATATTACAATTTGTATATAGTTAAGACAGGTCTACTTCTGTCTGATCAGTGAGCTGTTTTTATATTATTCTCTCTTTATGTTCTATAATCAACGTCAACTCTTTACTATTTAGCTTTGAAATACAATGTTACAATATTAAAGTACAAAATGTATTAAGAATGGACTGGCATATCACAATTGCAATTATGTGGTAAGGTTGTTTATTACAAGTACTTTAAAATACAATTATATGCAAAGAAAAGCATCTTAATAATTTTTCTGATATTAATTTTTATATATGTATTCCATTCTATCATTGAGTGAGTAAGGTATTTGTATATTCAGCGTCTACAATTGATTGTGCACTTAGACTATTATAGACCTTAATAGTATTATACTAAATGCTAATGTTACAATCAATGGTGTGCTAAATACGAGTGAATATATATAAATCTCGATATATATAACGAAACTCATTTAACCGCCTTTTAAACGTATTTAGCATGAATCAAATAATAATCTTTCATTTCATACCAACAAATATTATAGTCACACAAGATTTGATGTCATTTATTTAATTTTAAGTGTATCCTATTTATGTCAGCATCCATTTAATAGATTGGTATCAGACATACATACCGTTTCGGTCATTCTTAAATCATATCTTTCATCAGGTATTTAATATCCACACAAAGAACATAACCGATAGCCAAGGCAATTACCACACGGCGTATCACATCGACGCGGACTACGAGGGCACTTTGTACCAGGCAAACTTCTGGGTGCACTCCGTGCTCATCAAGCTGTTGCCGTGCTCCATCCTCACAGTTATCAGCATCTGGCTCATCAAAGCGCTGTACAATGCGAACCAGCACCAGAAACACCTGAGGAACTATAACAGCAACTGTCCAGCTGCTGAGAATATGATCAAGAGACAGAACAAAGCTGACAAAAGGACTGATAGGACAACGAAGATGCTTCTGGCTGTCTTGCTTTTGTTCCTCATCACAGAGCTGCCTCAGGGCATTTTTGGGCTGATGAGTGGTCTTTTGGGGTGGTGTTTCTTCAAGATGTGCTATAACCGGATCGGGGAGGTCATGGACATTCTGGCGCTGCTAAACGGGTCCATTAACTTTGTGCTATATTGCTCTATGTCAAGGCAGTTCCGTCAGACATTCAGGCAGCTGATCTTGCAGCCCCAACTCGCCCGCTTTGTTCCACCCACCGTCTCACACACTGATTCGCAGAACCAGAACACGTAAGTTTATCCTTCAATTCTAATTTAATCTGACCTTTTTACTTTGGTCGGGCTCGGTAGCGCTGACGGTATTATTCCTCTCTCATGCGCCAAAGTCGGGGGTTCGATCCCCACCCATGATAAAATTTTTTGGGCGAATATTTGTTTATTTTGTTTCTGGGTGTTAAATATTTATTTAAGCATTATATTTGTAACTCTTCTGATAACTGATGTCCGTAACATAAGCGTTTTCAGCGACTTATCTAAACTCCAAGTCAGGTCATTGTCTGGGTGCTAAATATATATTAAAGCATGATATTTGTGACACCTTTGTTGTCTGATGTCCGTAAAACAAGCGCTTTTAACGATTTATCTCCCAGTCAGGTCAGATGCTGCGAGACTTTATTTCAATAAATCCGAGTCTTGAAAATGAATGCATGGTTTTAATTACATGTTCATAACATTTTGAACGACAATATCTGTTATTTACGAAAGTTTAATTAAGAAAAGCAAGTTTACAAACAAAATGTTCAAATGTATACAAATGGTATTGCTTATAGCAAACACAACCTCTCACGCAATTCCGGAAATTGATTAGCAATGATGATCACTTTTGTCACGGACGCCAGACATCAGAGAAATAACAAATATAATACTTAAATACATATATTTAACACCCAGATACAGAACAAACACAAATATCATCATATTATTATTTTCTCTGGGTGGGACTCGAACACATAACCTTTGGCGCACAAGATAGGATCACTAACATCTGTGCCGTCGGGCCCGACAAACATTGCTGTTCACTAGTCATAGATGTGTATAAAATGTATCTTGGTCATTTGTTTATTCATATTGGATAGTCTTACCCACTGAAGAAACTTAATAAAGCATCCTCCATCCAAGAAAGATGGTTGGAGTCTCTTTTCGTGATCAGGAAAGAGGAGACCCGTAACAGAACCAAAGTTGTCGATATAGTCCTGCCTATTAAAATGTGCGTATTTATTTATATATCTATGCTCTCATGTATGTCATTATAAGAATGGTTGTCTTTAAACCGAAGTTGAAGTGACTGTAGGCAGGGTACTTAGTACGCAGAACCGATGACCCATGGAAGCGTCAGGTTCTGGAATGGAGTCTACGTACCGGCAATGCAGTGTAGGGCGTCCATCCAAAAAGTGGACGGACGATCTGTCTAAAACCGAAGATCGCACCGGACGCAACCTATTGGAGATCACTTAGGGAGGCCTATGTCCAGCTCACGACTGTATATAAATCACACTTTTATCAAAAAACCCTTTAAATAATCATTAAAAAAATATAGAGTTCTCATGAGTATTCAATAAATAGAAGTTTTTTAATCCACTTACAAACTACTTACATAGGGAGGTAAATCGAATAACAGGAAATGGGAGCATTGACGTCATCGCCATAAGTTATGTAACGAGACATCCCAACTTCAATGTAATCAACTTCCACTCTCATAATTCAATTCTCGATTGAAATAGGGATACTCCATTATTTACTTCGATGTTGCATGAATTGCTTGCACATTATAATGGTAGCAAGCCTTCTTCTACAAATAATGTTATTATGAGTAAATCTTGAGAGATAGACATATACTGTCGCGGACTTTTTTTTATTATAAAAAAGGAATAATTCTTTCATACTAATTTTTGAATAACTCAAACCGTTTATGCAGCGTATGCGACGAAAGACCTCAAATGTGAATAATTTTTGCAACATTTCTCACTGACGCTTCGCTCCTATTGGTCTTAGCGTAATATTATATAGCCTAAAGCTTTTCCCTATAAATGGACTATCCAACAAAAAAATAATTATTCAAATCGGACCAGTAGATCCTGAGATTAGCGCGTTTAAACAAACAAACAAACAAACTCTTCCGCTTTATAATATTAGTAAGTATAGATAGACTTGGCTTAGTGATAAGTTACTTAAAGCACTTATGTTACAGACATCATAAATATAATACTTAAATACACATATTTATCACCCAGACACATGAAAAAAAACAAATATCATCAAATAAATATTATGGGGTGGGGATCGAACCCATGACCTACGGCGCATAAGATAGGATCATTACCATCTGCACAGTTAAGCCCGTCATAAAATGTTGTCTACACCCATCAATATGTTTAATTGACAGTTTCAACAGATTCTAAATCTAATTCCATGTTGCCTCGAACATATATAATGTTCCCATTTTCTTTCATCTAGCTTCTGCAGCGAGTCTAACTGCATTGACTTCACTCTAGATCGCGTCCTACGGGATCTTTTCCTGGATCCAAAGTACCTTCCTAGCGATCACATGCCATTTTTCAACAACATTAGTGTACCGAACGAGCTCTTGAAACTTTACAAATAGACAAGACATATTGTTAGTGATACCTTTTTCTTATTTTATTGTTATATTATATAACGTTCTATCGTTTCTATTGTTATATATATAACGAGGGCAGCTTTCGTAATGCCATCCCCGCTCTGCGAATTTGAGTTATAATTCGGATAGATATACCGCTATCAGCCGGTTCTGGTAAATTTGTCGCCTATATATAGGTATAGATATTGTATACGGTACCTCATGGCTTATTATGCTTATACATTTGTATGAATATTAAAAAAGTAACATATTTCAAAGTTGAAGTCAATGTCATGTGTTTATTTAAATAGACCTGTCATAGGCTCTTTTAAATCGTCAAACAAACGAAATCATTGCTCTGTACAAAATTTTAGTTCAAATGACCGATGACCATGATGACCTTATAGGGTTATAGAAATTACTTGAATAAGTAAGTCATTGAATAGCCTACATTGATACTAGTCTACTGGGTTACCGGCTTAAAATAAGTTTTCAGCAGGTTCATTACGCGAGCTAGCAAAAACCTACAAGAACTGGTGGTAATAAAGTTCTATTGACTCTAAGTGGCTGGTATCATTCGAACCCTTACAGGCACCGGCGCTAACAAACCGTAGTCTTCAAAGTAGAAGTTAATTCAAAGCAAAATAATTCAATCGCAAGCACTTTAAAATTATTTTATTAGCTTTAGAAATAAGTTTTTGTTCCACTTATTTCTTAAACTCATCCAAATGCATATTTGTATTACTACTAGGGATTTTATTATAAAATTTATCATTGTTACCCTTGAACGAATTATTTATATTTAGGAGCCGATTATAATGAACGCTGCGATCTTATACTTATTTTTAATATTATTTATGTAACTATTTGTTTTACATTTATTTTATTGAACAACATTGCCAAACAAGCATACAGTCCGCGTGAAATGCAGGGCCTAAACTAAATGGTACGCACGGAATATCACAAGGATATCAAAAGCGTGTTGCTAACCTTGTGTTTTTAAATTATTATGTTACATTACCCAGTAAATTCCGCCGCTTACCGATCAAACCGGAACACAACAATGCAATCTCTGCTATTCGTCGGTAGATAAGTGTAAGTGTGGTACCAGTGCAGACGGCCTTTAAATCAGGTGTCATTTTCATAATTATCATACCAGCCATTGAAAGTCCACTGCTGGAAAGGCCTCCTCAAGGGGTGTATTTATTGGCTATAATAGCCTCGCTGGGCAAGCGTGTTCGCAATCGCAGAGTGCAGCTTTCGCGACGGGGATGCTGCTGCCCATCCCCACCCTATGAATTTGAGTTACACCTGGTACAGGGGGAGGTACTTTTCTACTCTGCCGGTACCTCACGGCCTTTGAATGAGGTGTAGGTACCTCATGTAAACTATCAAAAATAACATGCAATAAAAAATGCAACAACGATTGTTTATGGTTATTACGCATTCACAGCATAATAGTTGACCAATTTTTAGGAAATTTATATTGTGTCGTTTAGAATTAGGTTGCTTTTAATCCGTGAATCCGCAAACAGAGTCGCGCGATAAGGTTGCATACTATACTCGAATAGCTATTTCTGGTTATTTAAAGTGTACATAGCTGCTTGCTACTTTTTTAACACTACTATTATATTTCGCTACGAATTGGTTATTGTGTAATTATACAATTAATACAAAGATGACAAAGTGACAGGAATTGTTATTCGTTTATAACGATTAGGGTCAAAAACTTCTAAACTGTTTTTGGAAATTGTTTTCGTAATAAGAAACTTATATCATTCTGGAATATATATATATATTATTGCAGAAGAATGAAAAAAGCTAATGTATATTCAAAAATGTAAACGGGATCTGTATTTTTGTACGTTTGTAACTCAAATAATAAACTCAAAATCTAAAAGACCGATTCCAAATGCAAGCACAAACTTCGTTATGAGCTTATTACATAAACTACATTCTAACCCCATATTCTTACAGGAATTTCTTTTTGTATTTTTATAGGCTTCATTCAATATCCCGGCCCTCAGAAACACTAGTTTCCCTGGGATCAGAAACCTATGTCATTCCCTATCTTCCAAACTGCCAATATGAAAAAGATCCATCCCATTGTGAAGAAGTAACAAAGAGTTCCATTTATCCCACAGGGTCTGCAATTTATTCTGGAATAAAATGTAGCACAACTTGATAGTTTGATTTGTATTTTTATTTCAGACTATATATATACCTGTACTAAATTTTTCGGCAACAATATATGCGAGATACCATACAAAATTTCTCATTTATAATTTTTCCGTTCTTCGGTTTTCACCCGCCTAGCTTCCGTTTCCGCGAAAAAAATGGAAATAAAATAAATGGTTTATTAACTTATGCTAGATTATAATGTAACTTACACCTTTTGCGCCAAAGGTCGTGTATATATGTATATATGTAATATGTGTCTGGGTGTTGTTAAATATGGTGTTTTTTTTCGACATTTACCGATATCTTGCGGCAACCATTCCTATTTCGAGATGTTAAAATTAAAATAATACGCGTTTTAGGGCCGTTAAAACAAGTTTTATTATAAACTAGTTATTAGTTCAGATAGTAGGATACACAATAGGCCATTCGATCAATCATACCAGAATGTTGGTCTTAGGCCCACGGTCGTAAGTCCAACAATTCGATCGCTTTACGGCATTGCAAATATGTACCTAAACGTCCACCCAGTCGATTCGTGGTATTGACAAACCGAAAATTATGACAACACCAAAAACAAAATAAGAAAACAACATCGTCAATTACGTTGGACAAGACATTCGAGGGGTTGTGTTCATTTATCAAATGAATTTGTGATAGAAAACTACGCGGTGCAAGGTTTTGGTGTGATAACGACATTCATCATGATCATATCGTGACCAAATTCGATAAAAATATATCTACTTGATACAAGGTCAGCTAGTCTACATATATTTAAAGGAAAATCTGGCTGACTGACTGGACTGACTGATATATCAACGCAGGGTCTAAACTATAAATGTTAGAAACTTAAAATTTTGCCCAAGGATTCTTTATATAGACCACTAAGAAAGGATTATTGAAAATTCACTCATAAAGGAGAGAAACGGGTATGGAACTTTGCTGTTTTGAAGGTTATTCAAATAACAATCAGTATAAAGGTTTTTCATTAAAAACCATGAAACACGTATAGAATATTTGTTTTTATAAATCATGTCTCAAAAGGGGGTGCTGAGGTAGCACGAGTTTTTCACATCTTAATGTGGGTGTAATCGCGGGGCGCTGCTATTAACATATGTATTATAATATATATATATATATATTCGAGAATGTCAGATCGTTTGTCAACCTTGTAGATGAGCGTCTGCGCTTACCGGTACGTGGTCTCCATTCCAGAACCATACGGCTCCATCAGCCAATAGTTTATATATGCAGTGTCTTGCCCACTGCTACTTCAACTTACTAACCGGCCAGGCTATATCGGTAACTTTAATTCTATTACGAACCGACCGTTTTAAACCTGTCCTATTGAAAATAACTTGGGAAGGCTTGGCTACTATGATGATGATATTTACTAGAAAAAAAATCAACTTTTCTCTGGTACCAGACGGAACTCGAACCTGCATCTTTCCCATATCGGGGAACTGCACTACAGTTATGACTTAGCGGACATGTCGAAATCTCTCTTGTGTTCTTTTCAATGTTGGAGGTCTCTCAAATGTCAAACTTTGACAGCTTTTATGCATAGAAAATGCTGAAAGATGATAATGATGACGATAATAAGTAGGTTCGTGGACGTGTTTAAGACTCACGCTAACGTGATTAATAGAATAGTACTTTACTGATAAAGTACCTGGTTATGGTAGGGACGGGCTGCCAGTACAAACAAAAAGAAAGGTTCAATTGCACATATATACGCGCTTAACTCTAGACCAACTACACAAAATTGGATATTTCTCTTTTTGTTGTAATTGTAATAGTTAGAGTCAACGGGGCTGGAAAGATTTTATTACCTATTATTTGTGCTCGAATAGTTTATGTTAGAGACTCGAGAGCAGGATTAAAACTTCTTCGGGAACGGGATTATTGGGATAAAATTTTACTTTGTTCTCTAGTAGTCTTTTTGTACTCTTTATTCTCTTTGTACTCTTTTTAGGCAACTAGTATAATGTATAATAGCACCTGGAGCCTGTGCTGTGAGGTACCAGCAGAGTAGAATAGTACCTCCCCCTATATCAGGTGTCGTAAGAGGCGACGAAGGTACAAGAACCGACAGATGGCGGTATATTCATTCGAAACAACGTAGTTCAAATACACAGGGTGGGGGGATGAGCAGCAGCATCCCCGTCGCGAAGGTTGCGCACTGTGATTGCCAACACGCTTGCCCATCGCGGCAATTATGGGTAAATTCCACCCTCTTTCTTGGGGAGGCTTATGTCTTGCAGTAGACTTCAAATAGCTGATATGATGATGATCACCTGGAGCTATGCGAATTATCAATGGAATTAAACTATCAAGCTAAATTAAAAAATTTTGGACTCCAAGTATGCATAAAACTACTATTTAACGACTTCTACAACGAAATTACATTTTATATCGACGTGTCGACTGTATGCTACCTTACGGCTGTCTTTTTTGAGAGTGACATATCATAAATCAAATTGTTGTAAAGTACAATGTGCAGGTTTGCAGGAAGAACAAGAAAATTCAAACAATTAATTCAACTTTATTATTTAAAATTCTATTTTCTATTATATTTAAGCTATTTTTATTAAAATGTAATCCACTCTTACTTGAAACTATTAACCAAAGTCGGAAATAAATAAATACAATTTTTTTCTCATATATCCCTTACGCCAATTGATTTTCTGACGGTTGATATGTAATCCATACTAATAGTATAAATGGGAAAGCGTCTGTTTGTTTGTCCGTCTTTCACGGCAAAACGGAGCGACGAATCGAAGGAGCGAAAATATATAACAAAACACTATTAGCACCTTTATCATTACAGCCATTGGAGGTCTACTGTTGGACATAGGCCTCCCTTGGAAAGGGAGAATTTCGCCTATAATTGCCGCGCTCGGCAATCGTGTTGGCAATCGCAAGAGCGAAAATTTCACGACGAGGATGCTGCTGCCCATACCCACATTGTGTATTAAAGCTGCACTGTCTCGGATGGATATACCGCCACCTGTCGGTTCCGGTAACTTAATCGCCTTTTACAAAACCTGGTGCTATAGGAGATACTATTCTGTTCTGCCGGTATCTCATGACACTCGATAGATATATTTAATACATATTTATACTATATTTCGGTTTCTTGTATTCGAATTTCAAAACAGTGCAGCTCAAATGCACATCGCTGGGATGGGCAGCAGCATCCCCGTCACAATAGCTGCGCTCTGGGATTGACAACTTATTTGTGATCTGAGTGGGGATCAAACCCCACACGACCCTTAGGTAATTGGTAATACAATACACGGAAGCCAAAAGGGTACAGGTTCGAATCCCATCTGATCTGTTGCTTTTAGCTTCGTCTCGCCTAAAATTAGTGTAAAATATGGGTATTTTGCCGAGGGTTACCAGTAGAGTAGAACAGTACCTCCCCCTGTACCATGTGTCGCTAAAGAGTGACTGAGGTGCACCCGAAACGTTATACGTTAAATGCTATGTACGGGTGGGAATGCGGAATGGGCAGTATTCGCGTCCGCGTAGCTACACTCTACGATTGCCATTACGCCTGCCCCGCGTGGCAATTATGAATAAAATGCCCCCTTTCTTGATATAATGATTAATTATGTTATGATACTCGTATGTTCGGCCGTGTGGTCCCGGCGAAGCAAAATAGCAACTCCCCCTGTACCAGGTGTTGTAAGAGGCGATTGAGGTACCAGAACCGACAGATGGCGGTATAACCATCCAAAGCGGTGTAGCTCAAATACAACAAGGCGGGTATGAGCAGCAGCATTCCCGTCAGGCAAAACCTTTCTTGGGGAGGTCTATGTTAAGCAATGGATGATTTCCGGCTGCTATGATGATGATAATGATAGATAATTTAAGTGTTATTTTGTTACAGGGCAAAGTCGTCGCTTCCATGAGGAAGACTGTTGAAGGGAGTAAATCCTGAGATATCGGAAGAATTTCTATAGGTATCAATAAACAAAGACAATTTGTGTTAGACTGTGTATTGAAAACATGACAGAAACACTTCAAGACGATGCTTGAATTTAATTCCATCCGATATGTGATCGATTTTGACGAGAAGGAAAAGTAACTTTTATATCAAATTGTATTTAGGCTGTAGTAAATTAATTATAAAAATGTGTTTAATATATGATAGTACATCGAACTCGATAGATTCATATAGTGTAATAATTTTAAACAATACGGATTCTTTAAATCATTGAATCTCATCTTAATTAGTCGATGTTTGTATAATGAATTAATATTGATTCTAAAATTAACAAATATTCATATTAATGTACTGGTTTAGTGGCACGAGTAAATTGAAAATGAGTACGATAAAGCTTTATAAACTTAACTCTTATGCAACAAATGCGATACGCGCGTGTGCGTGAACACTGGCGACCTCGTTGCGTGCGAATAAAACCTGTTCACACACACACGGCCAGAGCACATGTTCACGGTAACTTGCCCAGCATGTATACAGCGAGCGTATTTTGAAAGCAGGAGCGTATATATAAGCGACATACACACTGTAATTCTAATTGTACATGTCAAAAGTGTTTTATCGCATGTATTATATATCCCAAACAAGTGTTGTTAAATAGTTAAAACTCATTACACTGATAGATACTTATAGTACTGAAATCATATGATCTCGAACGATATTGTAGATTTAATGTATACTATAGTGTATTTCCTAATAATAACAATATTTACTAGTTTTAGAGGCTTAACACTTTAAAAAATACAATATAGACGAGCACACACATACATACAATGCAATTTTTTTGTAGATCAAAAGACGAACTCCATATAATATTAACAAATAAAGTATACTTTCAACTGTACGATTTTGAAAGATTTGTATAGATCAACCGCTGATCTATCGACTTGAAATGGACTTGTGAGTTAATGTTATAACAACAAACGAAAATTAAAACAATTTTCAAATAAACATACCATATCGACAGTCATACATTCAATGATCATAAGAGACAATGTGTAAGTTTACAGTAAGAACAAAAAATAAAATAAATACAATTAAATTCGTTATATCTTTATTAATAGAAAAGACATTTTTAATTATGTTGAAGCTGTTTTTAACAAATAATATTGAAATTGAATCCACTTTTACTTGAAACTGTTAACAAAAGTCAGATAAAAGTAAAATAAAAAAAATTGCCCATATGTCTCTCACACGAATTAAATTCTGACCGTCTGATATGTAGTAATCTAGTTCTTTTGTGAATTTACTAGATAGTAAATAATATTTATAGAATAATAAATAGCTTATAGCTTTTAACTCGTTCACTTTATTGTTAAACTATACAGTCAGTTAGTATTTTACTCCAAATAAAATAAAATGTTGCAGTGTTTATGATATATTACGCATGTGTTTTAGAATACATCTAGATTTAAGGACACATAGTTGTATATAGGTTTAAATTGATATGTTTATTCAAAATCATAGGTTCCCAACATGTGCAGTTTCGCCCGGAGGAGAAGCAAAATAAACCCCTATGGTATTTAACTACCACAAACATATCGCATTATTTATTTATATAAATATTACATGCAAATATTTTATCAATATCAGAATGCACAAGCAAGAATTCTTAATTTTAGGGTGTCAAGACTTTCTATTTTTACTCAGTATTTTCTATTTATATCAATATATAGATAATTAGCTATCTTGATAACTTGATGTTTAAGGATTTTTTTACGTAACGGTTTAATTGTCTACATCAGTTACCTGATAACTAATGTTGACAATCTGAAATTAAGCGTATCTGAAATATAGTACATATGTAGTTATTTAATACATAAATGAGTTTGTTTAAAAGCGATTAATACTATTTTTAGTAGGTATATGTTTATAAATAAAGAATATTTTTAATATTATGGGCATTTAATGAGTAAAATTATATTAGACAACGACGGCAGTAAAAATCTTATCTTTATCCTTACTGAAATTATAAATGCATAAGTTTGTGAGTATGGATGTAACAGATCTTACAGCTAAACAGCTCTAAATAAAATTAAGCACGAAGGTTTAAATTGAAATACAACCGATTCTCGATAATGTATACATTTCATTGTTTAGGCTGTAGGTTATATTATTTCTATCAAGATAATTAGTGTGTACATATTTGTTTACATAGTTTTGACTGATTCATCAGTTATTATTATAAAGCGCAAGTTGGTGTGCCTTTATGAACTAGTCTCTAGTCTGGCTCGGGACTGTCATAAGGCGCAAGTGAGTGAGGGCCGCAGTTTGAGAAACTCTGGCCCTTGTTTATATACTCAGTAGGCTATGACGCCATAATAAGGCGACGTGACTTTACTATGCAAGCTTTGTTTTGTAAATATTACTAAATATTATTATATGTGCAATTGTATAACGAATATACCAAATAAAATATTAATTGATATAGTTATTATGTCTGTATGAAATTCGTAACGTGTGCAATTTTATCTCAAATTGAACTGGGAGTAGCTTTTGTAAAATATTCTAATGACTTAATAAATGTTCAAAACCTTTTCTACGTTTATTTATTTATATCCACCATGAAATGGCGGAATATCCAACCAAAACAGCGTAGCTCCAATAGGGCATGGTTTAGACATTCTTGACGCGAGGCTATTGTCACACTGCACCCTGGTTATTAACAAGGACACAGAACAGATTTTTAATATATACAAAAAAATAACAGCACATATATACATATATATAGCATTAACAAATAACTTTAATAGATGAAAATTCCAAATATAGATACACTAAGCGGTAAAATGGTTCTCTTTGTTTTGCTCTCTAAAAGCGTTAAAATAGATATTGAATATTCTATTACTTTTCGTAATCTCCATTCAGTTAATTAAATTTCTATACAATTCTTTTATTAAAATCTATTAGGATCAAAGTTTATTACGAGTTAATTCTATAAAGCGGACTCGTTAAAGTTAATTTTGGTAAAGTTCCTCTCTACATCCTCCAATGGAAGATTTAGAAAAACCCTTTAAAATTACAGCGGTAAAATGAAATAAGAACTGATATAGAATTAATAATAAAAATCACGTACATTCCCGATTCGGCGATTTTAGCGAATTACTATATACCTTCAGGTATATAGTAATTCGGTAAATACCTCTCGAGTAAATACCTATCGAGATAGGTATAGGCACCAGACAATATGCTGATTATTCTGTGCTAGAAAATAGATCTGCTAAAATTTAAAAGCTTCTTCTTGTGGATCTAAGCAACTATTCTGTATTTATTGAAGTGATATTAAAATTACGAACAACAATAATCATAAATTATCTGTCTGCGACTGCGACTGCTAAAGAAGTTTCATTTGAACACAAGTTTCAAATGAATGAAGCTGTGGTAGGAAACACATGAAGTTTCGTTGTTCGTTTAATTATATAGTAGGGCTCCAAGGATCAAACTTTATACAAACTTTGTACTTATCAAGATAAATATGGGTAATTAATTTGTTTAATATTTAATGATTATTATTAATATATATAGATGTTCTTAGAATAATAAATCTCTAAGGAAAATATATGTCGGCTTTTCACATTCAACGAATTCGTGTATCGCTATACAACTTTAATACCGGGAGACTTCCTGCATCTTTTCATCTTATTTCCTATCTGGTGAGATACTCTAAAATTACCGGAACACTCGACAAATACATTTGCATGAGAAAAAAAAAACATTAAATTTTATGAGTTTCGCTATGTTCATAAAGTCCTTACTTTTCCATGACCTTTCCAAGAGGCTAAAAAACGGATAACAGGGCATGTTTATCATCTTACGATACCATAAACAAGAATGCAGAGTTATAAAGTACGTGGTAATAAATTAAGCCGCCCTGGTCTCGGAAATCTCAGAACTACGTGTTTATTATGCCCCTGTGGATTTGTTAACTTAGCTTGGGTTACAATTTACTCTTTAGTATAGATATAATATTATCTTAACTACAGCCTGGCTTTTAACACGGACATTTAATTTACCATTACCTTGAGATTACGTTTAGTTTGTATTTAATCGATATTCTGTGCGTTAATATCTCTATAGCTGACAAAACGCGACAGCACAATTTTTTGCACTAAATATACGCAATAGTATAATAATGACGGGCCCGTTGGCGCATCGGTAGAGACCGTATCTTGTGCGCCAAGGGTCGTGGGTTCGATCCCTATTTAGGACAAAGATTTATATGATAAATATTTGTGGTTCCTCTGTTGTCTGATGTCCGTAGAGCTTTGAGATACTTATCTCGGAGTCAGGCTTATCAGCCTTTAACGACGACTGACCTACCTCCCTCTTTGAGATACTATTCTACATTGCTGGAGTACAATAGTATCTATCTATCTATCTCAGCTGCAGCTAGCATTATATATATTATGAAAAGTTTGTCTGTTGCTTTGTTATAGTTTCGCCGATTTTGATAAAATTTTACATGTGGATACTTCTACTCTTTTGAAGTTGAAGTACGCATTCATTTTAATCATCCAATAATTTATATATTGATTTTGACTGGATGTACGAATATCTGTATATTCATAAAAATATGTTGAAATGGTTTGGACTTAGAGATAGAATGATGAATGAAAAATTACTGCTCAAATATATAAAAACAGAGTTAAATGGCAAAGTTGGTTTAAGACGACCTTAGTGAACGAGATATTGAAAAGGACCAAGACAGAAGTAATAAGAATAAAACGAGCATGTATGAAAGGACTAATGCGAGTTAAGGAAGCGAGAGAAGTATGCCAAGATCGTAGTAAGTGGAAATCCATAGTCTCTGTCTACCCTGTAACGTATGTATATTGCAAATATATGTTTTTTTTATAATCAAACTTCCTTTATATGCATTGTTCGGATCCTTAGACCCTTTTTGGCCGGAAGTAACATATTAGCGTACAAATATAATACGTGCCTGCGAATCCGTTACCCGAGTTTCAGAATGCTCATATCTGCCATTAAACTGAAAGATACTGGGGGGATGCAAGGAAACGGTCTGCCGGCGTCGGTAACCTTTTGAGGCGAGATAGTCAACAATTGATATCTTTATTAATCTACAGTTTTAAAAAAGGTTAAAATAAACTTACTACTGTAATATTACCAGCTTTTCGACTTTGTCTGCACGGAATGACGTCGATTACGCTCCCTGGCGGTCCCCGAAAGTCGGCTCTATTCCATAGAGAAAAATCTAAACCCAGATCTATACTCCGCGGATACATGTTTCCGTATAGAACGTGAAAAAATCTTCGTGCAAAATTTCACCAAGATCTGTTCAGCCTTTCCAACGTCAAACAGTAGCGAACACACATCCACAGATACATTTTTTTACACTTTACCTGCGTGATGTTGTAGAACTTTCATACTAACTCTGCATGGGGGATGCTTTTACCCCATTGAAAGGAATGCTTTTTCAAATAAAAATAGGGTAAACCACCCAATTATTGGCAATTTAAGTAGCTACTTCATAAAACCGGTAATATTTTCATGTTAAAATATGTTTTAACAAAGAAAAAACCATTAATGTTGGCCTTCTAAACTTTGGAGAACATTTTAAAGTACTTATCATTAATACATTATATCGTTTTAGTTAAGATATTGTACCTTTTCAAAAAATACCCAAAATACCAGTTACCGGCATAGCCAAACCTTATATTGGCAGTGATTATTACCTATTATTGTTACTATTATATATATATACTTGCAAAGCTGAAAAATATTTGTTAGGTCTTAATTAGGGCTTTTAAAGTGCATTCTATGAACCTATTTAAAGGAATTTGTATCATTAATAATCTAAATTAACGAAAATAAAAACATTTGAAAAAAAGTAACATTATATTTGTATTTGCATCTCTAAACTTGAGCTAACTTGCAAATCATTTGGAGATGTGGTAAAGAAATTCCAAATTTTCAATAAATAATCACTTGACTCCTCTGGCCTCAATTCTTTTTTAACAATTTTATGTATTGCCCTTTCTCCCAACAACTTTATAAAGTCATCTTTGCTGAGCACCCGATTGTCTGTTACATGCATGGGTTGCGTTAAGGCATTGTTATTTTTATTTGCAGTTCCTAGGCATTTACTATAATCTACTGCATCTGCATCAAAAGGACAAAGTCCAGTTGCTCTAAAACCATTTATAATTGTTGACGCTTTAACACTTTGGTCTATAGTATCTTTAAGTAACGGAACAAATTGAATTTTCGTTAACGCTTGAGATGGATTATTTCTTCGCCATTCTAGGACAGTTTTCTGCCATTGTGTTTTTAATGGTTTAAACGCAGCAACGTCTGCAGGTTGAAGGAGTCTAGTGCAGTTAGGATATAACGCTATAAGAATTATACTTAAACTAGTGCATAATTCACTGATAGCAAACGTCAAATGCGATTTGTGGCCGTCCACAAAAAGTATTACAGGAAATTGTGTGCCAGTTTTAACAAGGTGAGGATGTAAAACGTTTTTGATATACTCAAAAAATACATCTGAATTCATCCATCCATTATCACTTAACCCTACTCCCCAATCTTCAGGAATCTTAGAAGTTATCTCGCCAGGTAATCTATTATATGGAAAAATTACCATTGGCGGAGTAAGTTGACCATCTGCGCCAAAAGTGAACATGACGGTTAAGGAAGTTTTGGCTTGGGCGTGATCGATTTCATAAACGTTTTTTTCTCCTTTAGAGCTTAAAACGATTCCTGTTTTTGGACAAAGAACAAAATTGGTTTCATCACCATTGAATACTCTTGATGGATCTGCTAAGATGTTATAGTAGTTATTTTCGGTCATGTAAATCCTAATTTGTTCAAACCATCCTCTTACATCAGATTCAGAGACCGTGGAGCTGGCATCTGTCACGGCTTCTGGTGTTCGGAACGTAACAGTTGGATGTCTAGCTAAAAATAGTTTCAACCACTTCTCACCATTCTTAAAACTGCTGGCTCTACCCGATTTATGAATAAAGTCTGAAACACTCTATACCAAATCTTCTTTACTTTTTGGAAACCCTTTTTTGCTACTCATTGTTATCCAGTCAACAAAAAGCAGTTCTTCCTCGTCAGTTAAAATCGTAGACGGACCGGGCTTGGAGCGATGGTCAGGATGTTTCATCCTAAATTGAATAGTAGACCGTGGTACGCTGAAGGTTTTTGCAGCAAGTTTTTTGCTCATGCCCTTTGATATTTCGTGAAGTGCTTTTTGTAGATTCTCTTCTGTGTAAATCTTCCGTTTAATACATGTTTTAGTGTTTCTTTCTCTAGACTTCTTCAGACTAGGCTTCATTTTGAAAGCATCTAAAAAGATAATACTTTTATTGGCACCTTTTTAACCAATGTTTGTGCCAATGAATGGATTTTACATAATTGGCAGTGGGTCAATATTTGTATTGGTGTATCTAAAACATTCGACAATATTTTAAATGCAGTATAAATTCAATTTTGAGACAAACTAGGTCTAATTTTCAATAAACTCAAATTATTTTAAATACCCTTTTATTGGCCTGGAAAAACAGTTTTTACGCAGACCAAATGTTGGCACACCACAAATAGCTAAAATTTGCAATCACATTACATATAAAATAAAGTTTAAAAAAGGTCCTTTACATATTCAGTAATAACACAAAATGAAATTATATAAGAATAACATAACAGATTTGCACTTTTTTTAAAGATTAGGATAGGTCTTACCTTAGCAAAAAACGAATCTTTTGATTATATTTTTGTCGCACCGGTTCCGACGAGTCAAACAGACGGTTATTGTGCCGCCATGTTTAAAGAAAAAAGAAACGTGTGTTGCCAGTTGTGTAAAGAATGATACCACTGTTTAATTTCTACTACATTTTTTGAGTCTGGCTATAAAAATCTTAATTTTCTTAAAAACTGGAGCATGCCAATTAACTGGTACAGTGCCAGCAAATGGGTGGTTCATGATTTTCAATAAGGAACCTTTTTACTTGCGAATTTCATTTCATGCGAATAACAGTAATTCATATCATTCAAAAATGGTAATTTTGCTTACTAACTTTGGACTTCTGTTTTACTCTTTTAGAAGGCACATTTTCAAAAATCCTTTCTAAATATTTGCGTTGATATGTTAATCACTCAGTCAGCTACCCTTTAAAATGAATAGAAAACTTTAATGTAAAACTGTGTACTTGTTTCATTTTACGGTTTAACCATCGATTCGATTTTTATAAAGTTTGGCACATGAATAGTTTGAAATTTAGTGAAGAACATAGCATAATACAATGTAAGTTCCTGTAAGACATGATATAAAAAGTTCACTCAAAGTCACAGGGGGAAAGCTAGTCCAAACTAATATTATAAAGAAAAAGATTTATTCTACTTCTTTCTTCTGACTTTTAATATAACTTAAGCAAAAACTGCCTCGCCGATTCTTAAAGTACTTTCACACTTGGAAAGCTATCTAGAATACAACAATGAAAGCAAAATTGTATTTCCCAAAAATACTGGAATGATATAAGAAAGTTCTTTCTATATGTAAAGCTATAATATCAGCATTACGTAATCCCTACTATATATAATATTATAAATGCGAAAGTAACTCTGTCTGTCTGTCTGTCTGTCTGTCTGTCTGTCTGTTACGCTTTCCCGGTTAAACCTCTCAACCGATTTTGATGAAATCTGGCATAGACAATCTTTAGACCTTAAGAAAGGACATAGGCTATTTTTGAACTCGAAATAAGGGTTGTAAGGGGTTGCAAGGGGGGATGAAAAGTTGTTTGCATGGATCGCTATTTTTAGAGCTAGAAACTTAAAACTTATTTTTCAGGCCATTGATTCGATATAAATAAACGTGACATTCAAAGTTTATATAATTTGAAGTAAATAGGTATGGTACCCAAAAAACTATTCCACGCGGACGAAGTCGCGGGCACAGCTAGTTTACTATAAATTGTCAAACAATAGTTTGTTTACATAACGTGCGCCTGCTGCGTTTTCAATAGCAAATACACTCAACGTCGTGTTTGTTAGTGAACTAATTAGACACTATGGTTTACATCGCGTATACTGCACTTCTCTTACCATACAACATCGTAATTGTACATTTAATTCAGAATTATAACAGTTTGTAATTTGCGTCTCTGAATTTAAATTCAACATATGCTAATACGTCTCTAAGGTGCAAAAACTATTAAATAGTGAAACTGGTAATTATTACAAGTATCTTCAGTTTTGAATATTGATAACTATTTTTTTTCCTCTATTCCCACACCAGTCCTAATACATTGAACCATTACCGAGATAAATCACTTAAAGCACTTGTGTTATGAACATCAGACAAAACAAATACTTACTTTAATACATATCTAAGATACAGAATTAATGCATTCATTCATCGTAATCACTAGTGACTATATTTTTTTTATATAATGCGAGCATTATTTTAATATACCTGACGAAATGATACAATTGTAATATTCGTTATAGAATATTAAACTAAATAACAAATGGTATATAATAATCTGAGTTCGAGTTTTACTACAAATAGACGTGAGTAATCAGATGAGCATAGGCGTATATAGAGGAGGGGGCAGAATGGTCTAGCGCCTAGGATAAACTATGATTGGAAATATTGTAATACTGGTATCAAAGTTCTCAAATTTATTGACGTTATATTTAAAACTACTCTGTGTCATTGCATCAGTTATGGTATGTCAAGGGCCAGGCCTTCTCTGAAAAGTAACCGCATAAGTAGATACGCGAATAAGAGGTAGCCTCTTTCCTTGTACAATCATAAAGGATTTTCACACTAAAATAAAAATTTCGGGGACTGAAATGCTGCTATGAATGATCCGCATGTTGCCAACCCCTGCCCTATTCCATTTATTTTGTCAAACAGGACAAAGTCCAGTGATATCTTCACGACGACACAAAGTGACGTTGCTTTTGAATATTCTTTAACATTTGGAATACTTAATTTATTCATATGGAAACATTTCTTTTATTGAATTATTAAAATTGCCGTAAAATAAACACTTTATTACACGGATCTAACAACTCATCCTGTCTATCAATATCTTATGCGTTAATGGTTCGATCTCTACCCAGGGTAAACATTTATATGATGTTCATTAATGATGGCCGTGGGGCAACGGTCCAGTATAACCTTCCCCTATAGTACCTTACACCTGGATGTCGTAAGAGGCTGTTGAGGTATTGGAACCGAAAGATGGCGGTGTATCCATCCAATAGAGCATAGATCAAATGCTACGGGGATGAGCCACAAGTATCCCATCGCGAAGCTACACTCTGCAATTGCCATCACGCCCAGCGGCAAATTCCCTATTTCTTGGGGAGACCTGTGTCTATCAGTGATGATGACGATGTATGGTAGTTTTGTCTATATTTGTAATCTCTTTGCTGTCTGATATCCGTTACACAGCAAGCTCACAATGCCTTAAACTACTTATCTTGGAGTCAGGTCACTGTATATCATGTCATGTGAAATTGTTATTTTTTTTAGCTATTCACTGTGTCACTAACGCTGAAATAAGTCATAAGGATTTTATTATAAAAGGAATAATTATTTTTCGTATGTCCATATTGTTGACATCTGGTAAACTGTGGAATCTCAGTTCACTTCCTGGGGTCTGTGATTATGACTCTTGTGTCGTATATATATTCAATATTCTTTACCTTAGAGTTTTCGGAGCTGGGCTCAATGTTCACAAAGAACATGTTGAATGGCTTAATGGTTTGTCTAGATATTACACAGATTACTTCGCCTCTGATCCTATTCCCTGTTTTCTCTATTTCCTCTACAATATCTGTTTTTGAAATGGTGTGATTTTTTTTTTTATCACAGTTCTGTAGCATTTGCATTGCTTTGGCGTGAAATTATGTCCTATTATATCCCATTACCTCGGATAACTTGAATTAGACTTTTATATACCATCACCTTTAGCTGGTCTCTGTTAATGATCTTATAAGAGTATCTGTCACTAGTTACAGTGTTATTTAATAGTTCTGTCAATTTTGTCAAATCTTCTATGCCATACAAAATATTGGTGAAATCTCTGGCTCGTTAGTGTAGTTTAACCATGTTTAGATAATCTCTTCTTTTTTGGCTGTCGGCCTGTAGGTACTCTTTGCCATTATACAGACATTATGTTCATCATTTATTTTTGTTGATGAGGATATGGGAGGTTAGATATTCGATTCAGAACATTTTATGGTACCTAGTGATGATATGACTTGGATAGAAAGCTTGCTGTGTTAGTTTTTTATTTGTGCAACCAGAAACATTCGCCTGTATGGGGGTCTGGTCACCATCTCCTGCGCTATCTTCGCGCACAACTTATTTGTTAGGTTTTGTTTTTATTTTAGTTTTCATTATTTTTCATTTAAATCCCACGAGTAAAGTCAATTTATTAAGTCACTCAAAGTCTCTTATGCCTATTCCCTTGAGAAGGCTCCATACAACGCAGATGGCTAGGTCCACTGAGATTCTCGCTTACAATTGATTTCCCACCATGCATCCTCTAGGCACAGTAAACACCGTAGGATTGGGGTATTTTTAAAGACCACAATTTCGCGGTTGAGTGTTGGTTTGTTAATTTCCTATCAACCTTAACTAGGCTTCCCGGCCCAGATTTTGTCAGGTTAGTTGACCGGCGTTATGAGTCGGGTGGTACTACCCGGGGACAAGCTCCTACGGACGCGAGTCATTCACTCCTCTCTATAATGATAAATAATATGATTGCATATTATAAGTACAATTACAAATATAAGAAAAGTCATTAAAAAAAAATTGGAAAGGAGCATTACCTATTATTATAATTATTCCTTGGTTCGACTGAAGTACCAATTGAATAATTATTAATACGTATTCATCATTATATCATAATTATATTGTTTCAAGAACTCCTGTTGGATTTTATATATAGGTACACCTCCAACTACATATTTTCTGTTTTTTTTTATTCAGCCGTTGTCGGGAAGAGACCGCTCTATGCGTAAGATTATATTGTACTGTCTTTTTTTAATATCCATTTTGCCGTGTGCCGTGACCCTCCTCCCTCGGTACCAAGTACATATTACATTTATCTGGTGGAGAGAATGAGGATTCCGGGTAACATCTTGTCATCTTTATTTTTGTCACATCCGGACTAACGGAGTTGCTGAATTAATTCCTTGGATATATATATATTAAGAGATAGATTGCTTCTGGCATGTAATTACGAATCATATTGATTAAGTACTCCGTATTTGCGACATTAATGCGATTTACCCTTGACTTCGGCCGTTTGTGGTCGACTTTATAGAAATAATAATAATATTCATATCTTTAATTGTATGCTAGGACAATATAGTAAATAAGATAAAATGGATCCTCATTACAGCCATTAGAAGTTCACTGCTGGACAAAGGAAGGCCTCTCCAAGGAAGGAGGTTTTTGTCCGTAATTGCCGCGCTGGGCAAGCGTGTTAGCAATCGCAGAACGCAGCTTTCGCAATGGGCATGTTGCTATCCATCCACGGCCAGTCGCATTTGAGCTTTGCTCTTTCGGGTGGATATATCTATCTATCCCGATACTTCCGTCGCCTATTACGGTACCTAGCGCAGGGGGAGGTACTATTCTACTCTGCCGGTACCACACGGTAGTTACTTACATTCCATTATGTATAAAATGTATAGATTATTCTTACGGCAACAGGAACAACATGAGTGAAACTGCGAAGAGTTGCTGGTCAAAAATAAATATAGAGATCTCTAGAAATAACTTCAGACAACAAGTGCCCCCTCTCCTTGTACTAAAAGGAAATTTCCTCGTGTTGTTATTTTTCATGATCTTTCGTATTTTCATCGAATTCCCTGCAGTATGCATCCTCCCTTTGTTGTCCGCATTCTATGTAAAGGCATAGAGCCGTTATGGAGGTTATCTCTCGTAAAAACCAAGTTTCTGCCTCGTTACCTTTAATGTAATGTTGTAACAACCTTCGCTTAGTTCATATAATGCTTATACATAGATAAATTTTTAAATAATCAAATCTGATAGTTATAAAGAATACCTCGTATATTATTGCTTAAAGCTTATTAAATGCTTTTGTATATCAGAGTAAATCCCAGTACTCGGATATAAAATTTATGATATAAAATTAAATAAGAAAGACCACATGAATGCCATAGTGCAACAACCAATATGGCGGCGCGACAAACGCTTGTTCCAGGTATTTTTTTATATACTACTGAGGCAACTTGCTGTAAGGTACCGGCAGAGTAGTATAGTACCTCCCACTGCACCAGGTGTCGTAATAGGCGACTAAGGTACCAGAACCGACAGATAGCGGGAAATCCATCCGAAACAGTACAGCTCAAATGTACAGGGCCAGGATGAGCAGCAGCATCCCCGTCGCGAAAGCTGCGTTCTGCGATTGCTAACACGCTTGCCCAGCACGGTATTTATGAGCAACAACCTTCTTTTGTTAGAGGAGCCTTTGTCCAGCAGTGTATTTCCAATGGTAATGATGATGAACAGGATCCATGTTTTCTTATTTACTATATTGTCCTAGTGTACAATAAAAAATATCGATATTTTTATTATTACTATAACGACGACCACAAACGGCCGAAGTCAAGGATAAATCGTATGAATGTCACAAATACGGAGTATACGGAGTATGCTGTATATTCATGTGTATGTATATAGTGTACAGAAGATGTCACAATAATGTTAATAAATGCAGAAATACGTATACATTTACCACGGATATTGTTTTCGGTGATCCAGCGAGGCCCTCAGGAAGGTGCTTTTCTTTCCCCACGGTCTCAGATTAAAATGGGTCCAGGTAATTTGCGATATGAAAAGTTATTTAATTAGTAAATGTATATGTAACGAAATTACATAAAATTATTTTAAATTTAAAGAGCTTTCATGGAGGTCGATAGGGGGTGCTTCGGAGAGCATCACGTGATTTAATGGCGGATTGACGTTTAGATTGATTTGCCTATCTTAATGTTAGGTATTTTTATTATGCCATTGAAAGTAAAAGAAGTAAACGTGCGGTCTGTCCTACATGTTTTAAAACACAACTCTCGCATAGTGTTTTTTTGTTCCTTGGGTGGATATTTGTATAAAAGGCTTAATAAAGATTTATCATTAATATATATTATATTATAGGCTTAATAAAGATATATATATATTGACTACCGCTGCAAGCATGAAAAGAGTTATTATTACGATGGTTGCTAAAGATTGATTACGATGATATAGAAAAATACTAACAATCATATCTAAATAATATAATAACAATTGAAAAACTTGTCATAATATTTTCTTAGATTTTAATTGTAAGTCCAAAATGTATAACACTATTGTATATTGTTATTATTATTTACATTATTTTTCTTTGGATTTTTGATTTTTGAAAGAAAAGCACTGAGGGTGTTTTGGTATATAACTAAAATTCACGGACCTAGGCCAAGTGAACTTAAAAATTCATCACATCAGTTATTGGAAGTCCACTGCTAGACATAGGCCTTCCCTAGAAAGGGGGAACTTTGCCCATAATTGCCGCGCTAATCAGTTTTCGCGACAAGGATGCTGTTACTTATCTCCGCCCTGTGTACATGAGCTACACTGTATCGGATGGATATCCCACCATCTGTCGGTGCTGGTACAAAGGCAATACATTTGTACTCTGAAGGTACCTCACGGCTGAATACGGCTGAACTTCAGAATTATGACGGGAAAATGGTGTATCATCTTGTAAGAACTTTCAGACAATGCGGCAGGTGTTAAGAATTGCCGCTTTCTGCATAGTGGCATAAGGCTTGCTGGCCTTTGATCTAAAAGGCTTTGTTTCGAAATGTTCATATGGGGATCATATTTTATAAAATGCTCGTGTTAGGATTTTCCGTGGATTATGAATGTTACGCGATTTATGATTTACACACGAATAATGAAAAGGTTTACTTCATTTGTCCAACTCGTACGTACGCGGGGTTTACCAGCGTTAGTGGACTCAGGTTTAAAAACATTAGCTTCCTGTATGCATTATTTCCTGAAGCACTAGAGGCTATTACTGCGGAAATGTGTTGAGAAGGTTTTGTGCATTCAGTCGGGCTGGTTGACTGTGTAATTATGTCGGTATGTCTGCCAGTCTCTAACATTATATTATAGTTATTATTATTAGTGGTTTTACATAATTCTAAATTGTGTCTCCTAATAATTGATAATGATTGTCTATGTGATTATTAGCCTTCTGAAGTCCATAAATGGACATAGGCCTCCCCAAGATAGTAAGATTTATGCATATAATTGCCGTACTGGGCACGGGAGATGGCAATCGCGAACGCGACTTCGCGACAAGGATTCTGCTGCCTATTCTCGCCCTGTAGTATTTATTTAGCTGCGCTATTTCTGATGTATATACCGCCATCTGTCAGTTCAGGAACCTCAGACGCCTCTTATGACACCTGGTACAATGAGAGATACCATTCTACTCCGGTAACCCATGACGTCAGAAAATATTCACATATGAATATATCTCACAGCTCACTAAATACACAACGACGTAATATTATCTGACCGTAAAATACTTGACGTATGCTAACAATACCTATGGGAATAACCAGTCGATGGCTTCGTAATTGGATTGTCGGCTTGGGCACAATAAAATCTAACCTATCTTGGTCTACCTGTAGACCCTTCGACACGTCTGCGAACATCAGCTAGTCCGCAGAACTTCTGTGTTCAGGGGTACGGAGGTAAGGGTTCTTTGGAATTATATTTCTTAATCAACTTATTTTTGATATGAGAGTTTATTTCAGGATTATAGATAAGTCAACGTATTATTTATTTCGGAAGAAGGAATCTTTTTATTACAGCGACGCAGTGAAAGGCAGCAGACTTCTATAAAAAATGTACTTAAACATTTACGGAAATATACATATATCATTACATCTATAAATATGCAACCTAGCTAAAATCTTGGTTTATTATTTTAACGGGTCCGATGGCGCGGTAGGAGTGATCCTATCTTGTACGCCAAGGGTTATTATGGGTTGGATGCTGACTCACAACAAATATTCCTTTAATAAGTACTGTTTGTTCTGTACCCAGGTGTTAAATTTGTATTTAAGTTAGTTATCCCTTTCGGTTGTATACTTGTATGATCTCGACGTTCTGGTTACCAATCTCGACTTTGTCCCCTGCCACTGATCATTAAGTCAAACTTAAAGTAACTATAAACCAAAAACTAACTATAAACAAATATTCCCTAACTACCATATTTGATAGCTGATTAACCTACCCAATTCTGTGAAATTTTTACAGTCTATTTTGAGCTCAATGTCTCACTTTTATAGATTAATGTCGATTGCAAAGTTTTGACAGATTTGGGTCGGTTGAGCTGTTGCTGTGTGTACCAGGTGTTGCAAGAGGTGACTGAGGTACCAGAACAGACAGATGGCGGTATATCCATCCGAATCAGTGTAGCTCGAAGGCACAGGGCGGGTGAAGACTGCGCTCAGCAATTGCCAACACGCTTGCCCAGCGGCTGAATTACGGACAATATTCCCCCATTCTTGGGGAAGCCTATGTCCAAATGGACTTCCAATGGCTTATATGATGACGCACCTTTTTGGAGGCCTATATTAAGGCATAAAGTGGCCATCCTACGACCGATATGATAATGATGAATTCTTATACTAGTTTCAATTTAAAAGTGAATCTCAGACCCGAATTCTTGAAATATGGCCTCATTCGCCTTAAAAATCATTATTATTAAGTTAAATAAATATTATCCAAAATACGAGAACGAATATATAAAAGCTGATTATTTTGACAGTCTCACGGATTTTGACAGGGCCGAATTGGCCACAAAGTGACATAGCAAGTTTTCCGTCGTCGAAAAACGACGTCAGAGAAAATGAATCGAATATTTTATCTCGTAGGTGATTTATTCAAAGTTAATATGAAAAATTAGCTAATACGTAAGACGACGTGACTTAAATTTATATATATGTTTTATCATCATAATGAAAAGTCCATTGTTGGACATAAGCCACCCCAAATTAAGGCGATATTTGCCCATAATTACTGCGCTGGGCAGGCGTGGTGGCAATCGCAGAGCACAACTTGGTAACGAAGAAGCTGCATCTCATTCCCGTCCTGTAGTATGTAAGTTGTGCTGTTTTGGATGGATATATCACCATCTGTTGGTTTCGTTACCTTAGTCACCTCTTACGACACCTGTACGGTATCCCACAATTAATATATATTTATCATGAATAAAATACTGCAATGCCGTGAGGTATCGGCAGAGTAGAATTGTATCTCCCTCTGTATCGGGTGTCGTAAGGGGCAACTACGGTACCAGAACCGACAGATGGCGGTATATCCATCCGAAACAGTGTAGCTCAAAGGCGCAGGGCGAGTGAAGGCTGCGCTCAGCGATTGCCAACCAGCTCACTGAGCATGGCGATTATGGGCAACATTCCTTCTTAGGTACTTGGAGAGACCTTTGTCGATCAGTGGTCTTCTAATGGCTGATATGATAATTTTTTTTGATAAATCAATTATATAAAAGGAGAACCTGACTGACTGACTGACTGTCAGTCTGTCTATAGTGTATACTTTACAATTCATTTAACAGAAGTTTAAGCGACTTATTTCAGTCAGGGATACTGTGTGATTTTGTGTTTTTATTTTACATAGGGTATGTCAATTTATAACAAGCTTCAGCTTGAATCCGTCGCTGGGTGCTACTAAAGCATTAGATAACTTTACGAGCGACACCGCGCGGGCACGCAATAAGTGCCAGTTCCCGCCTTCCCGCGCGGCAATCACCCTGCGTCACAACATGCAAATTTTATTGCTCCATATTTCATTTCTTTTTAACCCTCCGTAACTCGTCCGCCGTGAAATGTAATTCGTTAATATTCATGTTAGAATTTTCCAACATGTCTTATTTTGTTACTGGGCAAAGAGAACTGGTTGCGTTAAGTCTGTCCTTACTTTTATTGCTAACATCGTCACATAATTTATGAGCTACCTAGAACCAAAGGTACCTCGCTCCCACCTATTTCTTCTGCTACTACTTTCTACCGCCAAAATGCATTGTTCGTATTGTTGTGATCCGGTTTAAAGGGTAAAATAAATAATAATAATAAATTCCCACAACATCTTATACATTGACCTGACTCCGTGGTAAATCGTTTTTTAAAGCACATGTGTTACGGACGCCAGACAATAGAGGAATCATGAATATACTTCTTGAACAGATATGTTTAACACCCAGACACAGAACAAACACAGATATCATCGTGCAAATATTTCCTCTAGTGAGAATCAAACCCACGACCCTTGACGCACAAGTTAAGATCAATTCTCAAATGCAACAGGACGGAGATGGATGGATGGAAACAGCATTCGCGCCAATAAGCTACGCCCTGCGATTGCTACCACGCTTGCCCAGCGCGGGAATTATGGGCAAAATTCTCTCTTTCTTGTCTTGCATAAGTCCATGATACATATTAGACATGCCGGCAAAACGTTAAAATAGCTCACCCTCCATACATAGTTTAAATAAACTCTACAAACTTAAGTGTTTGACTTATCACGCCACCATAGTGCCGCTATTGATTACGATTTTTATAATAGGAATATGCTGAATCCGACTTAAACGACAAAAAAAATACTAAGTAAGAATGTACAGATATATGTTTGTTACTCTTTCACAAAAAAACTACTAAATTAATATAATAAAACTTTATATATAGCAACAAGAGTAACACAGAAACTATATTTTTTATAGATTTATCTAATTTCCACCCCACCCCAAACGCCTACCAAATTGCAAATCTGCTTATCATCACGTTTTGTTGGATATGTAGACATGAGGAAAAAAGGTTGTTTTATGTACGTTTATAAATAGAATTTCAGTGGTTTTTGTAATATCGAAATAACATATTTTTATACAAGACTAATATACAAACTACATATAATATTTTTAAAGATTTGTCTAGTATGTTATTTAAAGATTTGTCTAATATGTTGTGTTGGAAAAAAGTTGTTTTAGGTATGTTTATACAAAAAAATAGAATTTAGGTGTCTTTTTGTAATATCAAACAACAGATTTTTAGAATATGTACATAAAAGTTAATGCTATGCACTATAAAAAATTAGCTCTTTTACTTTTATGTCTGTCTGCCCGAAGTAAACTTCAAAACAGCAGGAAAACTATGTTATAAAGATGATCTTAGTCTTATTTTACAACGGGTAAAAAGTGGTCAAAACCGCGGGGCGCTACTCGTCTATAATAAAATCACCAGAAGGTTTGAAAATCAAAAGAGGCTGTTAATATTTCAGACTAAAAAAATATATTAAATATCCAGCTAGCACAGCACCAAACCGGGCGCCCTCCCAAGAGAAGTGACACTTCAATACCTCGTATGTAGCACTAGTGAATAAGGTCCAAATTTCAGCATTTTGAAACGAATTTTGAACTCTATTTACAACCGATACTTACGCGGTTTTGAACCACCATTGGCTCTATCTATGTAGAGTAATCGTGTTTTTCCGTAGTGGGTCGACTCTTAAACTCAAACTCAATGGGCTAAATTTAGATCCGAGTTAAATTGAGTTCGTTTGTCGTCTTAACAGAAATTCTCCTTAATCTGGACCCAACCTCAACTCTAAGTAATTTACGATTCAACGCTTGTTGAACGTAACTGCAAAGTAAACATATTATAACGTTGCTCTGGTATATAATGACTAGAAGCACCACGTGGTTTTACCCGCGTAGTTCTTTCTCCCGTGAAAATAATAAATACAAGGCGTACCCAAGAAAAGGGGAACTTTGGTCATAATAATGATTCCCCCCCCCCACTATCTACACGCCTATGTTTGCACGACAATTGTAGACATAAACATTCCGGATGGATCAAATGACCCATTCTTGAAAACATCGTTCAAATAAGTTCAACCGTTCAAGTCATTTAGAGCTTTTTCTTTTAATTTTTATAGAGTCATTCTTTCCCAATATTCTTTTTAACTTACAGTAAGTATAAGTTTTTTCTAAACTTAGCGAGTAACAACATCCGAAGCAGTAGAAGTGCTGCTGCCCACTATGCATTTGTGATACACTGTTTCGGATAGATATACCGCCATCTATCTGTTCTGGTCCTTTTGGTCTGGTACTATTCAACTCTGTCGGTACTTCACTAATCGATAGTACAAAAGTTTGTCAAACTACTAATCTGTTTGTGAGTAACATGGCTAGACGTACAAACCGATTTTGATAAAAATTTTCATGTGAATAGCTTGTCCCCTAAATAAGATCGTGGGCATAGACTAGATAAAAGTAGCTAGTTGTATCTAGCAATAAAAAATGACACAGAATGTTCTAACTAGAATATTATAAAATCTGACTTAAAGACTAGTGGTTGAAAACCTGCCTATAAAATGCATAAAAGAAACACCTATAAATTAATTAGTTCATTGTGAATAAATTCAAATTTTCATCCATTTGCTTTTTATATAAACATGTACAGAGCAACATATTTAACTACCTAAATCTGTCCAAATTGTGCAGTCGCCATTAATTTCTAATTTCGAGCGGTTAAATTCAAAATTTATTGAGAAATTTTGACAGATTTGTGTAGGTTTGTGTATACGTTATTTGTATGAATCTGTATCACTTTGTCTCTATAATACCTTCATCAGACTAGCCGTCGACTTCAGGACAAAGACCTCCCCAAGAAAGGGAGAATTTTCCCATAATTGCCGCGCTGGGTAGGCGTAGTGGTAATCGCAAGGCGTAGCATTGCAACGGAGATGCCAATCATCATCCTATTATATTAGAATTGCGCTGTTTCAGATGGGTACACCGCCATCTGTCGGTTCCGGTAACTTAGTCGACTCTTACGAAATTTGGTACAGATAGAAGTATGTACTATTTTACTCCCCTAGTAATCCACGGCAATATTCCCTTACTGCTATACAGGTACCTATATTAGTAGTGCAGACGGGTTCGCTCAGTCTTCTTCCTCTTTTGCGAATTTACTATCCCCAGAGACGATCACTCGAGCCGAGGTCCCTCTTCAACGAACCCTACGGTTGATGACGTGGTAGCAATCCGATGGTTTATTGAGCGGCCTAATCTCACCGGTGGAAGTGAAGTTGGAATTAAAGTTTAAGTAGAACAGCATTAGGTTTGTCCGAAAAAACCTCTATATATATATTTAGAATATATATATATATATATAGAGGTGTGAGGAGAGGAGTGAATATATATATATATATATATTCACTCTTACATTATATATTTATAACCCATAAATCCAAAACTTAAGGTAACTTAAGTATTACGGTAATAAAGATTCATTAACCAAGATCATTATCATCATCATCATGCTAGCCATTGAAAGTTTACTTATAGACATAGGCCTCTCCAAAAAATAAGGTTTTTGCCCATAATTGCCGCGCTGACCAAGCGTGTTGGCAATCGGCAATCACAGAGCTAAACTTTCGCGACGGGAATGCTGCTGCCCATCTCCGCCCTGTGCCCATCTCTGTCGCAAAAGCTACGCTCTGCGATTGCCAACACGCTTGCCAAGCGCGGCAATTATGAGCAAAATTCTCCGCATCTAGGGGAGGCCTATGTCCGGCAATACACATCCAATGGCTGATACGATAATCAGATATTCTAGGAGATATTAAATTTATTTCTACCAACATGTCAAACGCATGACAAGAACATGGTGCGTCACCCTGTTTGCAAGTTTAGCGACAGCGAAATAACTTCCAAAGTCTTTACTTTTAATTAGTCCAATGTTTATTTCTATACTGCCTAATCTGCAATCATAGGACATACCAGGTTTTGTACCTTTACTACTCTAAACCAAGATAATAAAGTAAAATTGCAGAAAATTTTTAATGTGTGTGTAAATAACACTGTCTTGTTTACGTATATATTTTTTAGGTGTGATAACAAAACAATGAGTTTGATATTTATAACCTTATACTTGACACTTGACAGTTGCAACGAGTTGGTAATTCCAGCTAGAAAAAAGGAAAAAATTATGACACCTTTTTTTAATATTGCGGCATAAATTTTGTATCTTCATAATAAAATTAAACAATTATTTTTTCTACCTGCATAAATCTGTCAAAATAGCGAAATTGACTATTGTCTTTATATAAGAGTAATTGAGTTTAAAATAAACGGTGAAATTTTTACAGATACAAGTCAGTTACTTAAAAGTAACGTATTCCTAATTTAGTTTACGAATTTTAGTTTTATTGGACGCTTTGTATAAACTAAGCTACCTTAGTTCGGGCTCAGCGTTTTGTTTTTGAGTTTACTTACACAAAGAAACAAATCAACCTATCCAAATCTGTCAATTTGTTATCATTACTTCTTAAGAGGTATTAAACCTCACTATTTCAGATCGCGAAATTCTGACATGTTTTGACAAAGAACTAGATACTTGATATTTGAAATAATTACTGCATTTGGACATAATTATAACCGTGTTTAACTAATTGAACCAAGAATTATTCAAATAGTAATGACATCTAGCTTATTTGTATGTAAACAAAAACAAAACAGAACTTTTAACACATTTAGTATAATCTAATATCAAAAGAGGGCGCTACTACCTGTAAATAATTTTTAGTAAACTTAGGTAAACATCTTTTATTATTTGAGCAAGATTGTAAGGTAAAATAAAATATTTTTTTTGTATAACGTTTTATTTCTTAATTCGACTTATTAATCTTCACTTCAACTGAAAATTAAAAGTATATATTTGTGAAATATATTTAAAATTTTATCTGCGACATTAAAATAGTTGCCTTGTCTTGTCTATGGTAAATCAAAATGGCTGACTACAGTGATGTTCAATCGGAGTTTTATTTTCTTTGTTTACCATAAAAATAGCTTAACAGTTTTCATTTATTGACTTTCATGTGACAAAATAAAATGTTTATAGGCATAAAAACTCTGAACGTTCATATAAATACGTACGAGTGTGTGATTTGACATAAAACTAGTGGTACCAGTCTCACCTTGTAAAGAGAAAATGGGGAATTGTTTCAGCAGCACAGGAGAAAAGGATTCTAAAAGTAAGAATGAAAGAGCGAATCCTCATGAGGAAGACTCGCGTCCATTCCAGACTCCAGTGCCGACTCCACCCCCAGATCCAATTAGATCCACCGTAAATCAGGGTACTGACACGAATGAGGTCCCTCCCACCCGAATATTCGTTGCCTTGTATGATTACGATGCTAGAACCGACGAGGACTTGAGTTTCAGAAAAGGAGAACACCTAGAAATCCTCAATGATACACAGGGAGACTGGTGGCTAGCTAGAAGCAAGAAAACTAAACAGGAGGGCTACATTCCGTCGAACTATGTCGCTCGCCTGCAGTCCATAGAGGCCGAACCGTGAGTAACACACTGTTTTTATGCAATAATTTGATAGTGAGTAAGTAGTTCCTGCGCGATTTCTTTTCCTTTATACGTTTTTATTGCATGCCTTCTGATCATTTTAAATTGTTATTGTGAACAGCTGTTCTATGTGTGAACTATTCATTAGCAAATTTTGTTATGATTGATTTACAACATTGAGTACCATAGGTCATATATAGTTATTTTGTACCAAAATCATCATCTAAATGTGACAAATGTTTAAGTATATAAAATAATTAATTGATTACTACATAAAACAGAACTTTTCTTAACTATTGGGGTAATTTATTTTATATAAAAAGCCTTGTTATTATGGATATATGTATGATGAGAATGCTCAGTTACTATCATGTTTACAACCAATAGTTGAGTAATTTTTGGCTATAAAAACTATCATAAGACCTGTTTTCAAGCAAATATAAAATATTTTTGGATAGTTATTTGGATCAAAGATGACTAAAACATGTTTTCCCACTACTCATTTAAATAAATCCATCTGAAGTGGTTTACTTTAAGCGTTGCCATAATTCTGTTATAGATAATTTATGGAAGCTCAGTAATATCTATTGCTCCAAGTATAGGAAATGCAACCACTGTATTTATCATTGTTGTTTGATAAGTCTATAATATGTCATTAATAGCCAATTAAATTGAACTTAACTGTAAATTGCGTTGTGTAGCTTTAAATACTAAAAACAACCAAAAATCTATTCTGGCAAGATCATATTGTTATATACTATAATTTTATTGTTATTTGACTAGGTTAATTATCTTTAGCTACTGATAATAATAGTATCCTCATAACAATTATGCTGTCAGTGAACACATTTCATTCTTATGAGTTCCATATTTATAAAAAGCACTGCTATTAATGTGACTGTGGGGATGTCTAATTTTTTAAATATATTTAAAAATATTCAATTATATATTATAAGATGATATTCACTAATATATATAATATAGCCTATATTACTCCAGAAGAATGTAGTGAAATTATTGAATATTATTAGTGAAAGAATTTCCAAAATCAGTTCAGTAGTTTTTAATTTCATTAGTTACATACATATAAATCTTTTCTCTTTTATACCACTATTAGTGTTGAGATTGTTTGACTGATTAGTGTAAGTGTTTTCTTAAATAAAACAGATTATGATGTGATATCTAGTTAAATATCAATATCCATAAATTCATACCGCTAATATTAAGCTAAGTTTTATATTGATTTATTATGTATTAGATACCTATTTTATAACAATATTTTTAGTAAAACTAGTAATAAAGTAGAAGCTCAATGATACAACAATTTTGATTGGTAATAATAGGGTAAAACCAAGTAAAATTTTTGAATATCTGGGATATCAGAAATGGATGAAACTATATGGAGGCCAGCATCAGTGTTTAGGTTGTTGCTAGTGATAATGTTGGGATTACTCAATAGTAGAAATTATACCTTATTTCTATCTAGATTACTTTGTGTATGAATCATAGAGAAGAAATAGTACAACTATTATATATTAATACTACACTATACTAACACTATAAAACATCTAATTAATTATGAAAATATTGCAGTGTGCTGCTATATATATATATATATACATAATTATTTTTAAAATTTCATAAATTCGTTTTAGTAGCAATGTGTTTCATAATGTACTTGCTACTGGCTTAGAATTGCTTGCATGCTATGTATGTACAAAAGATGTTTTGGGCTTAGAATTTCTCTTGGTTAATAACTTTAGAATCATGATTATAATGAAATATAGTAAAATTAGACATGGCTTAGCAATTAAATTTTTCTATGAATGTTAATTATTTTGTATTTTAGCTTCAAGTAGTCCTTGGTAAAGTAAATATCCGGCAGTGGTTGTTCATTATCAGTTGAAAGTCCACTGTTGGAAATAGGCCACCTTATTTGACTTTATTATAGAGAATTTTTGGCCACAATTGCTACTCTAGACAGGCTTGAAAATAATTGCAGGTTAGCTTCATGACAGTGATTCTGCCTGTCCCGAGTTTCACTTGAGACACTGCTATCGGCTGCTATGATATACTTCTATTGGTAGGTGTGGGAAACCTAATCCAACTGTAGTGGGAGGTAAAATTCTGTACTGCCGATAGGTACCCCATGGTAGGTAGGTGCTTGTTATAACCTTGCTATGAAGTTATAATAATAGCAACATTTCTCTGCAGTAACTACTATCATCTATATTATATAGAGAAAATAATTGAAGATTGCCTATATAAAAATGACTGGACTCATTGCTGTCTTTCTTTCACAAGCAGAAACTTACATTGTCAGTAAGTAACATAAACTATATTTCATCCCAATATTCTTTTATTCCCCATATTACATTCTTACAATTTTCCAGATTTTCTTACAATTTTTGTCGGGTGTATCATGTTTAAAATTTAATCAAGATGCTCTAATCATAATTTTTGAGTTATTTGAGGTTTCACTATTACAAATTCTCATGGAAAGCTTATTAAAATAAAGAATATTTTGAATTCCATTAAACCCTTTAAACTGTTTCAAGTTTCAGCCATAATGTGTCTTAAGTGGGAAACTTATCCCACCAGATAGGAAAACTGGGCTTTATTATTATAATTATAAATTAATGTACCTTTTAAAATTTAAGCACATTATTTAAGAGACACTTGACAGACACTAGACAGATGCATCACAATGTTAAACTATAAAAGTCGAACCATAGAAGGTACTCAATCATATTGATTAGTGGTTGCATAGTGATTTAATGTTGTTCAGTATTCTTGCGAAAGGGTGTCATATAGGTAACTACAATTTAGTAGTATTTTTATATAATTTAAAAAGTATACTATCAATAGATTGCAATATTGGCGCATGTATTTTTTATTTAGGATTCATGTTATGTTTACAATAAGAATACAGTATTCTAAAACAAATTTGTTTACCGAAAAAAGATCAGTAAATCTAACTTAAAAGATATGAAAGACCTTTTAAGTTAGATTTATGATAGATGCTGTCGCGGATTTTTTTTAAACTTAAATTGGTCCAATTCTGGCCAACATGATTTTTAATCGTTTACGCAGCGTAGGCAACGTGGGTTCTAAATACAATTCCACAATTTTCACCGATATTGCGCTCCTATCAGCCATAGCTTGATGATATATATATCGTCGCTTAAGTTCTAACAAAACGTAAGGTAAAACGTTGACACTTTGTACAACTGCGAATATATTGCACACGTTTCATAAAATCATTTTAAAACTAATTGCTTGGTGCAAAGGAGATTTCTCTTGAACAATACACGGTATAAAACGTTTACTTCAGCGTTAGAAATGTAATATCATGTTATCATCGGGCTTAATTATTAAGTTGCCAACTTTGACATACGCGGTGTTAGAACTTATGCGACGATATATATATATATATACACTGCAGACTTGATACTACTACTTAAAATCTAAGAAAGTTTTTGAAAATCATGCGAAATAAATAAAATGTAATACATATATCATGCATAGATACGTATTTATAAAGTTAGCGAAAATAATCAATCTATTCTCGATAAATGCCCACAGCGTTTGTTAGTAACGACATGTTTTATTTCGTTCGCACATCCATCAGCTTTATTATCAACATACACTTTCGTTAATGTCAACGTAATTTATCTCCCAGGAAACCAATAACCTGCACGTCATACTAATGCACCGTTGGCTAAAAATATGACATGCATAAATAATAATACAGATACATTAGTCGCGCGCACACCTTCTTTACTATGCGAGGTGAAAGCTCGCCAGGGGTTGTCGCGATATAATACACAAATCATATCTCTTGTCTGTGTATTTATTTAAACATATTGTTTAGTGTGCACCGCTCCACTTGGCCGCTCTCATATATCAAAATCTTTTCTTTAGAAATAACAATCGTTTTTAGCAAAACCACTTGCGGTAAGAGAAGCTTTTGAGAACCGTTGTCGCAAAGTAACCAAAACGTCGAACTAAAAGCATAAAAAGTTTAATTAACCGCTGAATAAAGTAAATAAAGTAAAATTAAAATTTAATAAAGTAGTGAACACGTAAATTAGAATATTATTCTTAAGGACAAACTTTAATTAATAAAATTTAGATAACTTATTATATATTTACCACGTGGAGTAAATGCGACTGTTGTACCGGATCCGGTGTGTATATCCACTCGGGTAGGGATGGGCAGCTGTATTTCCGTCGCGAATGAACGAATGAGAAATCACGAAATCAACTATCCCCATAACTTGGGTAGACCATAGTCTAACTGTGGTGAATGCCAACGCAGTCGCAGTGTGCCGAAATAAGGATCGGCCAACTTAAATGGGACAAAATCTATCTGTCCGAAGTTTAATAACTCCGTAACGATATAAATTATCAGATAATAATATTTAATTATAGTTATTTTAGTAATGCTAACAAAACATGACAGATATAAGTATTATCAATCCATAAAATAATTGTGAATAGCAAATATTCCGCGAAACCGTAAAAAAACAAACCTTTAAAGGAATAAAATAGAAATATAGAAAAGAAACTACCTATATTGATTTTGTTTAGGCAAAATTAATTATAGTTTTGAATTCGGATTGCCCTTCACAGAAGTGTGGATCAACTTAAACAAAATTAAAAATAACTTCAAATCCTTTTCCATTTTGACTTGAGAGGTCAACGCCGGACGGAGAACTTTTAATTATATTCTGTTGCCGAGTGATATTGTGTGGCTCACGATGCCTCGGGGATCCGTTTCAAGTTTTAAAATACTAACTGACATGAACTCAGCCAACGTATTAACACACAACACGAAAAATGTTTGAACTCGGACTCAAGAACAAATTGTTTTGAACATTATTTATCATCAAGTAATAATAACAAATTCTTTGTGAAATAACAAGACTAAAATTTTTATTATGTACCAACAGGATATTTGGCGCGATATTCTTTGCATATGTTAAAAAAAAGTCAGCCTAATTGAGAAACTCCTTATTTTTAATTCGGTTAATAATGTAATTTCTTCTAGGCGATATCTTTAGAAGTGAGCAAAGCTAAAGGACACTATGGGTGTACTATAGTAATGCCGTGTATGAACAATATAATAACAGAAACCTATTTTAATTTGTTCGACGAATAGACTATACTAATATATTAACTGATGTTCCACCGTTTTATTCTAAGCAATGTCTAACTAACTCCATTACCTAATCGATAATCATCCGACAATGAAAACTCCCTAAATGGGTTTATCTCGAACATATGTCGCTTGCCAATTGAACAGAATGTAGGACAGTAAAAAGCCGTAAATAAACTAAAAAGAGATGTTATCAGAGATTTTACGAGTGAAGGAATCGACTGCATCGAAATTAGGTGAGGCGTCCAATCGAGATGCCGCGCGCTTTCACGGCAACACGCCTGCCGCGTATACCGCGCCCAGATTAGAACGCCATTACAATAATAATTACAAACGTTTACCACGCTTCTATCTATTCATTGCGTAACGGCTGTACCTATTGAAAAAATTTGCAAGCGAAAGTAGGTGCCCGGCGCGGCGACTGCGCCGTGACAGATTGTCACTTGCCACCATACTAATATCAATTGACCCTTCCACGATTTATCACGATTACCGCTTATTTCACTGCAGTCCAATATTAATTGTTCTGTCAAATGTGCTTCCTACTTTGGAGTCTTATTCAAGCGTCTGGCGCCGCCGGCGGCTGCAAATCTTATTCGTGAAATTAATTATTTATTTGGGAGCGTAAATCACGTTGTCATATTTTTATGTAATGGATTCAGCATCGACGCTGCCCAAAAAAATTTATGAAAAATCCATATCGTCGCTCAAGCTCTTACACAGAGTGTGTTAAAATGTTGAGACTTTGTGTTTGTGCATATAGATGATGCTAAATAGATTCAGTCTAAAAAAATACATGGTGTAAAACTTTTATTTCGGCAGAAGAGATGAGTTGTCATGCTTTTATTGGGTGTACTTATAAAGTTGCTAATTTTGACTTACGCGGTGTTAAAACTGATGCTACTATATATTACCCATATGTGTTTAAACAACGTCGATATAGCAGGAATCGTTGAAACCAAGCATGAAGCCATTAAGTGTATTAAGTTACAGTTAATGCACAAAACCACAACCTTGGCATTGTCGCGAACTTTTGTGACGTTGTGTGACGTGGCTCGATCTCCATCCGATACCCTTTTAGCGAGTCTAATGACTCGTGAAGGACGTTACCGCAGCATGCGTTATATAAATGTCATTTGTTTACCGTGGCCACTTAAAAAAAGTCCTTTCAAACGCTTAAAACGCTGTAGGGGCAACTCTTATGATATAACGATCTCGTCATGTTATATGGTTGTTAGCGGTAACTTTTCTAGTGCTATATCAATATTCATGTTGGGTGAATAACGATTGTTTTTTTTTATTTTTATTATGCTTCACCGATAGTTTCTGAACTGATCGCGTGTATATACTCTTTTGAGCGTTAAGAATCGTTTAAGATCTTTTCTGTGTTTTTTCAACTTTGTAGTGTTCTTTTACTTAGTTTTATTTATTACATTACCTTGAGAATGCAATCATTAGACTTTGCTATTAATAATTTACCTTGAGGTAAGGAAACGACAATTAAAAATTTGCTCATAACCCGAAGGTAAATGATCGTTAATTAATCATTTGAGGGGGAGGAGGGTTTAATACTTGAAATATTATGAAAGAGGAGGGGGCTGTTGTGGTTAAGTGCATTATATTTTCACTGTGCCTGATTTCAGAACATCATTTAAGACAGTACTATTAATATAGGTTAGATTTAATTATATTGGTATTTAAAGATAATATTTTTCCCGTGGGAAATTCCGCCTTCTTTGGGGAAGCCTATGAACGTCCTGATTTTAATACTAGGGTAAGAGGAGGATTGGCCCACAGCCTTGCGTGACATTGTTATAATTTTTTGGTTAATAACGGGCCCGATGGTACAGATGAATGCGCCAGAGGATGATCAAGGGGATCGTTAGCTCGATCCCCACCCAGAGCAAATACGTATATGATGAATATTTGCATTTGTACAAAACAAATGTAAATATTCACCATCATTCATCTGGGTGTTATTAATATGATATCTAAATATTATGTTATCTAATACGTAACAGAAGTTAGTACTTGCTCGCTTGCTTGCTTGCTTACTCAGCTACTTATCTCGGAGTTAAATCAATGTATGAAATGTTTTGTGGACTATATTCTTTACATTGTTTTTCCAATATGACAATAGCAGTAATACGTAATTACACTTCGTTAGAAAAATTGGAATGATCTTGAAAATGCTAAACAAGCAATAAACACTGTAGGCTTTACCATATCATGTGGGTACTTAATGTAAAAGGAAGCTCCATTGTTAATTCTATTTTTAAAATAGTATGGCATAATTATGGAGCCTTGTAAACAACTTGTGTATGCGATTATGGCAACTTCGGAATCAGTATTTGGAAAGTAGACGAAAGTCTAAAAACTATTAACGACATCCGTTTTACAAGAAACACGCGACCATAAAGGCTGTGTTTATTTTGGACCAACATTTTACTGAGAAACATTTCACATTGTTGCCAAATAGGCTGCTTTCATTTCAACCGTAGTTCACTAAAATCGGTTCTAACGATTGTTTTTATTATAGGATCATCTGGTCGCATCATCAATCTCATTGGTAAATGACGAGGAGACCTATGTCAGCGTCTTACGGCTTATAATAGTGATGAAATACTTTCGTATTGTCAACAGCAAATCGTTTGCCTTAATTCAGATGGAATTTTCAAGCCGTATATGTAACTCTGTATCGTATCTGTAGAATTTAAAATGCTACAATTTTAAAACGGCAATTGCGTAACAGTAAATAAATTTGCCTGACAAAATAAATACATATAAAATAAAATGACTAGGGGTAACCAAAAAAAAGATGTAAATAAGTTGTAAAAAATTGATAGTTACCAATGTATATTATCACTGGGTTACTTGGAAATCGATTTTCATCGAAACGAGGGCAAACCAAAGGTGATCGGCCGAGTTTACAGCACAACAGGCCAACTCGTCGCCATCGGCCGTTCGGCTTATGACAATTATTAACACGAAAGACGAACGGCCTCAGTAATTAAAACAAAACTGCATCGCGTTCAGCACGACTCGCGCTGGCCACACAAATGAGGTCAGCTGCAAATACTTGTACAAGACGGTTAATCGGCGCTGAATTTTAAACAGCGCCTGTGCTGCACAGGAAATGCGTGGGCATTGCTTTGTGCTCTCTACACACAGATTCGATGAGCCTCGCAGTGATAAAAACCTCCATATAGGCACATCGTTTTTGTTTCGATACGGAAAGTTGCAATAGTCGTATGCCATAAAGCATTTGACAAAACGAATTTACAATGCGTGGCCTTATAATAGGTGTAAGCCGATTTTCAATGCTTAACACGTACAGATTTACTATAGCAAAGTATATAGTTTTTGACCATAATATAAATAAAACAGATTCTTAAAGTTTGTAAATGTATGCAAATATACATTTGAATTATACTTCAAAATAACATCGCTTTTCATTATACTCATGAGCACGTCTTTAGTTAGTATTTTATTTATTTTAGAAAAAAATGATTGCCAATTGACTCCTTCGGGGATCGATCGTTTTGTTTTAACGAACAGTGGCAATATACTTTTACAACAAAATTATTTGGCAATTTGACTACAAAGAATGGCTGTACATTTTTCATTAGAGTCCGTAGCTGTGCAAAAATCCATCTCGACTTGTGAGTGAAAGGTGAATGGCAAATAGCATTTTTTGCCTTCTTGCATTTGATTATTCCCATATTAAACTACTCTTTACACATCTGTGCAGCAACAAATGCGAAAATATATATAAATACATATCTGCAGTTTTTATTTAATAACGCACTCTGTAACCGCACACGGTGAATCAGTAAACACTCTCAGACGTCATCCTACGTTCTGAGAGAACAAGATTCTTAGAATTGTTTTAAAATAATAGGCTCAAGGTAACTAAGGAAATAGGGTTTTTCTTTATCAGAGTCGGGCAACCTCGCCAACTAATTTTCCTTATCTCCATCTTATACTTCATCAGACACGAGCGTCGTATATCATTGGTCGAGCAAACACGTTAGCGCAGTCCAGGTAAAGTCTGCGAGCTACAGGGAAACGGTTCCTAGACAAACATGCAGATTGCAAGTCAAATATTAACACTGCGAAGCTCCGCGCTTTGTATGGCTGCCGCGAGCCTCACGGACACTCGCCTAATAGCCGTTTCTCAGGCAGCTTGTTTAACGGTCGTGTGATGACTTTAATAAAACTATCCAACGGAACAAACATATTTATAGGTCCCAGGGATTAGAGGTAAACTTCCGTTATACCAAGAGGACTGGGGATGGGTGATGAACACAATGGAGGGAAGTTCTCAGCTGGGTCCCGAGATATCGTATGCGTCTATTTTTGACTGTCGTTTCAAATCGGCGTTACAAAGCCCAAAGGTTGCTCTAATCGGATATTTATATATGAAATCCAAAAGAAACCTGTTCACTTGTTTTGAAGTTTAAAATGCACATTAGGCAAATATGTTTAAATTCCGTTGTGTTCTTTTTATGTCGCCCACACTTTTTGAATAATTAACATACGGTTTCTACTGCTTTAATTATTACTAGCGTCGCTAGTCGTCGGCCCCGACTAGTCCGGGTACATGGTAAAATGTTAGCCCTATTAATATAGTAATAAGAGTTTTAATCTCGTTCTCGAATAGATCGACTAAAAATATTCTTATTTATTTTTTCTAAAATAAATGTAGCCTTAATTATAATTAATAATTATTTACTGTATTATTAGTTATCTAGCAATGTAAGTCCTGTTAAAGTCTGTCCTGTCGTCTCAAAGATAAGCTGGAACAGTGCAGCCGACAGACAACCTAACGGAGAGACAGAAAAAAATTAAAATTAGTTTTTTTTTGTTTAATGTAAGTACCGTATGTACTGTATACGCATTATTACATATCAAATATATATTGATAAACACATATCGTAAGATTTTTTAAAGGTTGACCGTAAGGTAGCCCATAAATATGTAAATGTTAAATCGACAAAGATTAGAATTGGCCGGGAGAAGTTCAACATATGACGGTTGTGAGACAGTCAAAGGTGTTTATTCACGGCGCACGGCGAGCTGCAGGAAGCCAGCCCGTTCGGTGAATCGTCCCGACGTCAGTCCCCGGCACAACATTGCGCCGCCGCATTCTGATCAACCATCAATAAACATAGTGCATTTGTCAACGGTGACATATCCTCGCCACTCACTCGTATCGTGGGACAGGATTTTGTAATACTTTTCATTAAATTAACACACGTTGCACACAAAATACCTATTTATGTTCTCTCGACGCGGTGAATTATTCTAGAACTATGTCCTCGTAATACAGTACAAATGTCATATGGGTATGTTTAAGGTTTATTACCCACAGCAGATTATGCTAATTGAATTCAGCTTTATCAATACTTGTAAATATTGCAGTAAAATTTTGAAATAACTTTGTAATATATTCAGTCCCGTGGAATGGGCCAGGTAATTACGTTCAAAACAATACGCACCTTAGTCGGCGCGTGGTATTTAGAAATCCCATGGTGGGGCGGAAGACTTAGCGTCAATTGACCCGTCAGTGATGATGTGTGTGCCGGGGCGTGCTACTAACGGCTTCTAAAAACCCACATTTCTCAGTAAAGATCGCCGCCGGCCGACATTGCCGACTTTGGAGACAGGATGCGCCTGGCTTCGAGTTCACCGCCCTGCACCCCGTTCCCCACCGCGCGCTGTAAACCAACACCATGAACATAAATTGTGGTTTGAAGTCGCTTCCTGCGCTCGTATTTGTTAAAACCTTAACGAACTTAGGCGGGCCGGCCGCGTTAAAACTAGTTAAGCCTTCGAATCAATCTTCAGTGTCACTTGCGTCTAGCATTATGCAACCTCTTGTAAATATGAAATGACAATAATCGACTCGACTTTCACAAAACTAGCGATCGTCAGCTGTCAAGGAATTGAATCGCAGTGATACTATCGTTGAAGTACAGCTGAATGAGCTCGGCGGGTCGTTGACTTTGATTGCGTAATGTATGCAGTTGTCGTGCGCGCACTAGGGCGATCATCTTCGTGGATAAGTAGGGTTCTAGGGCCTTTGAGTTTGATTTAAGAGAGAGTAGCGGCCCAGATCGCGCACGCAATTAAGGTCAGTGCAGGCCATGTATCTCGGCACGCGCGCATTGCCCCTTCGTGCACCTTATATTGGACTACATGGCGGACAGATGAATCTGTCTGTTATTGAAATGATAATGTAAACATAATATTTACTAGAAAAAAAACAATTTGTCTTGAGCTGCAGGTGGGACTCGAACCGGCACCTTTCCCATTCCGGTGAACAGCACTACCTTTGTGCTACCGAGACTTTAAAGAGACACGTCGTTTTTTCCTTGTGTTTTTTGTGTGCTGAGAAATCACCTTTTTACCAATTAACTACAAACACTGAAATGTCAAAATTTTACAAGATTGAAGCATTTTTTAGTATATAATGGTTTTATACCATTTACATAACTTATATTGTAAACATATAATATGTAAGCAAGCAACCGATCGTGACAATATTGCAAATAATGGAAGCACAGCATCCACGTGTTAATTTAAATTCAAATTTTACACTAGTATTAATTGTTTGCGTGTTGTTTGTTTAACCGTGATAAGTTGTTTATTACAGATCTAAAAAAGTGTAAAAAACTGAGACGAACAAAAAATTTGTTTTTCATAGTTGAACTTTAAGAAGATTCAACTGAATGAATCGACACTAGTTGAAAACATCCACCGTTTTTTATTTGTACGACCTCCGTCCGTAAAAGTGCAATTATCATTTCCGTGTAAAAACTATTCTACGTAAGTACAATCTAAAATGTTGATTACAAAATGAGGTGGATTCGGCAAAGTTTTTCTAGTAGATTGGGATTTGGATCAAAGTTTGATGTTGTGCAATAATATTGCCAGAGATTCTTTCCTGAACCCGATGCATCAATAAATCGGATAAGTTATCCTTTGTTAAAATCGTTTGTTTATTCTAACCATGCTAGTGGTTGTCTAAAACTTCGAAGATAGCTGTGATATACGTGCTTTTTTAAATAGCTGCTGTGATATAGTGCAGTTTTCTTCGTAACATTATTAAAAAGTAATTAGCGTGAGGTATAAAACGGCAGTTAAGCCGGTTGTAGTGGGTGATCCGCCCTGTCGCCGGCCTAATGATAGCTTCCCTAATGGTGCTTAGGGATGAAACGAGTCGAGTTAACACAAATGCATACTTGCTCGATTGATTTGTTAATAACAAAATCGCGATATATGAAACGCAAGCACCCGAACCGCCCAAAAAGTTCAATCTTACAGGCATTCGATCAACAAATGATGTAATCGATGACTTATGAGAGCCGAACGAAGCCAAAAGAAAAATAATCATAAACGCAATTTTTTTTCTTAACTTCATAATATAACACTTCCAACCATGTTTTTCATCTCTTTCTTTTGCTCTGATATAATGAATATTCAGAAAGTGAGCTTACCCTTTATTTTATTGATGAAGTCCCATTAAAGTCTTAGAGGTTAAGATAAGGTATAAAAATAATTGTGGATATCTCTGGTCGGATTCATCCCTAATGGTGCTAAGGAAAATCCGAGGTGCGCGCACGCCGATTAAAGCGCCGCCGGCGGCGGCCGGGCGCCGGCGACGTATTACCTCGGCACGGATGTGTTGCGGTAAAATATTGGTGTCGGCTGACACTCCGCTACTGTTGGAGGGATTACGGTTGTCGCATGCCTCTGACAAGCATTAATCCGTGTACTTACTGTGTACTCGCTACTGCTATACTCTGTCTAAGGATTTACGTGTAGGCTTTTGTTTTGAAGTATATTGATGATTATAATAAAAACTCAAGTCTTAATTATATTTATTTATATACACCTACTAACTGTATACCAAGCAATATACTAAGATAATACCAAGCAAAATACTACTTTTAACATAGATGATGCTACAATTCAAATATTGGAGGACCTGACAGACCATAAGACTTATTAAAAGCATGGTTTTTATATTTTAAGTAATTTAACTATGTGTGCGACACTTGGATAAAAAAATACACGGAAATAAATGCTCGAAGGATTACTTTCATTGTACAAAGCGATTATTTTTATTATGAATTTTATTTAAGTGATATTTATATAAGGAACATTATTGAGGGGTTTTATAATAAACCACAAATTTTTTATACAAAATAATAAATATATATATATTTATCACGATTATATGACAATAAATATCATTTAACTACACTAATTATACATTTCTCTTGCCTGAAAATATAAAGAAACGACTGGTAAAGTTCATTTATGTCGCCACCCCAATTATATCTTTTTTAAGATTTTATAAAATTGAAATACACAAATCATTGTAAACGTCAATCTGCCATTGAATCACGTGATGCTCTCCGATGCGCCCTCCTGCACAATGGGTAATGCCAATAATTCGATCGATTTATTGAGCAATATTTTTCATTATTGAAATATTCTTAGAAACCTCCATTGAAAACCTAACTTACAGTAGAGTGATTAGCGTTCATAAACGTGACAGCGGCGCCGTCTTACGGATTACCTAGTTGCGGTTAAATATGAGAAGGCATATTGCCTCTGATAATCATACCTGACGATTGGCACGACAAACTAAAACTAGTCTGAGTATCTGGAATATATATATAGTACTCTTGGCAAAAAAATAGTGTTTGATATTGCCCCAGGAGCCTTGTCAAACGACTTTAAGATAAGTTATCAAGATATGTTTGTTATGAAGTATGCATTGATCATAACTTTAATACGCGAGTGTAACTAATAAGAAAACCTAGTTTTTAACGGTTTTAAATCGCTTTTAACTTAAATATTTTTATAGTTGACATTTCGGCAACCTAACTTTATCTAATGTACGTCTCAAAAACTCGATCTGTTTTCCTGTTCTCGTGGTCCCTCGGAATTCAATTTATGCGCGAATTGTTTACATCTTTGCTCATTTATAACCGGAAAAGAACAGTTGTCAAAGCGAAAATGAATGTATTTCCGTTGAAACGACCTTGTTTGCTTGCCTTGCTTCAGATAACGTAAATTAAGTCTACTAATACTAGTTGTCGTCCAATGGTTGAAATATGAACACATTTACTAATTTTTAAATTCGATCTTCATAAGGGTCTCTTTGTGTCCACTCTAATCTAATTTACCATTATTTTTCTAAATTATATAAAAATAAATCATGAAATTAATCATGCTTTAAAAGCAAAAACTTAAATACAAAAGTTTATTTAATAAACAACATTTGTATTAATAATAAATAATAAAAATTTTGATATATTGGCAATATTTTGAATGATTCAATAGTTTTTTGTATAAAAACTCATCATTTGCTTGCTTTTATTAAGTCCAAAGAGAACATATCACTAAAGACTATAGACAGTAAGATAAATGTATACGTCATTCACACAGGAGTGTGTGTATGTGTCTTATTAATAATATTTATGTAGGGTACACATTAACTTCAACCGTGTTAAATTTCACGTTCATCCGTCTGTGCAATTTCCTTAATAAGGGTTACAAAATCTTCGCTTCACGTATTATATATATATATATATATAGATTATTAAAAGCCTGTATACATAATTATTATTAAAAATAAACGGTAAAAAATTTTGTAGTGTAGTGTAGTTGTAATAGTGATTAATATATATCTATTGAACAAGCCGTATACTCTTGGCCCTTTTAATAGTTATTATCCTATTTTAATCATTCAATTTGTTACCACGTCGTCTCTCAATTAAAAACCGTCATTAGATACGGCATACTAATATCTGTAAGTACGAATATTAGTATGCAATAACCCTTTTAAACTGTGAGCTTCGAAAAAAGTAATTAACTTTACTTTCTACATACGTTGTACGATCCCAGTGGCGCCGATGTCTGCACAGCCTGCGATTATTTTTAGATTAGAAATGGCTCAACCGCTTTACGTAATTGCACGAGTCGCATGCGCAGCTAGTTCCAGAGCGTTTGCAGCTAAATATAGTCACAGAGGTGGTATGCAATTATACCTTATTATCGCGTGTTTCCACTGGAAGCCTGGCTTCGTCTTGCCTGCTACAGTTATTACCCGTTGCAGTTTCTTTAGAAAGTGTCCAGATGTGACGAAACTGAAACAAGCATGTTGGGCAGATTACAGAATGTCTTGAGAGCATTTTCCCTCGTATTCGATAAGTGCGTAATGCCGCGTGCGTGCCAGAGGTAACTCCTGGCGCCACTTCACAACTGCACATTGCTATTTGCGACAAATTATAGCAGGGGCGGCTGCTGCAACTATTTCACATAATGTAACATATTCTGGCCCGTGTAAAATCGTTGCGTCGGCAAATTGGAGGAAACCAAACATTGGTGAAATCTCCTATGTACTCCAGTTGGGATAATTAATCAGAACAGATGTTTCCCAAACACCCACGCGCCAATCTACCGCGCCCATGTCATGGTCGATTATGTATAGAGCACCGCCAAGACCGTGAAAACGACTTGACACACATTCTATCTGGTACGAAGAACCTGCAAGTGATGGCACTTTCAATTATCATTGCACTGTCGATCGCCCACGCTGATTATTGAATATTTCTGCCTGCAGTGTTTTCGCCAGGCTATTTTACAATAACTTTCTCCTCATTCCCAGTTTGTTTTTTCTTTTGCATCCATCTAACCATCGTGTATGCGCCTGCCATTCATTTTCACCGTCTCTGTATATGTCAAGAATTCGTTGTTGCTAATCTTAATTACAAATTTAAATCGAATGGAATGCGATGCTGCATTACGAATTAACATGTACGAAATCGACTGGCTAAATATGATATTGGTTGGCAGCTGCAAAATAATGACAAAAAAATCGCACCAATTAGTGTTCGGCGATATCCGACGCTGATCGGATCCTGGTAGTGCCAGGTGTCCGACGAGATGATGTAAAAGGCTTTCAGTGAATCGCTCGCGTCGTAAATTTCCGTTGACCTAGATATGATGTGATTAGAAACGTACGTCGACGTACAGCGAAAATGATATTTTTTGCTGGTGCCAATTTATCGGTAATGGAGCGTCGTGCACACTAGATGCGACACGACATCCGCGAGTGAGAGTTTCGCGACTTGTCACCGAAACTGGTATAAGTAACGCGAATGTAATTATTGCTTAGAGAGTATTGATACGTCCGGTACGGCTTGTCAGCAAAAGTGTAAGTGAGGTCGTTCATTAAACCCTACAACATAAACATCTTACGCCATTCGTTTTTTATGAACGAATGTGTCGCCTTAGGGGGACTGTGCGAAATAGTTCACTTTGTGAATGACGTATTGTATCATATGTCAAACGGACAGACATGGCAGATATTAATTATCTGCAAAATCCCAGCCCAAAATTCCGTTTGTTTTCATTGACGTTATCTCCAATGGAGATTACGAAACTTCCGGCGCATACACATAACAATATTATAACACGATCGACTACATCAATCAATATTTTTAGTTAACCGTCAACACCATATTAATACCCGATATATTTGTTACTGGAAGATATCAGAAATGATAATTATACAAAATTATGAGCAAAATATGAAACTCAAGATAAATATCTTAATTTAGTATTTCAAATGTATTCCTTTATGTACTGTTTACTGGCTATCATTAATTTGGCTTTCGTATTAAAATATTAATAATAATTCATTTGGATTCCAATAAAAATAATGTGTATATAAACAGGATAGTTTGTCTTCATGACTATCAATTATCATTTCGTTACGATTATGGATTTCTAAAACTAAAATATAATTGAGAAATGTTCCAGTATCCTCTAAGTCTAATACAACTTGAATTGAAGAGAACAAATAGTAAACTTGAAAAGTGTTCCTTCATCATGATTAAAATGACCAGTTAAACAAAGAAACTTCTAGATTCATGGAACTAGCGTAGCAGCCGTCAGAAGAGGTTAATTTATAAACGGGATCCGTCTATAAATGCGCAAATCTAAAAAAAGAATTGTTTAGTTTCCTTGTAAAGAAGACAGACGGTCGAGGGCGGGCCGCGGTGCGCCCGCGCAGCCGCCGCGCGCGGGACCGCGCGCTAGGTCGTTCAACGAACCCGCGCGACCGCAACGATTGTTCATACACCATTATCTAAACAATGTTCTGCCACTTCGTGACATTCCTATGTAATCGCCGAAATGTAGGTTAAGGATCTTCTTTCATAGTCTCGCGGCTTTAACTAATCTGTCGTAATAAATGTATCTATCTGTTCCGACAGGTACCTCCACTAACAATTTATTATGTCTTATAGATGACGGTAATATAATATCATTACGATCTTAGAACCATGAGGCGTGAATCATCTTCTTTAATAGCACTCTATATGCTGCATATCACTTTAGTGTCTCCTTTTTCTGTTATAATGTCCAATGTCAATATCACATGCATGTAAAGTAATTTGTATACGCCACAATGTAGTCGTTTTTCACAACATTCCAGTTAACGTAAGTTTAATGAAAAATAAGCTATCGTCCTTAGGTAACCGGCCACCGACTATTTATAGCCTATTGCAAAAGCATGCATTTCAATTTTTACTGCTCCCGTCTCGCTCGGCTTTTTTTTATCCCCGACATAGTGCTTAAAAAGTACGCGAGTATTTCTATCACCCGGCCTGTTATAAAGTATCGAGTTACGATATTCAGGAGCAGAATTTTATAAATGCTGGTGCTTCGTTCGTTTCACCAGCATTCTCCGTTTCAAAGTCATCGCAATACACTGTACTTAGTTTTACGATGTTGTTTTACACATTTTTTAGTTTTATTTTTAATGGTGGTAAGGGAGAACGCGGATCGCAGTTCGCAGGACCCAGGCGCCGACCAGTCGCGCCACAACTTTCTACGTCTAGAACGTTAAAACCGTAATCGCAGATTGACGTACGCTGAGAATGTTACGAGAGGCAAATTAAACTGCACATTAGCCACTAATAATGGTCGATCATCATTAAAAACCCCCCTTTTCTTTAATATATCGTATTGGAAATGTAATTGCTTTGACATTAAGCCAGGTAAATCATTCAATTCCTTCCAGTAGTGCCTTCACTTATCGTTTATTCTACTCTGGACGTTAATGAGGAAACGCAAAGCATTTTGTAGACAAAACTCGTTTTATTGTCTTTGACAGTTTTGCTGCTTCGTAGCCATTTTTGACGAATGACTTTTTATTTGCAACTAATTTATATTGGCCGTAAAAGGCACCATAAGCCACCATTGTATCTATTTTCTTTAAGGTAAACTTTTACACCTTATCTAGTTTCTGTAATTATCCGCGGACTATTCTGATTAAATTAATTCCATAAAATGGAAGTTTTTAACAGCTATACGTTGTTCCTTAGTTAGTCTTCTAAGTATCAATATATATATATATATCACATTTCGTAATAAAAACGTAATATAAAATAAAATAAATGTGAGATGTTTACAAATAAAACAACATGGCAAAATGCTAATAATATTTCGTATCAATGGGTTCAAATGTCAATCGCATGGTTTCGCAAAGAAATTGGCATCGGTCTATTACTAAATTAACATAATTCCGAAACATGAGTCACAACATATTATGTTTATTATAATGTCACTTGACAAGAAATTACAAATACTTATAGTAAACTGCGGAACATCGTTAATATAAGCATCTATGTACGTATATACATAATGGGTAATTTTTCTAATACAGGAAATGAATTAAATGGATGTATTTTAAACGGTAGGAAGATTTGAAAAATACTTGCTATTTACAATTGTATTGTGGTTTGAATTAGTCACGGTCACCTTTTTCTACCAAGTAAAGCGTGTAGATAAACGCTGTTTAATTTTTACTGTTTATTTCTGCGATATTGCAACATTTTTCAACCTGGACAGCGTTGGATATCTTACGCTACCGGGACCCCAGGTGGAAGATTGTGGTGTGATCTTGGATCCATATCTTGAGAAAAATGTTTTTCTAATGTTGACTTGGCTTGTAATTACTAGGTTACCCAGGCTTGTTTATTAGGCATATTTTTAAACCTCTAATTGACCCCGACCAATTTGTTAATCGTGCAAATCGTGCCTAACTATTTATTATTTTTAAATGTTTTTTGTGTTATTAACTAAGACGTACATATTGGTAGCAAAAAAAATTGACACAACCTGTATATATATGTTTACGGCAGATGTTTACAAATCTCGCCGTTCGTAACATGTTCAGAATTATTTTGTGTTCCAAGGATTTCTTTATAACATCCGGAACAATTTGATTATTCGTTTGTCGCGCATGTTGAACGCCTCTAATAAATGTTGACCCACGCAAAGTAATAGTACAACAGAGCTAGTTAGACGTTTGTCATTACCGAACGTTAAAATGAATAAACTAGATTATATTATAACATCTAAATGTCGTTAGAGATGTCATTCATATGTAAGTACATATTGTACCTAGAGGAACACTAATAGTCTTAATTCTCAGTTCATTCATTCGCAAGCGTCCAAAATGAAGAGTTACTCATTAAATGTATTTTTCCATTGATCTCTTTATATCAAAATGACGCAAGATCCGGATATTTTATTAAATTCACCCAAGTCCCGTTCGGAAATGAAACACGCTCATAATTTAAAATATTCGGTAAAATGGTAGCATAATGAATGTCGTCGCGTTTAAACGGGGGTACGGTATAATTTTATGATGTGGAGAGAAAAAAGCCGTGAGTGCGGGCTCGCGGCGCCACACGCCGGCGCCGGCCCCGGCGCCTGCGCAGGCTTCCTCGAACTCGGTTGTCAATCGTCGACACAAATTCGCTGACCGATTCCTCATTAGCTGGATTCGATATCTATCAGCTATCGATTTCACTTAAACTTCACGGTATAGAAATCCGAGCTCAATCCGTTATTTATAGAAGCATATTTGGAAACTAATCTATAGTAGTATAATATTAGTTTTAGCCTTCGTAACAAATATCACGTGGAAATTTTAAGCGCCAGCGAAATATGCGTACCGTAATGTTTTTAGTTACGGTTTAGTTTTGGTTAGAGTGCGAGAAATGAGCGCGATCGAGCCCCAGATACTTATTATTTCTTATCGAACACGAATCTTCATGCTAGTGTTTCCTCGGATTACAAAGAGTTTTACAGTTTGCAGGTCTGGGTTCCGTTATTTTACATAACTTGTGTCAAAATACAAGGAAAGTATTATTCAAAAATCTTAACGCCCTCGCAGAACATAATAAATTTATATACGCGCGAAACCTTTATGCTGATTCACTGACGCTTGAAAATTTCTCTGTCAATCATACGGGGCGAGATGTTCCAAATTTTGTTTTATACAAACAATTTACATAAACTTAACTAAAATGTATAAGTAAACATACTGGTAAATAATGAAGATACAGAACTTTTGCCTGCCCTAATAATGTTTAATACATCATAGCATTTATATTATACTAGATGTAAATAATAAAATTTAGTCCGAAAAAAAAAGTGTAAGGGTTGAATTGAATAACCCTTACAACCTAGGGGTATAAAAATGGATAGTAGCCGATTCTCAGACCTACAAAATATGCATATAAAATTTTGAAGCATTGGTCAAGTAGCAATATTGTAACTAACACTGTGACACATTTTTTTTTATATTAGATTTATTTTTATATTTAGGTCCAACATTAGTTTTCAATTTTTGACACTCCCCTATCCCCCCGGAACAATTGATTGGGTTTTCCCCATATTCGGCTGAACGGAAAGTTATTCTTCGAAACAGAGCGAGAGTTTGTTTATTAGTTATCGCAATCAGAGGTCAGGTACTAACGTCATCAGTGTCTGCATACACAGCTAAAATAATTCCAACAAGTCTTACCACTATACGAATAAAGTCGGTATTCCAACAAACACACGTTTAGAGTCCATCAATTTAATTTACCATACCATTCATCAAATCACTTTAGTAATTTGGCGCGAGATAAGCTTCAAAGTCATCTGTGATTTTCGTTCATCCTGAACACTGTTTGAATCGGTTCATTTTGTTACATCAATCTTTAATAATGTCAATTTAAAGTTGAAGGTAGATGTGTTCTTATTGTGCGAGATATATAATTGATTGATTTGTATAGGTGATTAGAAGCATCTATACATTTTTATTTATTTAAGTATTCTTCTGAATTCCTCGTGCAGTTGAAATGCAGTTGAAGTTTTTGGAAATAGTCTCTATAATGGATTAAGGTTCGCAGGATCAATTAGTACCTGAATCATCCGTCCTAGATACGAGCGGCGCATCGCAACCCGAGCCGGCGCCGCATCTAACTGTGAAACGCATTTGCACATACGACGCTTAACTTGGCTGTTTACTCGCTATGAGATTATATTAGCCGACCACTGTTTTAGGCGTGGGTATAAAGTAATAATGCTTATTGTTCGTACCGTTACACGCAACGTTTTATTTGCCAGCTACTATTTTTATCTCGCCGCTTTCATGATGTTGCAATTTAATCGTGGGAACTAACTATCCAATTAATTATGTTAACATTTTTCTCTTTCTTTTTTTTACAAGTTTAGTTAAGCTTATGTTTGGTACTCGAAAAGTGTTGAAGAACACTGCATACTTCGCTTGTTGTAGTTTCAAAATTTATTGAATTAATCCGAAGACCTCGACCTAAAAATTCAATGCATATGCAACAGTGGCTACGGACGCAGACGTCAATGCAAGTTGGTGTTATCACGCCGACTAACTACTATATGCTCCTCCGTGATAGACGTCCACTTAGGACCTTAGAGGTGTGATAAAAAAAATGTAACGTGAATTATCACGTATGAAACACTACAAAAGTTTTAGAAAACTATAATACAAAAGTAATAATGTTATTAATCAACAGGAATCTAAATTGCTGATAATGACTATAAACGACGTCCGCGGTTAGTGAGTGTTTTACTAATTTCAACCAGTACAGTACAATGTTACGTCACCGTAACAAATTTAAGGTGGATTCGAGTGCTTGCATATTTTATGCTAATGAAGATTGCAAAAAAAGGAATGCCTGGCATCAGTTTCGATCTAGACATAAAATCGTGAATACGCATGCATTCGTTTCTTTGTTAGTAACGATAGAATGAATATGCGTGATAAATAAGATACTTGTTCAAATCGCTCTCGGTTATAATTCTCGGAATATATTGAAATAAATGCGGAAATATAGTTGTTTAAATACAGGTCACCCATACCGTTACATAATTCGACCGTGGAGTGCATCAGATGAAAATTGATGTATGCTCGAAGATGGTGCTACAGGCCGGTGGCGGGGTGTGCGGCGGGCGGCAGCAGTGCGCGTGCGACTCTCACCGCCTTATCTCTCGCGACCTCCGCCGGACGCGCACGCAACCCGCGCTCCACACCGCTCGCGTTCGAACCGCGTTCGCGCTATGCCGCCTTCCCGACAACTTAATACTGTGTTCGGTTACGACTTTTGTTTTTGTTTTCAAAGTGTAGGACGCAGCCCGGAAATAAGCCAGTGAATCATAGCTCTAGCATTCGTAACGAGTTGACTTCAGCCGTGGCTTTATATTTTGTCGGGTGATTAGTTAAATTTAATATACTAAAGGCCGATACGAACTTACGATGGTGTCTGAAGGGCCTCTGCCCGTAGTATGGTGTATACGCGATAACCAACTTGTGCCTCACCAAGTATCTGGTGTCAAGTTACAAGGAGAAGTGACGGTCGCACACATAGCTGCCGTTACAGACTTTTTGCGTATGGTCGCTGGGAATCCGATAGTGTTGCCATCCACAGCTGTTCCTGAAGATGTCGACAACGATATTAATCAAGAAAAAGAAAACTCCACACGTCGACGCAAAATGTCAATGCAAGTTGAGGTTCCATGCGTTTTCCTATCCGAAAGCGCTTTGCAGAAAGCGAAAAATCGCAGCAATTCAATAGATGACAAGGTATTATTTGGGCATTGCAATGCACCTTCAACAACCAAAAGATATTTAGAATTAGATAATAAGTCAAATTCTTTAGACATAAAAGAGGCTGATGAATATTGCCAAGATAAAGAAACAAAATGCACTCAAAGAATAACAAGGATAATAGAATTAGACGACATCAACCCCAAAGTAGTAGATACTGAAATTGAAAATGAACCTTTGCAAAGGATAACTAGGATAATAGAATTCGAAAATGACAAAACTCCTTCACCAGTTTTTACAGAAGGAGAAAACGAAGTGCCCCAGAGAATAACAAGAATCATTGAACTGAATGACGATAATTCATTCAGTACTATAGAGAGTAGTGGCGATAATGACAAATTGCACTCTCCAAAATTATCACGAATTATTGAATTGGATAAAGGAGGTTCATTTCCAAGTATGGCAAAAATAATCGAAATGGAAAATGAGATTTCAAATGAACGAAGAATCTCTTTGACCAATGAACGTGAAACCGGCGGTGGAAATGTAGATATTAATTCTGAAGAAGTTATTGTAAGACCCAAGTTAGGATATAGAAGTACCCCTAGGATTAGTGTTGATTCTTCATGCTCCGAAAACTCTTATGTTAATATTGAATGTATAAAGAGTTTGCAGGATGTAAGAAAGGAAGACGTTATAGAAGGTGGTGGGAGTCCAGAATCATCACCAGCATGTAGGTCTATTCGTTCTCGGTTTCCAAGAAAGAAGACTTCAGTATGTTCGATTGGCTCCTCGGACTGTGATGATGAGGTAGATGTTATTTTTAAATCTAAACCAAAATCTAGTCAGTGGTTGAGTCTTGATTGGATACCACCACCGCCCAAAGAAGAGCCAGTGATTACGCAAGTCTGTGATAAAAACGATTTTATAACAAAATGGATTGCTGAACAAAACTCTCAAGATTCCGGTATAGTACCCGATGAACGAAGGAAAAGTCTTCCACCTAAATCTAATGAAATATATCTTCAGAATATGAGAAGGTTTAGCGATGGATTACAAATATGTAAGGAAGACGCCGCTAGCGATTCGCCGGCCACTGTCAAATGGAAATGGCATGACATTGTCAAACGTCATCTCCAATTGTTAAAAAGTGACAAAGGATTTAGGCGGCAAAGAGGCAGCTGGATGCGGACAGCGCGGCGTCTCTCTGGGACCAATATAAACCACAAGAGCTTGGAACCCCTACCCCTCGATACGTACATGAAACTCAACACTATGCCGTAAGTAATTCCAGTTCTTACCTTTAAACGTTCCGGTTCATTTCTAGTATTTTTGGATGCCTAAATCAGTATCCATGCAATAGCCGGTCTACTTACCGACCAGTCCAGCGGGTGGAACTGGTTACATGACAGACGGCCCAACTAAGCTATGTACTATTAATTTCCATTGATGTGTACCTACATACACTCCAACTACTCTACACAGCTTTTGTTATGCATGTGTGAGAAACATGTATCAGTAGACATTTTTCTAAATTTTGTATCTCTTAAAACTTTCTACACGCTGATATTTATTTTCTTAGCATATTAACGAAAAGTGTGCCAGAGGCACAGCGACGTGTTAGGCTAGAAGTGGTCAGGCTGATAAGGTGGCCGGTTGGGGCATGTTACGAGAGCAAGCCCGAGGCACGCACTTCCGCAAGGCCGCCCGATTAGAATGCAGGGAGCTCGCGTCCAAGGCTACGTCTGGTCGGTCGGTCGCTGCACCGGCCGCGGCCGTTGTCTTCCTTGCCGATGTTCCATTGGAACTCAGCTCAGGAAGTGCGCGCCTTGAAGGTGACGCTCCGAAATTTAACTGCCCAACGATCGGAAGCGATTGTGCTTTGAATTTTTGACGTATCTTTGTTCGTGATTCTGCACGCTTCCGAGCTCCTCCTCATGAATAATTAAGACATCATTTATTTTTGTTATACACACGAACGCCTCTGTGTCTCGGACTGTTTCCCTTTATTGTAATGTTATCCTACTTATTCATTAGTTAGCAAATCTGATTGTTAATATTTCAAAAGTGGATATTAAAAAGGTAACGGAAAATATTACCGGATAGTGTATCAAGGAAGACGGATGTGCTGATGTCTGATTGGCAAACCTTGGAAATTGATTGCCCAATGCTCGCGCCTACCCTAAACAAAATTTATTCTTTGAGCATTTGGGTTAATTGTTTTAACCGCATATGTAAACAGTGTATCTTATTTATGTGTACGATTTAATCTAGTTTTATTCATAATATTATTTCATTAATTGTAACTTACAACAGAAAAAACTTTTTCAAGTATGTACTTGTGAACTACTAACTTTATTATAAAATAAAGAAATTATGAAGTATGAATTTAGCATGTCTCCTTTCTTGTGGCTTAGGCTTTCAGCATGGCAAATTTCATCAAAATCTGTACAGCGTTTAAGCCGAGAAAGCGTAGCAAACGGACACACTTGTGTTTTTATCATATTAGGATAGATAAACAAAAGCAAACTGCTCGCTTGTACATTTGTATTGACATTATGCAAATTATTCTAAATGTGATCGACGCATAGATATGGAATAAAGGATTCAATTACTTGACAGATTTTTAAAAAAAGAAAGCTACAATTTGGGACTAATTGAATATATACAACACTACAATTTCAAACTGTTTTAAAAACATTTTTTAATCGATTATGTTATCATCATATTAGTCGCAGAATGTCCACTGGTGGACCCAGTTGTCAGTTGCGCTGATGAAAATAAAAAAACCACGCGTTAACAATAAGCACGTCGCCAATTGTAGTTGTCAAATATACGCAATTAAGAAAAATCCTTACCCACAAAGGTGTCGGCGCGGACATTTTTGTTATACAGCCGTTTAGGTGTACGGCTGCATTTCTGAAAACACTCGGAGTGTTGTGCTGAACCTCCATCAACATTGCTATTGTAACGGTTGGGTACGGCTCTTGGGAGAAACAATATGCATTCACATAGTAACATTCGTGCGCCTTGTAGAAGGAACTTCTTTTCATTTTCGTCATGCAGTAGTGAATCTGTTTTCTATTCAGTTCTCTATTCTTAGTTTCATAAAGATCTTTGTACAATGCGAATGATGTTTTGCGATCTAGCATATTATCACGATTTGCACCCATATATATTGTATGATCTTTTTATTATAATTTTTAAATATTTTTCAAAGGTAATGCTTTAAAAATATTTTTATACAACAATTTAAGTTCAATGCAGTAACTTGATTGATAGATCGACTGCTTCATTTTTAACAAATACATTATATATATATAGTATCTTGTCTTATATTGAGATTTAAACTATCCTGAGATATATATCTGAGTTATCTAACTTGACTGTGTTAGATCAATAAATATACAAATACAGCAAATATATTTATATTGAATCGGTTCAATAGCTTAGAAGTTCAACAACCGGACAAACACCGTGACATGTAATTTTGAAATATATATATATATTGTACTACAAAATTGGTAAATATATGGTCCACGTGATAGTAAGCTTTACTGTAGCTTGTAGACGCTTTGGTGATGACAAGGATATCATTATGGTGTCCAACCTTGTAAATGGAATTTATGTCATATTACCCGGTCATTTCATTGCTTATCTCTCACCCTTTAAACAGAAGCCATGCGATCACTAATTTTATAGTTGAATTAGGCGAGTTAGGTACCTAAGAGGTAGACCTTGTATAAAATCTACCATATCGGGCCCGTCAAGTATATTTTTAAAGTTATTCACTTTACTGCTATTAAACAAATTAAAATGTTTCTATTTCTATTGGCCGTCGTGATCATAAAGCCGAAACGAATGCAATTTGACGGGACTCATTGTCTTCTAACAGGTGTTTTAATACTCACTGGCTTTAACCAGATGTTATAAGAAATGGCTTTAGATACTCTACTTCTTTTTAACTTAGATTTCTGCGTTACACTAATAAAATCCATAAAAATGAATTGTCAAAAGCCTTTATTTCACGCGAACGAAGTCGCAGGAATTGATTCCTGCGACTTCGTCCGCGTCCAAGTGAAACAATAATAACCAGGTCTATCTAAAACATCACTACTGTTATTTATCTTATCCACTTATCAATATATGTATAGATATGTAAACATATAAATAATATCGGAGTGTCTTTGTGTAATAAAAAAATCAGTTATTATATCTTTATCTATTTGTTCTGGTGGATCTATGAAATAAAGACAGTGTCCACTCTCACAATGAAAGCACTGTTTAACTGCTTCAACTGCGGTTTATTTAACTCCAACACTTTTTATTTGACGATTCGCTTACCAAAGACATGTTTCAAGGATAATAATTATCTTCCTAGAAGCTTTTTAACATGCATTAAATTATTTCTTATAAGTTTACAAACAAAAAAAGTTATGCGCGCTCTTCTGAAGTAAAGTTTAAAGGAGATTTAGTTTGTACTAGCTGAGTTTAGAGTATCAAATAAGTTCCTTTTTTGGACTGGATAGAATTACGGCTATCGAGTTATTGTTTTTATGCAAGGGTCGTTTAGCTTCTCTCTTCCAGAAGCGTTTATCTATTTATCAAAAGCCGAGGAATTATTTCACAGGTCAAGAAAAATACATCTACTTCTAAAAGTCACCTAAGATGTTATTTTTGTGTATGAATTTAGATTTGACAAATAGATACATAGAAGAGTTCATATAACAAATATATCATAAATGAATTTTTGTTTGTACATAATGGTTTTACACACAATTCTTTTTTTATACAACTGTTGAAAATTACTTTAAGGGACGATTTTTCAACTCTATGATTAAATTACTTGAACATAAGAATTATTATTTTTTCGTATTTAAAAAGTATAAATATTGAAAATAATGAGATACGGCAAATTTATCAAAACAATATATATATGGGTTTCTTTAGAATTAAAAGAATGTAAGCGATGTTGTGGTGCTGTAAGAGGAGTCGTAAGAGGTGACTAGAGTACCGTAACGTTCACATGGCGGTATATCTATCCAAAACTGAACAGCTTAAATACTGCAAGGTGGGGACCCATACCCACCCTGATGTCCAAATCAGCATTCCAGTCGCCATGGTGCGCTCTGCAAATACCACCACGCCTGTCCAGCGCGGCAATTATAGGCCGAAATCTCCTTTTTTTGAGTAGATCTATATCTAACGGTGTATTTTCTATGGCTATTATGGTGATGAAAGTGAGGTCGTAAGAACGTTGTTATTCTTACCCTAAAAAATAGTAACTATACAAATATCCTATTTCTAAAAAAGTGCGGCTCTTTTTGTTATTTTAAGCGTACTGGTAGATTAGGGGTCAGCGAACGAATGAGACTTTGGTCCCGAGTATTCAAATATCACGCGAGCGATGTCGCGGGCTTTCGTGCTAGTGTTTAATATAGCAAATACAGTAAATGTTATTGGGGCACGTCTGATTAAGGTTGTTGATTACAAAATGCTCGTCAATGATATCATTCGTTATCACGGGCTGGTTCCGCAATTCAAACGCTTATAACGCTAAGTTGCGTTAAGTCGTGCACCGTTCTTTACAAACTCGGAAAACAATATTCTAAAGTTATGCTATATGCGCGTGTGAACGTATACAAGCCAGAAATAAGTTGTATATATAGTGATATATGTATATTTTGGGTGTATGTGAAATTAAAGTGCCGGGATGCCACCTCGCCGCCTGTGGTTGTTCGTCCAACAAATCATGCATGCGGATCTTGCCGTCGAAACTGAAAGGAGACGCATTGCGAATGAAAAGTAACTTGAGGATATTGATATTCATTGGTTGATATATTGTTGTATTTAAGTAGGAAGGACTTCTTGAGACATAGATGCCTAAAACGAACATTAAAAGGGCAAAATAATATGTGGTATATATATATATATATATGGCAAAACTACTCTTTTATCGACTTTAAAACGCGGCCAGCTATTCTTGAGATTGGTTACCGCAGGGTAACTGAAACGTCGAACAGAAAAGCATTAAATAAACGATATTTAAAAGCCGTTAGAAGAGTTATATTTTAGTAGTGAATACCCGTAAATGTTAGAAATTATTATATATTTTTTCGAGATATAATCCATTAGAAATTATTATCATTATCAGCAAACAATACATAATAATACAATCGAGATCAATAAATAAATAGTAAACGTGGTACTTTTAAAACCACCTTTCAATTCATTTCAGTCTCTGCGATTGTACTCGCAAATCTCACTGGTGGTATAGATATGCAATGGCATAAAGGCTCTATTGTATCACGGTAAATGCTCAGTTCCCGTGGGATATTTTTATGTTCATTTTACAATTTCCACGCTATCGCAGTCCCGGACAATTCTTCGTTGTCGCTATTTTGTATATTGTCACACCCGATTATTATTATCACACAATTAATAACAATAACGCATTTAATAAACAGCACAATTAATAAAATTATTAACACATATTGCGAATCGTGACCGATAATAAAGTGCTTCGGAACATTGTCTAATAACATTTTGTTCACTTTCACTGGCTCAGACGCAACAACTTAGATTCACATTCGTGACGTTCCACGCTGTCGATGCGTCTAGTTCACTGTTCGTTTTGTCTTACACGCCTGCTTTCTAATTAAATGATTTTGTTTCGTGTAACCGGTGCTGATAGCGGCAGATGGTATACCCACCCGACATAGCGTAGCTCATATGCAACATGGCGGGGATGGGCAGCAGCATTCCCGTCGACAAGCTACGCTGTGCGATTGCCACCACGACTGCCCAGCGCGGTCATTAGGGGCAGAATTCCCCTTTTTCTTCGGGAGGCCTATGTCCAGCAGTAGATCTTGTCTGACTGCTATGATGATAGTAAAGAAAACAATTATCTTGACTAGCTACATTTTACTTTATATCGCGTCGTGCGGGATTTTGTTCGGGATGAAATTTTTGTAATATGTGTGGGATAAAAGTAGTAATTTTGTCCTTCCCTAGGGTTAAAGTTATCCACATCGTAAACGATTACCAAATCAGTTCATCACTTTATCTGTGAAAGCATTACAGACAGACATACTTTTGCATATGGCTGCTTTATATACACAAATCACATAAAAGCAATATATTTCAGCAATTTATATAAAACATTAAACTAAATTATTATTATAAAGAGAATTCTTTCGTTACATTTAACTCAAAATATCCTCAAACGTATTCAAATTTCACTTTTAGAAAACTATATCTTCACCCAGTAAGTTAACAAGCAATATTTTTCCTCGTATTTTCACAGTTACGGTAACTACGCGTGTGAAACCGCAGTACGCTGCTAATGAATCACTCCGTCAAAAACAATACGAAAGTCTGTTCGTTAGTTTTCGAATTTATCGCACACGTTTAAATGAGCGCGATGAAGGACTTGTTTTATAAACGAATATTGTATAAAAAAAAGTATGATTTGTATGTTAGAAATGGATAAACTTGCAATACGAAAACTACTCTAAAAATCTCACCTTTCTAAAGTTACATTATCAGCGAGTAACGAAGTAATTTTTTATACTAAACGGCTGAAAAGATCTTAATCCAATTAAAAATTTATAGCTATTCCAGCTTATCAAAAATAGCCCTATGCCTATAAATAGGCAATTCTACAAGGACGGAAAGCCAATATGTAATAACTTTGTAGTATTGAAGGGAAAACAACAGGTCAGGTCATGCTGTTAAAATTGTACACGTGTACAATTTTTAATTACCCTTAAGCCAATTATGCGGGGACATTTTCAAAGCAATTACAATCGCGATTACCCGAGACGCATGCTTGAAAATCAATGAAAATGACTAGTTTCATTCTTATCACACGCGCGTCCGAAGTTCGTATCTCGTGAAAGAACAATACAACTGGTTTTATGGCTTGTTTTTACTTTTATTGCGCGGTCGTGCGCTCGGCCGTGCCGATCGCGAACGATAATTTTTGCCGTTGCGTTTTGGAACATTTATCTTTGGTCAAAAATCGCCATAAATCACACAGACTCAGATGCTTACGATTATCCGTCGTATATTATATTCGGTCGTTTGGCAATTTAATAAGTTATACATGTATTATTAGTTCCTAAACGAACACAGGATTCGCCCGTTCTTTTTGATTGCTTATTTACTGGTCTATTTATATTTGTCATTGCTTGTAGGTATTGTGCGAGTCCTCGTACGTTTTATATCTATTGAGTTTGCTGATTGATTGTTAATTTCGCAGTACGTTTGGACAATCGTTTTGTGTTTCGCATCATACCTTTACATGGTTAGCGGTAGCAGTAAAAATTAACGACTTATTGTGTACATTGCTAATGGTTTATGCGCAAACTGCCGAACTGAATAACGATCCTTTCCTGTAACTATTAGTTTTATTAAATCGATCATTTGTTTGCCGCCATCTTTTTTAGCCAAACATTGAAATGTTTTGTTTTTATGTCGTAACAGCCTTACGAGCAATTTTCATTTATTTAAATAGAATCGTACTAAAGTCTTAGACTTTTATTAGAAAAAAACATACGCAAACGTGTTGTCTAATGTGAGTTCATTACAAAAAATACGATACACATACACTATAGCAAAACTTGGCAAGTCCTTATTGGAAATTCATGTGATGTCGCGATTTGTATGATTGTTATCCTTATCTGTCACTTGTCAGAGTAACGGACTACCCCATATTGCTTACAAAAATACCGTTCACCTCATTCTCTTGAATGGGGTTTTTAGCTCAAGAGAATGAAAGGCATTGGACTTGCGAATACGTTTTTCCAAGAGTTCAGCTAATGGAAGCATCTTGTCACTTATCAATGGAAATGAGGGGCATGCCACGGCGGACATACAGATAGGCTGCGCTGTGAAATGCCGTTTATAATGGGGATGTTGAACAAAAACAATTGAATTGCGTTCATCTACACTTCATCGACAAACAGAGCAATTATTAAATGTTCCCACGTCATTAAACGAAGAACAATGTAAGACGCCGGACTAAGCGGGAGCAGCCAATTGCCTCCACGACACGCACAGTCAATTATTTCGAACAGCGTTGCAGTGCACGTGGATATGTAGATGACACGACGCGAATGATCCCATCTGCGGATAATAGACCACCAATAAATAACTCATATCGCCCATTGTATGACATATCAAGTATACTCATTTTATACGCGGACTATTGTATTTTATGCATAGAAAAAAATAAACGGTCCGTTATGGTTTGATTTTCATGTTGTTTACATTACTCAGCCTGTGCTCTTATCAAATGTTATTAAGAATTTATTTTTATTAGAAGTAATTTATCTTTCCTGATAAAGATACTTATTCGCCGACCCAAACAAATCTGTGTCACTGTGTTGCACTATTTATTTAGATTAGTAATCAACTCAAAGATTAATTGTTATATATTGAGGGTCACTCAATGTGTTAAGATTATCTCATGTGATTTCTAAAGATATAGATGTAATTTTTTTAATTTAAAAATTTAATTACCAGTTACTTGTTCGGATTGCCATGATGTCCTTTATATATCACTACATACGAGTAGTATAAACAAAGTCTCTTCCCGCTTTCTGTCTGTCCCTATATATGCTCAAATAACGCAACAGATTTTGATGCTGTTTTAAAATAGATAGAGTGCTTTAAAGGGAAGGTTTATATGTATATTTCATGCACAAAATAGTAGAAATGCACTGATAACTTTGGCGTTTTTCTGACGTGATGTTGTAAATAAACATGTTCGCGATGGCCTATATATTATATATAACCCAAAATCACCATTTTTATCTTCCTTTCACATATCCGAAGCCGGGGTGGGTCGCTAGTCAAAGCTTAACTTAAATTAAACTATCAGATAAATTAAATAAATATCGCCGATTAGTTAGTATAAGACATAAATACATTAAAGCAGCATTTTCCGGAGCTTGATAATGTGTATACCTAACATTAGAGCAAGTACAATATCATTTGAATCATCCATTGTTTATCATCACGCAGATACAAAAATATATATGCATGTTTACATAGCATGACCAAAACAAGTACAACAGTATCCACATTGCTGTTTATTTACCAACGCACAGAGTATCGATTTCAATTCGTCTATACATAAAACGAGGTTCATGGGCTTGTAAAAGTAAATACACTTTATACGGTAAAACTACTTTAGGTGTTATTTAATCGCAGTATTATGCAGTGACAGCTTAGTTGCTTCTTGATGCGTGTGCCCATTTTAAAACTGTTTTCTCCACCCAAAGAACTAGTGTGGAAGTTTAAGGCAGGCCTAGTGCACTAGGAGAGGAGAACGTATAATTAGATTACCTACCCATCTAGCGAGCAGGCCGGTGCCAGCTGAGACTGGCTTAGCAAAAAATAATGGCTACATCGGCCCGCGGAGGTCAACGACCGGCGCCACATCACAATCTTAACTCGTTATTATAAAATTCTCTGGGCGAAAGTAACATAATTAATTCTCCTTGATCATGCCTGATACCGTCACCGGGTCAAAGGGCTTGTTTCGCTAATTTAAATGCCCACTCTTATGTAATATTCGATCTGACAATACGTGTAACGGAACGTTATAGTTACCATGTAGATTCTTTCGCATGACCAATTTGAAATATAAAACCGGAAAGGTAATGATGCAATCTTTATAATAGTATAATTTAGTTGGAATATCCGTTTCTCCACCTATGTTTGATCCACCTACGATTTACATCTAAGTGTCACTCATTCAACAGGTGATATTACGCAACTTCACAATTATTATTCATCCATTCATGTAATAGTGTGTGGGGGTTTCTTGAGTCCTTGCTAAAATGAGCGTTAAAACTTCTTATACATTTTCATGTGTGCATTGATATGCTTGCCATTCGCTACCGCCTTCTTTATTAGGGATTTATCTATATATTACTATATAAGTACAGTATATATTATATTGTTGAAATGGCGTTCGAATACTAAAGAAAACCATATGGGACATACTTTTTTGTAACGATTTAGGCCGGTATCTTCTTTCAGGCGATTATCCTATCCTACTTATTATAAAGTAACACCTCTAAAGTCTAGACCAATGGTATTTGCACAAATCTGTTTGTACTTTCAAAAACTGCCATTGAAACTTTAGTAAATATAGCGATAGACGAATATTTAAATAAGCTCCAATCTTCAACCGGAACTTGTTTGCATAGAACCTCTTCGATTTAGATACTAAAAATAAAAAAATGTTATAGTATGAGTGATTCACGTAATTTTTTGGAATTCTAACTAGTATGCTGTACTGTCAACTATATTTGTCCGACTTAGAATTACTATGACATGTGCGTAATAGACAAATTTTTGTATTGTCAAAAAAACTTCACAGGTTTGCTTCCGTATGTGTGAATAATCGAGATCGCGATACGTGTTGCGCGTGTTATTTTCTGCTTGCCATGTAAACATTTGTCACGGCGTCACATTAAGAGGTACATAAGCGTGTATTTACCTACTAAATATGTATCAGACTCATGATTCAGGTGACGATTTCTCTCGGAGTGTAAGCGGGTCAAGGTCAGCATATCGTCTGGTTGTAGTCGAGTAGGATTTGACGAAAAACCGCTTTGCTCGTAAACAATATATAAATTTGAATAGTTTAAAATTGTTTTGTTTACGATAATTGTATTTGATTCGTCACCATATCAGCCGTCGAGCTGCTGGGATTCTTAGTTTTTCCCAAGTAAGGTGGAATTTTGTCTAAAATTGGCGTTCATAGCAGGAGTTTCGGTAATCGCAATTCTTCCTCCTGTACCAGATGCCGTAAGAGACGACAGAGCTACTGGAACTGACAGATGGTAGTATATCCACCCAAAAAAATGTAACACAAACGTAACGGGGATGGACAGGTCAACCCAAGTAAGGTGGAGTTTTGCCTTTAATTGCCGTTCTTAGCAGGTATTTTGGCAATCGCAGTCCTTTCCTCCTGTACGAATTGGCGTAAGAGACGAAAGAGCTACCGGAACTCACAGAATACCCGATTACCCGAAACAGTGTCGCTTAAACGCAACAGGGCGGCGATGGGCAGTATCAGGCTTTCCGTTGAGTGTAGCGTCGCGTCGCCAGAAATAATTAATATAGGTTTTCAACGGCCTAGTAATATATTTGTGATAATAAGACCGTCTATATGCTTCTGTGACCTAGTCGTATAAAAAAAGAAAAATATATTTGTTATGAACAGAGCCTTATTCGCGATTTTCAAAAAGAGAACTAATTGAATATACACGCAAACAGTTTTCCGCAACTCCGCGCTTAGTTAACACATTTTTCGTTAGTTCCGAGTTGTAGGCCCTAATAAAAACAAATGAGTAACTCCCAAAGCTGGCACGTTACATTTTCAGCAATTACTAATTAATGCATATTGCAAATATTTGTATTCCATACGAGTACTTCAATAGACTCAAGAGATGTACGGTAATTTTGGCAAATAAGCTAATATAATATTTAAATAATAAACGCATGAACTTATAAGAGGCTGTCGTAAATCTGACATGCAAACGTGCATATTTTATTTTAAAAGACTTTGTTATTTTAGTCAATAGCATGAGTCAAGCTTCAAGTAAATCACTCATCATCTTTTCTTTTCGTAACGTACACACTGCTCTGTGTACTTATTATTTTGTATGCGTTTTCCATTAGCCTTCGCCGGTATCGGCTAGTAACCGATCTATGACCCTAAGGGCATCCTTAGTGCGTGACAAGGTCCTAGCACGGTATTACTTGATAGTCAATGCGCCCTTTTTGCATTCATTTTTACGATTATTACGACATTGGTTGCTTTTACGATTTGCCTCAGTGTCGGTTTTTAAGGACATTTCATTAAAAACCGAATAAAGTTAGCTGTTTATTATTTCCTGCACCCATAATCTACATGTTTGAATGAGATACGCATTTGTGCTATCCATGTATGTATGTATGTACTTGACCGTTTTTAATTGTTGCATTAAGTATTGTATTTCTGATTATTGATCTGGCAATGCAAACTTGACCATAAATATAATAATTTAAGGGTAATTTTGTGTACGAATCCTATCTTCAAACTACTCGGTCTCAGGTTTATCGTACCAAGTAAATTAACTCTGACTTTTTAATGTACTATGTATTGTTATCTGAATCTAAGTTCACTAGACAAATTATAAACGATTCCTGAGTATAAGTCTCTTATGTTTGTTTGTTGTACTAAATTCACCTCAAACTTCCACCAGCTTTTACATTATTTATATCCAAATGTTGCCTGTAAGAAATTGCATTTATCGATAAGGCCGCATTTTGTACTTACTATTCCATGTTTATATGATGTTCTTGTGTTGTTTTTTATTGGATTACTATAAAGGCTATATTATTATTTTTATAATTATGTATTTTATAACAAGTACGTTTTTCATAATACATACAAAACTAACCAACACTGACTTGTGAAGTCATCATTTTTAATACTATTATTTGATCTTGTTATTCTTCGAACAAACTACACAAACATGCTTATTCCTGATTCTTAATGTTTCTCTTTGTTCCTTATTATTTATTTAAACGTTTTATAATCAAATCGAGTGTATATTTTTCATTAATCATCAATAATATATACATATATATATAAATATTCTATTTGTAACATAGATAAGGATAACACTATTATTAAAGGATAAATCATTGACAATCACTGAATCGTGCCAAGATTAGAACTGCGTCTTAATAATAAAAGAGATAGCTAATTTATACCATACTTGTACTCTATACTCGAATGCATCTTATAGATGATCGAATAAGCCTAGGTACCCGTAACAATAGCACGACACGATCATCATGAAATCCGCAGAGACGCGATTTTAATTGCCCGATGATATCATGCGAGTGAATTGCCTGTAATCACAATGTATACCTAATTCTGCGGTTATAATGGTACCGGTTAGCTCTAGGCTCTGTATCTGTTCTCATTTGACGACTTAAGCCTCACCGGCCGACTTAGGTATAAAGTCTCATTCAATGTTGCTATTAGAATATGATTTTAATAATAGTAAATTCATACTACATACTTTGATCTGACTCGGAGATAAGTAGCTTATTGCACGTTTGTTACCGGTATCAGACAACAGGAATATATATAAATAAAATTGAAGTGTCTGTTTGTAATTTCAAATTAATAGCTTCCTAGAAAATGCATATGCAAGAATATATGGTACCTACTTACATAATTTATTTTTTTATTTTGTCTGTCTGTTTAAGAGCTTATGTTATAAGGGCTATGTTATTGCTCTGCTCTGGGAACGGAAAATACACAAGTGTAACCGCAGGGCGCTGCTAATTGCATGTATAATACTCAGATACATATTTGACATTGAGACGCAGAACGAACATTCATATTTGTCCTGTGTGGGTAACGAACACACGACGCTTGGTGCACAAGAATTGGTCACCGAGAGCGCCACCAGCGCCGTTGATATAGTTAATGGCGCCCGCAGCGCAATATCGTTGATGTTAAGCAACTATCGCATCGGTATAAGAATGAGTATCCAATACTTAACTATCGCGAGCTTCTCCGTGCTTCGGATGACACATTAAATCGTTGACCCCCAATCGCATTGACTCTTGTAAAATTATGATCCCGTGTTCCTTAATCATTCATAAGTAAGGCCACTAGCCTCAGATAGGACATTTTAAAGGACAATGATGAAAAAATTGTGGAAGTAACATCGTAATAATGGAATTGTAATTTGAATTTAAATTACCACCAAATTATTTGTACATTAAACGTGTCATATGAAAAATAGTGTATTCCACTTTAGTCAATTTTTAAGTGAAGTATGGAAATAAAAATACCCTTTATTTAATTGTGCTCGTGCCCATCAACTGTACAAAAACAAGTTATCCACAATGCTAACTGTGTGACAAGTGTTTCGACGAATATATTAACTGATTCTGTGCGTGTTATTGTCAACATTCAACGCTGAAAATCCTTTTTGCTTGAAAAGCTCATTGGCATAACAGAGGCGGGTGGAAAAACATACATCAGTGTAACGAGAGGACGTCTGGATTTTTACATATAAAGAATATTACAATGTTGCTTTCCGAGGTCTCGACCGCTTTTTCGGGCGAGAAAGTTTCCCAGGCCAAATTTTATTTAAATCGATACACCTAATAAGCTGTGAAAGCTTGACAATAAACACATAAAACCTATCTCATTTATGATCTTAGTATGGATAATACTTTTAATATAATCCCTCTTCAGTGTTATTTAACTAATTTAAGTATATCATCATATCAGCCTTTTGTAGTCCACTGCGGGACCCCCCTAAGAAAGAGGGAATTTAGTCCAAAATTACCTCGCTGGGCAAGCGTTTTGGTAATCGCAGAGCGTAGCTTCGCGATGGGGATGCTACCCATCTCTGCGCTATGCATTTGAGCCGCACTGTTAAAGATCAATATACCGCTATCTGTCGGTTCTGGTACCTCAATCGCCTCTTACGACACCTGGTACAGAGTGAGATACTATTCTACTCTGCCGGTACCACAGCAAGTTAAAGAAATGAATGCACGTAAAAGTTATAAAATTTGTATGGTGACATAGCATCAGACATATAAATAACTCGTGCGATTTGTGATTCTCCGAAGCCGAGGAGGATAAAAAAATCCGTCAAACTTGAACCCGAATTGAATGTAGAGTCGACCTTTAACATTGACGTCATGATTTCTGAAAATATTCATCGAGACGTTGATGAATAGGTACTAGACATTTGCAAATAACAATAGACATAGACAATATGTACGCATGACTCATTTGTCGAGACATTAAACAATATATAACGAAATATTATTTTCGTTACAACGTCAAATTTAAGAACAATTTTAACATTTTCATACGTTATATGAATTATAATATAAAACATATTAATGTATCATAAATGAAAATATTTACTTGTATATGCTAGATCAAGTCGGATAAACAATTGGATTGGATCTATTATGACGTTCACACAGCGAGACTGCTTAATGCGGTAAATCTAGAACATCTTGCACAATGAAAACAAAATTGCATAAGCTAAAACTGAAAACGATACCCAAGTCAACATTCTTGCAATTCCTAAACCAACTGGGTCCCCAAAAGGCTTTGTGTAGGAGAAATCCAATCGAGCCGATACGTTGTCGCATTGTATCGTGGACGGCCATAGATGGCCATTGTTCTTGAGCAGTAACTAGAAAGTACCCAAATTAATGAACATTAGCAGTAGTGTCACATCAGCATTTAGCGGCACCCGGCGACCTTGCCCGCAGCAGCACGTTGCCTGATGCAACAGCTATTGTGCCACTGTCGCAACCTGAACCCGAGCGCTCTCCTTTGAAACTTATTCAAAACAGTTATACTTCAAATGTCACTTGATACTCGCCATGCAGTGCCTCGAAGGATCACTACGCATGTAAGAAGAAGCATTGATGCGATCGAGTGATTGTTTCTTTGTTGTATCGCTACTCAGGTGACAAAACGTCTTACATATTGTTCTCTGTTGTTTTCTGTGTCTTCTTGATTCCAATTAAGTTTGTAAAGAGTGTTGTTGAGTATTAACATCCTTGGTTGTATTTTTTTTATAAGGCTAAGATGATTGGATTGGGTTGGCTAAGGTAGACCTCAAAGAACATACACTCACCAAATTGAAGACATTTTAGAACCTACTACTACATATCGATGATTGGCTATGAAGATATTAATAAAAGTCGAGATAGCAAAGATACTATGTCGGGATCGACGGAAATGGCATACATTAGTCTACTTACCCTGATAAGAAAAAGGCGTGAGTTTACTGATGTATGTCTGAAATAATTAAAATAAAAATAACCCCTTCCTGTGCATCAAGGTATCCAACAGTTCAAGTTATAATAATAAATCCAAGGTCATGTCCTTGGAATATAAAAGTGAGTCAATCCACGGCAGTAGCGACATTCCAATACGCCCAAATCCAATCCGGTCGATATTTTTCAATACTTGAACAGGAAACTGTACTTTGCCCGATGCTTACAAAATTCGTCTTACGACCCTAAAGTGACAAATTATGATTCATAGTTCGCACGGGCATGTACACTGCGCGGCTCTACAGTAACATGGTCTCCCGTCTCGAGAGTGCGCGCATTGAATACTGAATGTTATTCATTCGTGGACGTTGAGTCACCAAGAACCCGCTTTCTGCACCAACGAGAGCGATAACCTATCCTTTACATATTGCCTCGTAATTGTGTTATTTAACCATGTTCCTTTAGTAGACTCCGGTCAATGTTCAAGGAAATAGATTTCGTCTCGCTGCTACGTGGTACTAATATCCACAATTTACGTAGATTGCTTGTTGGGCGTATTCATAGGCGATGCTGTGACAATTGTAGATCAGATGCGGATCAACTGTTGCGTACGAGCATAATTCTTAAACACACACAGAATTCATTTATTTTATCAGTGATCAGTATCAGATCTATGTTATACCCGATATTTACTTACTTTGCTTGGATGATATTGCAATTAAGTGATAACGCCGCCTATTGTTCCGCTCTTTTAAAAGTAGTGTACTGTGTTAGATTATTTCCTGGCACCTTTAAAAGAAAGCAACAGACTTAATCACTCTAAGATATAGGAGGAGAATGACACTGGTGGACAATTAAATGTATATCCTTTACTTCCTTTAAAAAGTTTACAAAGAGGAGTAAATAAAAAAATTGTGTCTTCAATTAATTGTTTGTACTCTCGCGATATATACTTCGATATGTTTATAATTATAATTTTACAACAAGTACATTTTAGTAGACATTTCACTGATGTAGGCTCTTGAAAATCAATGTCAATGTATGAAAACCTCTTGAAGCAAACATGTTTACCATCCAGACACAAATCAATTTTATGTTATTATCAACAATTGTTAATTTCTTAATTGATTTAAACGCTGATAACTGTAGTGTAACAGACATCTAGTTATAGATTTAAGATTTTATTATAGAGAAGTTGATCCGTTTTCAGTACGAATACAAATTAAACGAGTCCCCAAACGTTCTCGTTCGAGTGCCAACTGATTTCAATTTCAGATGTTCTCCGAACCGTTTGAGATAGCGTTATAGGGCCGCGCTGTTGCCAAGCAGTTGTAAACTAAATATACGCTGAATTTTAACGGAGGAAACATGAAACATAAATCAGGACCACTTCTGTTGCTTTTATTTTTAATAATGCTCGCACGCATCTTCAATTCCGTGAGAATTACGAAAGACCTTGCTTTTTTTTCCTTAAGGAAATTTTACACGTTCTGACTTCGAGCGTTCTTAATTCTAGTACTATCATACCAACAAACTAACCATAATTCGTCTCGAGCTGAGGTATTTATATTTTGACTTTTTGTTTCAGATGGTACTTCCGCAAGATAAAACGAATCGAGGCAGAGAAGAAATTGCTGCTGCCCGAAAACGAACATGGCGCTTTCCTTATCAGAGACTCGGAAAGCCGTCACAACGATTTCTCGTTATCAGGTAATGCACTCACCGCACGACATCTTTGTTATTCCTGTCCTACGCAGTAGCGCCCACTTCATTAAAACAATAATTATTAAGTAGTGTGTACACTATTCTGTGTATTCAATTCCCTATTCTTGGCTCGTCGGAAATAAAAAGTTGCGCGGCTTGTGTTACTATCCTATTACAAACAAAAATAGCCATGGTCCGGAGGATCCGATCTCGATGCCTTAAACCGGTTGTGGTTTTTCTAAGCATAGAGCGTGCATCGCGTGGGAACAAAGGCTGGATCAAAGGTTCGATATCCTACACTAATTACTATTCTCTATCGAGCTCGTGTACCGTTACGTCTATTTATACAAATTGAATGAGTCCCTGCTAATTTATTATGTGCATAAACACTATTAAACACGTCGTAGTGATGTTCTCGGATGTACCTGCCTTATGCAACGCGGAGTAATGTATTGAATGTGCAAATAATACAAAATTTAGTTTCGAACTTTACATTTCACGTTGTCTATTAATATGTTTTATAATTGTTGTCTTTGTTTTGTTTGTCCACGGACCGGCAAGTACGGTGTAGGCCAACCACCTAGGTGGACTGATCTGACAAGAACTGCGGGATCGCGCGTACGCGTACAGGCCGCATACCGTATTGCTAGTGAAAGATCCATAAAGCTTTTTTCATCATGACTGCTGTATAAATACTGTCAATATTCCTGGTGCTAAATGAAACTTAAAAAAAACAATACTGCTAGTATCTATGTCATGTTAGCAAAATGCACCTAACAACAAAGACAAAGAAAGAAATCTGTCATTTGCAAAAGAAAGTCGACCTACCTTTCAAAGGTGTTAGGTTTAAAATTATAATGTATTTTAGTTTTTCGCGACACCTCGTAGCCTCGAATTGCGCAAGCGTTGCTTGTCGTTTTTCCATATTCCGTTAGTCACGTGAAAAATAACAATAGATGCACCGTTGAGTCGCCAATTGGTTTTTTGTGCTATATTATTTAGATTGCTCCGGCCATATCAAAGTAACCACGAATGCTAAATCAAGAAGCCACAGACAATTTTGTACAGAGGTCATCACTTTTTTTAACCAGCAACTGTTTGTATTTCAGTGTTTCACTAATTGTTAGCTGATCTGTCAACATTTTGCAATCGATATTCAACTCTAAGGGAGAATCTTTGTGTTTGATATTGGATATCGCCGTGTGTATATCTACAGAAACAGAGTCTTGTAACCTACCAACTACGATTATTATCCGTACATATACACTTACTAACTGTTACGATTTCACAACTTATTATAATCAATTTTTATAGAATTTCGCATCGACCGTTTCTTGAGGCTCGTGTAATGAACTTGAAAGTTTTAAGACCTGTCTGGTGTCGGCAGACTAGTTTAAGGTAGACCTAATTTACATATATAGGATTACTGTTATGATGATTCTTTTTGAAACATTATTGTTTTTATTTGTCTCATTTTTAACAATTCAAAAGTGTTTGTATTGAACCTACTTATATTAAAGCGAAGTATATTTTGATTTTAAAGAAAGATTTTATCCCGTAAACAACTTTCCCGTGTTCCCGTGATAATTTTTTTTTCGTTAAAAGGATTTCTTGCGCGATTTTTGCACAATTTAGCTCTCAGAGAGCAAAATAGACTGCTGTCCTAGCATAACAAAAGATAAATTAAAGACGTCATGGGCAGTCGCAGGAGCAATGCTAGTAGAGTATAATATCATTATAGTTATGCTATCTATGTATACTTGTCTCGTTTATCTATACTATAATTCGGAATTAGACTTTTAATAAATAATAATAAATTCACACATCTCATACATATTTTCGTGACTCTAAGATATGTCGTTTAAAGCACTCGTGTTATGGACAACAGAGAAATCTGAAATATAATGCTCAAATACATAGTTAACATCTAGACACGGAACTAAGACATTTATGCATCATGTCACTACCACTACTGGATTCGTCAAAGTGTTATATCATAGAATTGAAATTGTATTTATATTTTCCAATACAACTTACAATAAAAATGTACGGCGCCACCATCTTTGCGTTTTATATATTTTTTTTATTGTTAATCTCAGAAATGAATAGGTAACAATACGACTCACGTAACTGTAACTGTAACACGTAGCAATAAATCGATTACATCACATATAGTAACTGGAGCATACCTACCATAGTATTTTCCGTTTATGTGTATAAATAAACATATGCAGATAGTCTACGCCACACAAACGTGTTCAATGAGCCAGTAAGCTTAAATCCTGCAAAGTTATTCATAGTTGCAATATGGTTAAGGCGCAAAATGGCGGATCGAGTCTCTAATAAATTTGTTATTATTCAACCTGTACCATCTGCCTTTAAATTTGCGAAATAAATTGCTACCAATCTGTTGACCGATAATTCGCATGACCAATGCTAAGGAATGAACCGCAAAAGATTAATTAATTAAATAGATGAGTGATTGAGTGTATGGATGTTTGTTAGTCGTACGGAACGACTGATTTGGATGCAATTAGATACGGAAATTGTAGAGTCTGGAATAGCACATAACCAAGAAAACAAAACGTGATCCCGTAGTATAGATCGGGCTTTTTTTTTAATTTTCTCTAAAAAAAATCGACACGAGTTTTGTACTCTTTAGCCTTCTCCGAATAGTAAGAGTTCCTCAGGTATTAGTTATTAAGTTAAAATCTCGCGGATAAAGTCGCCAGCAGAATGCTGGTTAACTTTTTTAAAGTAATTGATAATATATAGTCATATTATAAATGCGGAAGTGTCTCTCTCTATTTGTTACGCTTTACTGGCCCAACTGACGAATTTTATGAATTTCAGCATATAAATAGCTGGATTTTGAGGTAAAAGCTGGAGTTTAATAGGAAAGGACATAGGCTATCTTTAATCCCCCAAAAATCCGTATCCTCTTCTATGTCACGATGTTACGATAAATCCTAATGGATGAAGTGTCGTCAGAAAGGTAACACGTTTTTGTCATAAAAAATCTTATGGTTGTTTTAGATCTATTAAGCGATATCTTTAATATTTAAAAAAAATCATTAAGCACAGTGTTTGTCAGTGGGATGAACTACTGAACCTATTTTAGTTATAGCCAACTTGAGAGATAGGACAGTTTCTATCTCAATTTATTACCATTACTATCAGCCATCTAAATTCCACTGTTGGACATAGGCTTTTCCAAGACAGGGAGATTTTTGCCCATAATTGCCGCTGGGCAAAAAACGCTGGGCAGGCTTGGTGGCAATTGTTATCCTCAACTCCGCGATGAGGATTCTGCTGCCCATCCTCGCTCTGTGTCTGTTATTTAAGCTGCGCTGCGTTCCTGTACCTTAATTCATAGTCAATACTTTTTTAAAAGAATCATATATAGTTAAAACAAGACGTCTGTCGGGTTAGCTAGTAAACTATAAAGTATCCGCGTTTGTTTAGCCATGTTGTGTAGTCCGGACCATCTACACCGGCATCAAGCAACGGTAATACCATAGTGTTGTGCAATCGTAAGTGCGTTTGGAATGCAGGTTCAAATTTCCATTAGATCATAAAAACTGTGGTTTACCCGATCACTGTACAGCTGGAAGGAAACAGCTGCTAATTGATTTTCAATCAAATAAATCGAAATTGATTGTAATTGGCGCGATGAATCATTAATTGGATAACTAGCAATGCTCTCTTTGGACATTATTGTAGCGTTATTTAATTGTAAACAACCTTCGACGTCACCTTCGCCGTTGGCTCACGATTTTCTGTTGAGCAGTTGCTCGGTTTTTACGACTGATTCATTGTCTTATGATGTGGCTTTTTGTCGTATGCTGTGTACTACCGGCAGAATAGAATAGTACCTCCCCCTGTACCAGGTGTCGTAAGAGGCAGCTAAAGTACCGGCAGGGGTGTCGTAATTAATAAATTTCTATAAAAGGTTTTATGCACAGAAAATGCTAGATTATATTTCAGATGATATTAACTAGAAAAAAAATCATGTCTCGGTAGCATAAAGGTTGTGCAGTCCTCCGGTATGGGAAAAATATGCAGTAACGAGTCCCGCATGACATCTGAAACAATTTTTTTTCATCTTTCTAGTACATATCACAAATAATAAATGATATTAAATGTGATACTGTTTCGTACGGCAATTTTGTTTTTGACCAGTGTAATAACTCGCAATGGTATTACTAACAATATTTTTTTATGTCTTTGTAATTGTCAAGATTATATTTGTGCGGGATTAACGGGATCAGGAATTTTATATGGTAAAATTTATAGTGGGTTAAAGACCTAAAAACGGGATTAAAATAATGATTACGGGATATTTCTTATTATGTACTCTAAAGGAGACAGGACGGACAGGTAGTATTCCATAATATTAGTCGCCGTTTCTTTTAAAAGTAAATAAATAGCTCATATTTTTAATCGAGATCATAATATTTCTGATTTTCCTTTCAGACAAACTCGCGTATCAGTTACGGCACCTATTAACAAGGCATCGCGATAAGTTTATAAACTATCGGATATAAAGCTGGTGATTATTACCAATTAGCTATATCAACACAATAAGGAAACTTACAGAAATAACTTGGCCGTTGGGTACCGGCTGAGTAGAATGGTACCTCTCTGTACCAGGTGTCGTAAGAGGCGACTGAGGTGCCGGAACCAACAAGTAGCGGTAATACATCCTTACTTAGCTCAAATTTAACGGGGCGGGAATAAGCAACAGCATTCTTATTGCAAAGCTAGGCTCTGCAATTACCACCACGCCTGCCCAGCGAGGCAATTGTGATGGACCCGATGGCGCACGAATGCGTGTCCCTGTCGACATCCTTTAGAGATCGTAGGTTCGACTGTGACCGGGACACCGAATAAAAAATTATATGATTATTATGTGACGAACTTTTGTGTGTAAAAATATATATTTAAGTATTATATTTTTGATACCATTGTGGTTTGATATTAGTAATACGAGTGCTTTAAGCTACTTATCTCTGAGTAAGGTCAATGTTGTGTCATCGTCATAACAGCCATTGTAAGTCCACTGGTGGACCTTTTCAAGAAAGGGGGAATTTTGCCTATAATTGCCGCGCTGGGCAACCGTGTTGGCAATCGCAGAGTGCAATTTTCGCGATAAGGATGCTGCTGACAACCCCCGTCCTATAACATGTGAGTTACACTGTCTTGAATAGATATACCGCCATCTGTCTTAGTAGCCTCTTATGACATCAAGTGCAAGACTAAAAATTTCGTGTAAATTTATTTATTATTTTGCAAAACCCTGAAATCATTATGGCGACTGATATGATGATGATGAACGTACAAACTTTCTCATTTAAAATATTATACTGTAACTTAAACTGTGTCTTGGGTAAACCCACTCGAACCTACGACCCCTGGCGCATTAGATAGAATCACTTCTATCTACAAATACATATATATTATCTATAATTATCATACCCTATGCAATAGAAAACTAGTCAAAGAGTTCCAATTAATCGCTCTGAATTTTGACATTGTTTGCATAGAGACGTGTCAAATGTGGCTAGGTCTATGGTCAGAGTAAATATGCACAGAACACATACTAGACCGGTTTGTAATCTGTGAGAACATCCCACAGGCAGGCCGATAAGATTTGAAGGTAATGCGAGAAAGTGCAAACACGCAAGATACATATTGACAATAATGATGCTACCTGAATTAGGCGATATCTCGACAGTTGTCAACAATCGTGACCGCGATAACAATATTTCAGTTTGCCTATACTTTATATTAATATTTATTTCATCTAGAATTAATATGATTTAAATAAACCTGACATAAAGGTCTTTAGCATTGGTTCTCTCACTTTCACCTATTTCTACCGCCAAATATCAGTGTATGCATTGCTGTTCCGGTTTGAAGGGTGGGAGAACCAGTGAAATTACTGGGTAATGTGATATAATTTCTTTAGGTCACAAGCTTGGCAACGCGCTAGTCAATAGACGATTGTCTGTGGTGACTCTTACTATTACGCAGACTATGGTATATAGGTTTGTGTGTGTCGACCTGATCTAATAAAAAAAACATTTTAACTGGCTATCTAAATTTCAGATACATTTTTCCATTTCATTAAATAGTAACGGCTAATTTACAGGTAATATTATAAAATAAAGATAAGATTATTTTATAACTGTTCTTATTTCATTGAATATCTTCTAAAATTTACGCGTTTACTACACACACACCGTTAAAGTTACTTTTTTAACGACTTCGAAGCGCGGTTGATTTAACATTTTTCACCGAAATGTAGAACTTAAAGTTTCAAAAGTTAAATGAACCGCGATCTAAGCTTTTAAGAAACGCAGTCTTTTTAATTATATTATCACCATCTGAATAAATATTTCCGAAAATATATAGCGCTTATAAGGTTCGGTTTTCGCATACGTACACAGCAAACAACGTACTGCATTTTCATTATATATGGTTAGTAATTTATCGTATTGTATACTATTATTTATATTTTTAACCCTAAATGATTGAAACTAAGGTAAATTTCTAAATTAAGTAGGTACAAACATTTAATTGTAAACAATGTGCTGATTATCACAATAGTATAACGGAAAGCTTCCGTCATTTTTCCGTTGATCATTCGAACTCTTTTGTTGTTAAACAATGCAGGCGGCTCACCGACACTGCATTTGCTATGGACATGATTCAACATTAGTACACAGTACATGTTTAGACTTACTAAGTATTGATGATGGCCGATGGACTCGTAAGGTTCTGGAATGGAGACCACGTACCGGCAAGCACAGCGTAGAGCGTCTACCCACAAGATGGACTGATGATCTGACTAAAACTGCAGAATCGCGCTGGACACAGGCCTCATACAATCGGTCCTATTGGAGATTATTTGGAGAGGCCTATGTCTAGCAGTGAACATCTTATTGCTGATATGATGAAGTATTGATAACATAAGAAAACATATATATTCACACATCATCTCACACTTTGACTTGACTTCCTGGTAAGTCGCTTAAAGCATTTGTTACAGACAACAGAAGAATCACAAATATAATATTTAAATACATATTTTTAACATCCAGACACAGGACAAACTCAAATATATAAATATTTGTCCTGGGTAGAGATCGAACCCACGATGTGTTTGTTTAAAAAGGTTTTTAAAGCAATCAACCTTCGTTTCACTTTATCTTTCACGGGTATACATGACGCACACTACCGCCGGATATGAGTGCAAGTACCTTTCGGAACCCTTCGCTATTCGAGCTCTCCGTTGGGACTAAGCGAGTTCACCATTTACGACCCTCCGAATAGTAAAGTTACACACGAGTAAGACAGAATACTATACCGACGGGTTACGGCGGAGAAGAATATTTCTTCCCTTTGAACCAGATATTGTAAGAGGCGATTGATAACCAACAGATGGCGGTATATCCCTATGGATATACCGCCATCTATACAGTATAGCTTAAATACAACAGGGTGCAGATAGTCAGCTGCATTACTGTCGTTTAGCTACGATCAGCGCCATGCGTGCCCAGCGCGGTATTTATGGTCAAAACTTCTCCTTTCTTGTGCAACTGTAGGCTTCCTAAGGCCGTTATGATGATTCTGCGAACAACATTTCTACTACTATTTTCATGCTAGTTCAAGTTTACCAGCTAAAGTCTTGTGGTAAAGCATATAGATGTTATTCCCGAAATTGTTATGGGTCAAGTTGCTAGGATAAGTCTTGAGTTCATCCATCTTCATACCCTACTATTATTAGTATGTCTACCTTACTAATATAGTTATATATTATAAACGCGTAAATTTGCAAGAATGTATGGGTGTATTTTTGTTACTCTTTCATGCAAAGACTGTATGGGTTTTGATGAAACTTTACAATAGCTCATACATCAAGATAACACAGGCTATAGTTACATAGATTTAGAAAATATAACGAAAATTATTGTTTGTCTTCGCCTGCCAAATTCTATCTGCATATCTGCTTAGCATCTTTTTCTACATCTGCTTATAAACTTTATATACCTTTAACTTTAATATTTTTATGTGTGATATGACAAACTAAGTGTCAGTTTGTAATACCAAAAAAAAAATAAATGTGGCATATAAAAGTATGTACTTACGTTACTTATAAAATATACTTTTTAAACTTTCGTCTGCCTGTCTGCGATAAATAAGGGTTCGTAATCTAATGCTTGAGCATGCGGTATTTGCAACATAACGATGTAAGTTGTAACTCGATATATTCGACTCTAGTATACTATCATCATCACTTACACATAAACAAGTTACATATATCTACATGTGTGTTCAATGTTTTTCTGCTTCTTACGCTTAAGCCGTATTATAGTTAACTACTAGTGTTATCAGTTCATTCCCCTTCGTCACGCCTTACGAAATTTTCGTCACCTCCAAAATGAATTCGTCTTAACGTGAATTTCGCATTACACTCGCTGAAATATTAAATAGATTTTAACCGTAATGGTTCGTTTAAGACTTCGTCCTTGATGAATGTAAATTTTTGATTTAATTAAAATCTATTTCGGGTCCTTTTACGCTTTTTTTTCATGTTGCATTTTGCATAACTGCGTACTGTCTTTCTTCCTCAACAAAAAGTCGGATGCTAATTTTAACTCTGACACGTTACATGACCAATGGATAAGTTTAGTAACAGCTGTATTACTTGTATATCTGTTGTTTGGGCCATTTTAAGTCATCATAATAATATTTACTACATTCTTGACGACTTTAGAGTCATAGAATATCAGCAATTATATGGCAGAATGACGTACACTACTACAAAAACATACCAAAACCAATTGTTTCATTATTGTTTGCGTCAAGGAATGCTCCTTCAAATTTCCGGTACAGGTCCATTTTGTTTGGACATGACATTGTGTTTGACAAATGTTAATAGCATAATACTAATTTACCTATACATTGCTAGTTATAAACTATATATAATATATTATGACCATAATTATACGCAAATTTATTTCGACTTAAAACAACCCTGTTACTATTGCTACGTAAATAAGAAAATTTTGTTAAGACATACAGATCTCTAAAAATAATTTATACTGACGTATGTGGCCAAAATATTCTGTTTTTCTTGTCTTGCCCAGTTGTTCACGGTTGATAACACGTGCGACGAGCCTAGCATAGTGAGCTGTTTATACATTGCGACTATCGTCTGCTTATAACGTTCTAGTAGATTTCTACAAGCCAAATAATTCTATAAATTCAACGTGGCTTATAGATGTGAATTTCGCAAATATAAAACACAAAGCCTAGATTGAGTTCGGCCTTAATTCGGGATCAGACTATTGTATTGACTGTTCTATTTATCATTTTTAATATTTTTCTACATGAAATGCCTAACTGAATTCAAACGATAGGACTTTCCTGTAGTCTGAAGCCTTTATAAATATAGGCTATCGTAAGCATACGGCCCATGTAATATTATATGATATTACCCAGTAATTTCACTGCCTCTCTTTTGCACATTGCTGTTTGGCAAATTGTAGAAATCGGTGAGAGTGAGGTACCAATACCGACGGCCTTTGTCTGAGGTCTACCTCTATGCGTTGTGATATTCCACAACTAATTCTGTTATAGCATACCAACACAAGCTGTATAAAGCGCTTAAACATTGTTAATATATTTTGTTTTTCTTTTCACGATTAGTGCGTGACGGAGACACAGTGAAGCACTACCGGATCCGACAGTTGGATGAGGGCGGGTTCTTCATCGCGCGCCGCACCACTTTCCGCACGCTGCAGGAGCTCGTCGAGCACTATAGCAAGGACGCCGATGGACTCTGCGTCTCGCTCAGCAAACCCTGCGTGCAGGCAAGTCCTTCCTTCCATATTATTGCACCAGTTCAGATTGTCCTTAGACTCGTCAAGCCGATTGTATCTACATCCTGCTCAGCCAATCTCGTGTACGGCGGACAACAGATCAATCTACCCAAATATGTCAAATTTTTACAGTTAATTTTGATACCAATGGCTCACTTTTATAGATTGATATCGATTACGAAGTTTTGTCAGATTTGGGTAGGTTGATCTGATGCTGTGGGTACAGTTTAGCTGTCTTTTCTGTTGCACTCATATTCAACAGCTGGACAACGATTGTATTCAGACTGCAATAGCTTGTTACACTTAGTGCTAGACTTAGATCTATCTGATAGTTGGAAAAGAGCAAAATAATTTTAAAAATAATAACCATGTCCTCTTTTATAAAACTAAATACCTTCAATAATCTTGTCGTGCTTTAATTTTAATCGTGTTTTATGCATGCGTAATCCCAGTAATATAGAAGAAATAAGATACTACAAAATTAACAGGTAACTTATGGCGTAAACGTAGAAATAAAATTGAAAAAAAGAAATTGTTGGCTAAGAAGGAAAATTACCCATACCTTGCAAGTACTGATAGTCGACCTTTCAGCTAGAGTAACGGTAAATTAAAACGTGAGCTGTAAGGAAGCAATCGCAGTCCATCGGCGAGTTAATCCGTTTCTTTATAAACATTGTTGCCATGCTCGGTACACACCGCAGTTGCACAATAGTCCTTCCTGTGCACTCGCAGAGTCGGTAACTCGATAGGCGCGGGATTGCATAAACGCTATCATGCCAATAACCATAACATATTCCAATACATTTGCAACAATGTCCTTGGATTTTTCTGTGCGAACTTCGAATATTATTTTACTTTTTTTGGTTCAATGCTTCTTATAGAAAGTAGGTACTGATCCAATCTATCCAAAAATATTGTACAATTATTAGCGCCTAAAACTCACTATGGAAAGAAGACTGTGAAGTTTAGATGAGCACAGCTATTCAATAAGCTACCTAAAACCATAAAAGTGTGTGAAAACATAAATATATTTAAAACTAAGTTGAAATTGTATTTAGAGTCGAGTGCCGAGGCCGGGCGAGTATTTAAACTATGATAATATCTTATTGTAAATGAAATTCAATTTTGTAAAGAATAAAGATCTTTAAACATATCTGACAGTACATGGACAAATATTGATATATATATATATTTATATATATGTATGATAATAATAACACAAGTGCTTTCAGTGAATTACCGCGGAGTCAGGTCTATATATGAAATGTTGTGAGAATAATTATTATTTATTTTATTCTTTGACTTTGAAACCCTATACTTTTCCGGCTCATTACCACGCCAAAAGAAATGTCAGTTTTCTGCGCGATTATTATATACTTCGCTGAAATGCATTTGCGAACATCAACTAGCGATTAGAAGCTGCTCTATAATTTTATACTATTTACGTCAGCAACTCCAATTATTCGTTCCACAAAGATTCTCCATTAATCGCAATGAAAATTCATAAGTCCTATCTAACTGTATTGTCATTCAGTTGTCGCAGCCGTCACTCGATCGACAACTATCGCATTGACGCAGCCAGGAACTGATCTTCGTCAGTACTCGTCAATATCGTAAAGAGCCCATGATATATACTGAACTAGCTAATCCGATAGACATTATCTTTTCTTAACTATGTATGTGTATCATGAAAAAAATATCGCGACTATATAGAGATATACCATATCTCTTAAGTTGGATCAAACAGTACACAGTATGCAAAATTACATTTATCATCATCATATGAGCCTCAAGACGTGCACTGCTGGACCTGCTAAAATAATAATTATAATAATTTGGAGGTTTTACGTAGAACTTCTCAACCCTGCCTCCACTTTAGCTCACGGCATGTTCAAAAATATATATTATTGTTAAAGCAAACCATAATATTTATTATTATATTCGTATAAGGTCTTCTTGGGATAATCAACGTTGACTTTCTACCCACAAATGTATCTTACAAGATATTTTAATATTATAAACCTTAAATTCGCTATGCAGAATTGACATAAATTAAAATATCTTTATATTCCTTCAATGCCTTCTAGCGAATGGCAATCTTCTGCGGCGCAATCAATGACACTGACGCATGCAAGTGCCCTTGACGCTTATTTATTGCAGAAATAAAAAGAAACGGTATTGTTTGAAATGCAAGGACTCTTCGTTATATAATTCAAATATTATCTAGAGCTGAAATCACATATACAGGAAAATATACTCTTTACATTAACATGAAGTTAAATTTTAGATATGATTCCAATTTTAATATAGTTACGTCTAATCAGTTTTATCTAATCGAACATTACGAGATCCAACATTATTTAACGTTTGATAACAATCAACAGATTAAACACATTTTAAAGTTAAATTGTAAAAACATTAGGGTTTTCTTGTGAGTGATTCCAACAATACCAATCAAAAGTGTTGAACTAGCCTCTTTGATTAGGATAATCTAATGCTCAGCAGAATCTCTAGAATCTGTCACACCAAGGTCACGCGGTGTGAATAAACAGCGTTTTATTATTGATTGTTACGAAGGTGCATATATTGCAAAATTCAATATCGGTACGACAATAAAATTTATGGTTTTCAACGGTCAGGCTTTGTTCGCCGCATGAGAAATATTGCGAGCCATTGTACGGTCCGAGGATGGTTTATATTCACGCGGAGATGGTTCCCTGGCCATCAACCCTGCTTAACGGAGTCCGGGAATGTTAACAGCGCCGCTGCCAATTTTAAAACGAGGAATTCATAATTGTCTTCCTGTTGCATAACTCCCGCTCGTATCCCTTGACCGATTTTCGAACGCTCACTGTAAGCAGCTTCTGCTTTCTCAAACTTTCGGTATTGCTCGTTCACTTTATAACTTGCGTTATTGCTGCGGCTATTTCCGCAATGTTCATGTCTTAATTTAATAGAAAAGGTGCGCGTCACACGCGTAATTAAAGTTACATACAACAATGGTTACAACACGTGTAAATTCCTCGTCAGATATAAAAGAAACAGAAACAGTACTGCATCACGTAGCAATTAAATGTAATCTTTATGAATTCTTGCTTAATGACTTGTTAAATACATTATATTCTGTTTAGCATCTGAAGACTGCTGTAGGATGCTGCACCGGGGATCCTCACCCGCAACGCCGTTTCCAATTACACGCTTATGTAATAAAATGTATACAACATAGCAAAAAATAGCCGTTCCAGTTTCGCGATCGGACGCCGACCAAGGCCGAGAAGGCCCCACTTTCGTTACGGACGTTGCGTATTACACGCAAGTCTCGCGACAACTCTATTGTCATTTATAAGTTGCTGATAGCGTAAGTCGACATCGGCATTTGGACGTATTCACGAGCTCGGCGACCTCTACATTTTAGACCTGAACTTATCACAGTGCCTCCTGCGCCGGTCGCTTGCAGGGAATACTAATAATGACGGCTTTCTGACCCCTACTATTGACGAGCCCGATAGCTCTGATGGCAGCGATCTTATCTTGTGCCGCACAATCAAACCCACGACCTTTGCCGCTCAAGTTGTGCGCCAAAGGTCGTGGGTTTGATCCCCACCCAGGACAAACATTTATGTGATGATATTTCAATGTATATACATTATATTTGTGCCTAGGTGTTAAATATATGTATTTAAATATTATATTCATGATTCCTCTGTTGTTTGAAGTCCGTAACACGAGCTGTTTAAGCGACGTATCTCTGAGTCAGGTCTTTGCATGAGATTTTGTGTGAATGTCATAAATATTTATTGTGGTCACTTAAAGCACATGAGATTGGATTTCATGCTGATCAAGATGAGTCTGTGTACTTTACTAGGTGGTCAAACTCTTTCAATGACCATCGCTGTTGTCGAAAGATCTGGTATAAAAGTAATGGGAAACGTTCAGTCATATGTTTGAGAAGCGCTGTATCATAACATTTATAACGGGAGAGGGCGGTGCCGGTGCGCACACGAATAAAAATCAATTAAACCGGAGAGAAATCTCTGCACCGCTGCGATCGTTAAATTAGCATTTGACAGTTACAAAATCGGGCCATGCCATGTCGAATGATATAAGGTGCGGATCACAACTCAACGACAGGCAAAAGAGTCAGCTACATATCCTTTGTCTGATACTTTCAACTTTATGACTTTTTTTAGTAACACCAAAGTGAACAATATGTTTACTTTATTTGTGTTGTGTTTAATCAAAGTATATAAGCTATATTTAATCACTGAATTTCAATGGTAACGGAATCCTCGCGGGGCCTTGCTAGTAAATAATAATTATTAAATATTATACATAATATAATAGCCGATGAATCAAGCCGTGAGGTTCGGCAGAGTTGAATAGTACCTCCCTCTGTATCAGGTGTCGTAAGAGGTGACTAAGGTACCAGAACCGACAGATGACGGTATATCTATCCGAATAAGTTAGCTCAAATGCACATGTGATGGGCACCAGCATCCCTATTGCGGAAGCTGCGATCGCTTACACGCTTGCCCAACGCGGCAATTTTAGGCTAAATTCTCCAGTCCAGTCCACCAATATGATGATATATGATATTCTTCTATGAGATTGAATTGCTCTAACCTAGTTTTAAGACAACGGTTTGCTATCGCCAACGTCGGTAGGGGTTCCATTAACACTAATTATATACTAAATAGAATGTTGATGGAACCTTTATCACCACGAGTTTTCCTTGTAGGTCCCTTTCTGGTGGCTCGTGTAGAGAACCTGCATTAAACTTAGTTTTAAGACCCGCCTGGTGCCGGCAGACTAGTAAAAAGTAGGCCCAATTTAAATATTAGATGTCCCTTACGGTCCTGTCGGGTCATAGGGGTATTATGAATATAATACAATTAAGTACTTCATATTTCTATTTATTATTTTTAATGATTCGAAAGTGCGTTAATGGGCTTCTTAAATTGATTTGATTTAATAAGATTCGCGCGTTGATGGCGCCGCGTAATTTTGTTGTAGCACAACAAACTGAGACAAATTATTTTGTCATCATATTAATATAGCAGAAAATGATGTTATAAATGTATCTATTTTAGCGTAAGCGATCGCCGTTTGTCATCAGTTGTGACATCGGCGTACTGTTACGCCATCGCAGCCGCATTGATCGAATGTGTGGGATTCCTTACAACACATAAAAAAAATACATTACATAATTTATGCAATAAAGTACCATATTGCTCAACTAAACTTTACTAAGTGGCCAACCATTAGGTGCCAATTACAGGTATCACTAACATGATAATTTATATTTATCGCACCGACAAAACGGATCCTATCCAGTTCTATGTTGATCCAATTAGAGAATATTAATTTTCAAATACATATCTACACCGCAACATCAATTAACTAATAAAGATAATTATATTTAAGTGTTTTTTTATCATTATACAAATTCGTTTGGTGATGTCGGAACCGCAGAATGCGTCTATACTTGTGTATTGTTTGAGTCGAAAATAAATATTTGTCGCAGCTGTATTTTGTTGATGTCCCAAGTTTGATGACATATATTTATTTTATTTTATTTATTTGCCACACAAAACAGGTGACAATCAACAAGGAAATACTAGGACAACAAAAAAAACTGAAAACTTAAGGCTAGACATGACAAAATAAATACTTATAGTATACATTTTATACATTTCTCTTAGACAACGTTTATAACGCGGATACAAAATAAAAACTACGAATAAATAATAAACTATGACTACAGTTAAATCTTTTTAATAACATTTTGATAGTCACAGTAATTGAATTTTTAAATTAGGTTGATTAATTTATTTTCCGTCCTGCCGGACGTTGGCTTCCCCGACAGATCGTTCATAATTGGGGAATCAGGCGTGGTGGCAATCGGTTCGCGTAGCTTCGAATCACCCTGTTTTGGACAGATATACCGCCATTTGTCGGTACACGATGGCTAAAACTAGCTTAAAAGGACGTTTCTAATGCTGAATACTAATAAGGCTGAATACTTTGAATTACGACGAATCTGAAAAAAAATGTTAAAACAATATACACAAACACTGCAATATAAATAAGTAAGTGAGAAGTATACTATTATAAATAATAATAGAGTAATACACACGCAAAACACACTCAATAGCATAAAGTTTCTCGATCTCATAATTTATATAAGCTAATTCATACTATATATATATATATTGATTTGATTGATTGATTCGATTATATAGAAAATAAATTGTTATTGGATTAAAATTGGATTTGCTATAATTTATATACTTAATAAAACCACAGTTCTAACTAACCACACGAATTCTATCGTCCTAATTAAAACATAAATTTAGTAGTCAATTAAATATATGTTTTCCGAAAAGTCTTTAAGCTGAGCTCTACTCAAACTTCATAAATAAATTCAAGTTAAGGCTTGTAAAACAGACCGCTGTTGGGATTGAAGGACGACACTCGGTGTAATATATTTTTTGCTGGTATTTATTTGTTATGTCATTCATACAACCCAGTGATAGGATATAACAATGTGGCGATAAAAGTTTGTTGGGTCACACGTACACCCCCGCCGGACAATTGGCTACAAATAACAAATATTACGAGATAACTGTCACTTCGTATAATTATTTACTGTGACGTATTCGCACCAAAATATGTAACATTCCAAAGTAAGACGAAGAAAAATGATTAATTACCCATTAAATTTTGATATGTGAGCACTTCCACAATGTGTGCCTGTCAATCAAGTTGACACATCATTTCCACTTTCCACTCGTTTCAGATCTGAGATGAACAAATCGCACTTATCTCAGGTTAGGTTATTTTGCGTACAGGAAAATCATATTTTAAACTGCGGTCCGTAAAATTTTAGTCCAAAATGTAAAAGTTCGCTCGCTCGGCGAAAGATCAGTCGCGCTGTAGTGTTCTCGGCTAAGCCCAAATGACCGCGCCGCTCCAGATTTATTAACAGTTCATTATTATGAGCCACTTAACTTGTATCAGGTCAAATATATATATACATATGTATAAAGAATGGATAAAAGTAGAATGACTGCACAAATATATAGAGCAGAAGTGAATATAAGAATTGTTATATAGGACGACCTAGGCGAACATATCATAACCAGGTAGAAGATGTGTTTAAGAAGGGCCAAGTAATAGGTACCAAGAATAAACGAGCGTGTATGAAAGGACTAATGCGAGTAAGGGATGCAAGAGAGGTATGTCAAGATCGTAACAAGTGAAGATCCATAGTCTCTGCCTACCCAACGAACACATAACACAAATATTCATCATATAAATATTTAATCCGAATGAGGATCGAACCCATCACTATCATCGCCGTGCCGTCCAAAAGAAATCAAATACCTGTTTTATATAAAACAAAATAAGTCGTTAGTAATACGTTTTAAATGTGTAGCGTCTAGAGAGCATATACACGTGATTTATTTCACTAACGCGTTTTTCAATTTTGTATTGTTGGAAACACACAAACACCTCACCAATCACGTATTGTGTTTCCTTGTGTGCGTGATAGATAACAAAAGCCGATCGAAAAGTCATCTCTCGATCAAAGTCTCATGCTACGCCCTAAGATATCTGCGGTTTTACTCAATAGGATTTCACTTTGCGGGCAAGACGTGAGATTCAGTATGATGGATTGTATAATATTGCAACGTCTGGCCAGCCGGATTACATCAACGTTTTTACGATATATCGCACGCTAAAATAACTTGCACGTTATACAAATATTGAATTGTACGTGTGAACGGCAATAGTGTCAAAATTCTAACACGTATAGTTCCTAGACAGTGCCCGAAACGGGAAGGAAGTATTCGAAAATTTTAAGAAAGTTTCTTTAAAATATAAAAACTTTCTCGTTTTATTTTCGGCGACACAATTCTGAGAAATAATTCGATGAACACGTTTCGGTGTATTGGTTATGCTCGACACATTGCGTTATTAATGGAATACATTTGTTATGTATCGATGCGCAAATAAAGTAATTATTCGATAGTAATCATTCATAATTTGTCACCGTATGATTTCACATACATATTTAAGTTTATGGCTGATATCTATTGGATTTACCCAATCGCTGTTTTATTGCTCTAGAACTGATTGATAAAAATAATACCTACGAGTTATATATGTACATTATATAGACGTGATTCTAACGCGTCATTTTTATTTAGGGATAATATTTTTTTTGCGCTTACTACTTCATACCTAGGTATTGAAAAAAATAATAGTCATACTTTAATAATGTGACTCTCATCATATCAACCTTTTCACGTCCACTGCTGGACATAAGCCTTTCCAAGAAATGATAAATATTGCCAAAATTGCCGCGCTGGGCGCGTGTTGGCAATCGCATATCGTAGCGTCGCGACGGGAGCTGCTGCTCATTACCGCCCTGTGCATTTGAGCTACGCTTTTTATGATTGATATGCCGCTATTTATCGGTCCTATCTAATTAACTGTGGAAAAAAATTTAAAGCCGTTAAGAACAAGTTTAATTATAAGTAACGTTCACTAGTCATAAAAAATCTACGTAGATGTTAGAAAATATTGTATAGCGTAACTATCTATATATTTATACACAGATAGATGCAGTGATTCGAGTAAAAGATTTAAGGATATATTTATTTATGTTTTGTTTATGTTAGTTGAAATATAACAATGGTTGTTGAACATGACGTCAGTGAGCTTTACAAGCGTACGCAGACTAAATAAATCTAAACTTTACTCAGCTGATCGTCCGTCCGACTTCGCAGAGACGGATAGTGAATAAATTAAATTGGTGTGTTTGGAACACCTCAATTATACTGCCTCATATTAAAGTAAGTTAAAACCGTGATATAGCCGTGGGGTACCAGGTGTCGTATATCCACCCGAAACAGCGTAACTCAAATGCACAGGGCGGGGATGGGCAGCAGCATCCCCGTTATGGAAGTAACGCTCCGCGATTGCCGACACGGCAGTTATAGGCAAGATTCCCCCTGTCTTAGGATAGCCTATTTCTAACAATGGACTTCCAATGGCTGACATGATGATACCGAGATACTTGGTGTTTGTTTACAAAACGATTCGCTTTGCAAATACGAAATCCTTCCACGAAATCTTTAAGTTTACGGCAGATTTGAGGGCTTATCTAGCCTTGAATAAACTGTGACACACAGCTTACGAAAGTTTCTGTGTTATAATCGAAAATTGCATAATCAAATCCTTGGTTGTTTGTCCAATAATGAACAAGACATTGCGAAAATTACTGCGGGGGTTGAGTCGACTCGGGTCACCTAGTTCTTCTAATACGGTCTATAGAAATATGCAGTGATTGAATCCCTGCTATCATTACTTATAACCGTGAAAGTTTGTGGGTATGTGTTTGTGAATGCATGTATGTTACACTTTCACGCCAGAACCGAATAGATCTGGATGGAATATGGCACAGAGATAATTCGTAACACATAGAATACTTTTAATCTCGAATAATGTTTCCGTGGGATAAATGTAACTATTTATTTTTTGTAAAATTTAGCTATCGGTCGAGATAGACAGACAGACAGAGAGGGATGAGATATAAATTAAAGCTAGTTCTATAATTAATTTACTAGTCTATCCCGTATAAAAATGTCTAATAAATTAACAAGCGAACCAGACAGATTTTGCCCGCAGATTTTTTGATGTAGTTATTTTTCTATAGTGGACAACTGCCAAGATTCACATTGTTTGGTCTGATTGCGTCGACGTCTATCGATTTCGTGTGTACATACGAGCATACATTTTCATATAAGTTTATAGATAGATCCTCTTGTAACAACCAAGTACATATCGCTCTGAAGTGGCCCGATTCCTTCCCCAACCCAGTCTCTAAGAACCTTCTGTATACTCTCCTTACTACTGATCGACTTGAGCGGACGACTCAATATGTGTAGTATTCATTTATCAAGAGAATAATCAAAATTAAAAGGTCTCTTAATCAATATAATTAGGCAATTTAGATGGATCTTTTAAGAGCGGCATTTATTTACGGATCAGGTTACTATTAATGATAAACGAGATTGTCCCAAGAAACGAGTGAATAACGACAATATTTTTTATAACAATTTTGCATGTGAAAATTGTTCCTGCAATTGACATTATCAGTTTATATTCATCTAGTCTTATATATTAGATTTGGAATTAAAAACTTCGGTCGATCTTTTTGTACGCAAGTGCATTTCATCATTACAGTTAGCTATTAATCAAATTAATTAGTCTAGTTCTAGTTCCAAATTAGGAATCTCTTTGTATTATTACAACAAGAATCCTCTCAACTGGCGGCCCTTGGCGTCGATTGTCATTCCACAGTTCTGTATCAACATTTTTATTATCTTTATTATTTATGTTGTCATTGAATAGTTGTATAATATTAAGGAAAATACAGCTTTTGCTGTATTGGCTTGCTTGCTTCCAGACAAGCGGGCGACATGACGTATATACGCTGACGTATATACGTCCCGATTAGAATAACAATGTTAAATATTGGCCTGTTTTTAAGGATAAGAAGTAAGCTTTCCATGGATGTAGGTGCTCTTAAAATTACCAAAATGATATGTACAGCATATATGTTTTGTAATGAACATTTATTATAAATTTTACGAAGTGTGCATCTATGCAGTGAATAGTTGTTTCTGGAAACTGGAAATAACTGGGTAATGTGTCGTCCTCAAGTCACAAGGCTGACGATGTTCTAACAATGTCCTTTCAATCTTTGGTGTCTTCAGACTATACTCGCGCTTACTATCACGCGGATCGTATACTTCTTTTGTTATCCGTTATATACAGAAAGATGCGCACTCAGATCACGTACATAGTCTGTACATAAGCAACTGAAAACTACATATCCCGTTTCGAATCAATACATAAGCGGTCACATGATACATACAAATCATGCAGTCCTCGTGTGGTTTTTAATTCACGCCACATGAAACATGAGTGGTGGGCACACTGCGAGACGGTGCATCGATCCGTGTACGCCCGCGGTACGTTTCCTCCTGCTGACCTTTGCTTCGGGGAATAGTTATATTGAACATTGAGTGCAAGCGCGCACTGGTATTGTACGAGTGCTGGTGACGGCTAAACTTACATGATCTTCTTATAAATACACTGATGACTGATCATCCTGTTGTTATGATCTTATTGCTTAATAGAGCAAGCATACTTTTAAAAGTAAGATATTGTCACCAAACTTTTATAAACATTGACATAAGTTGCAATGTTTTTCATTTCTAAATTAATCACTTTGCTTTTTAAAAGAAGTGAAATTTCAATAATTGTCTGTCGACGGTGATAAATTCCATTGGCCTAAATAGATTTTTTGTCTTTGTACTTCTTGAAAACCTGTACCATTGTCCCTTAAGACAATTGAATTTATGACCATCGATGTGTAAATCTAGACTAGTTTGTAATTGAATGCATTTAGAATTTCCTGAAGACGGGTACAATTCTCACAGCAGTCGTTTGCACCTGTAGTGCTACAATCACTATTTCCCGGTTTGAAAGGCAGGGAAACTACGAGGTAATGTGACAAGTCATACGCGAAAAGGTCATCGAGTTTAAACGTATTTTTAAACTGGTCAAAGGTCGTAACAAAGTTTTTAACATTATTTTCGTAATTTACATCAAAAAGTTTGTAGTGAACATACGCGCGCCCGCACTTCCCTAGCGCACAGTATGAGGTATTAACATACAGTTGCCTTTTGTTATAATTAAATTATAATAATAATCGTGTAGTGCAAGCGCAGCCTTGTTTGTTTATCAGATAAACGGTAACGAGGTTATGTCATTTGCAATCCATTATTGTAGGTCACGACTGTTCTCTCTTCAAGGAATTCAAACTTTCCTCAACAAATGAGAATCGTTATTACAATCAATACCTGTCTTTGTGTTTGTTTAGCTTCAACTACAGCTATATAAGCTCGGTGAGCGGTGAGCGATTTACGACGGTATTTTTTTTAAATACATGAAATTAAATAAATTGAGAGTCTATGTGAGAGGTTATATTTAAATAAGATACCTTTGAATATTTGTAAGCGAACTTGCCAGTATTTTTTTTAAATCGACGAAACGACATTCTTAACGCAGAACAAAGTTGTCAACAACATCTGATGGTCGACACCACAGCGTAACAATTGACATTATAGTTTTGCTGGACATCCTTTGTTGTGAATTCTGAACTTTTAAGCTAGCTAACACATGGATAAGATGATGTCACTTAACAAATCAGTGAAAGGTATAACCAACTCACAGTTGCAAAATATAATTTCAGTGCATAAAAGTTTTAAGCAGACGCAGCAATTACTATCGGTAGATTTATTCGAAAATTGTTGCATGAAAACATTTCTATTGATCACGTTTTTGCCGTGAGGTTCTGGCAGAGTAAAATAGTACATCCCCATGTACCAGGTGTTCTAACAGGCGGCTGAGGTACCGGAACAGACAGACGGTGGTATATCCATCCTAAACAGCGTAAATCAAATGTTCATGATGAGGATGAGCAGTAGCATCCCCATCGCGATGCTGCGCTCTGCGATTGCCACCACGCTTGTTCAGCGCGGCAATTTTCCGCCATTGGCCAAAATTCCGTCTTTATTAGGAAGACCTATTCCAGCAGTAGACATCCGATGGCTGATATGGCTCATATGATGACATTCAAACCCAAAATTATTGAGCACTCAAATGCAGTTCTATCTGTAATGCATTTATTTTTACGTTACATCTTTACAAAACACAGACTAGACAACTTTAGTTAGTAATTACTTTTTTAAAAACAATCATAGTAAAAAGTTGCTGAATATAACTGACGAGTTTAACCGCGAGCAGTTTTTAGCAAAACATTAACTGTTGCCAATAAATTATATAACTAGTTCTCTGGGTATAATAATGCGCAAGACCTGACGAGATAAATACTTGCGCAAACAATTTGATCTCTATGTGAATACAAACGTAATTGGCAATTGCTTAAAAAGTATTTGCAGTTTTTAAATTTAAATTTTAGCTCATTACTAATTTAAAAAATCATCTGTCTTTGTCGTGTTCTCTAATTTCTAGACTCAGGCTAAACATGACTACAATATGTCGTCGAGAATTGAAAAATATTGTAACAAATAAAACTTTAAATATTTAACATAAAAGAAAATGATTTATTTAATGTTAAATAGTTAAAATTAATAATTCCATATACATTGCAATTTCAAATTATTATAAGGTGAATAAACATGTAGGAATTTTTATACTTATTAAAGAATTTTTTAAAGAAATCCCCATAGAATAGAACAGCCATATTTACAGATTTAGTAGAACCATTTTGTTAAAACTAGCTCCTACATTTTTTTTTTGACCATTCAATGCTTTTGCCATATTTATATTACTATTTTTATTTAAGAAATAATGTAAATTTTGTAATGTGATCATCCGTTTGTAAAATCAAACAAAGAAAACTGTTGTTTTAATATGTTAACGCGCTTAGCATTAGATAAATACAAGTATAGAAGGAAAATGTACCGGTCGGGTTTCTATAACGTTTGACGCAAAACGAAATAAAAGAACAAATCTGCGATTACCATAATAAATATACGTTCACTGCCTATCATAACCGTTTGGAAAATTCTGAATAATAATTAGTTTGAATAATTAAACATACACATAATTAAACACAAACGAATATCTTTTAGATTTGTTAACGTTTATTTTTAAAACTACTCAGGAAATTACGTGTTTAATTTTTAATAAAACTGACAAACGTATGATTTAGACACCAGTATCACCATAGTATTTTAAACGAACTAGACGAGACTAGTCCAAAATAATATCATTAAAATTATTATTTCACTCATTAGGATAATTTTACATTCAATAAGACCAAACAAAATATTATCACCTTAGGCCTATAGTCAATTATTGTTTACTTCATTTAAATATGTCGGGCCAAATGTCACGTCCACTAGTCTAACCAATGTTTTTAAAAACCTAATGCTGTTTTAGGTTTGATAAATAAAGTATTCGCCTCACCTATTTATATATAGATATAATTTTGCCGACTGACTATCTAGAGATGAACTAGATAATGTAATTCCGCATCAAAATATTAATCCAGGTATTTTACTGAAAAGTGTAAGTCCTGCGGGATTCTGGTATTTCCAGAATCTCGCATGTTTCAGAATGTCATTGAGAAAAAGAGAGAAATCCTGTATTATAAATGCATCTAGAATTAAAATATTAATTATTTAAAATTATGTATTGAGAGATTAATAAAAAGATATAATTACTACAAAGCGGTAATTGGTAATTTAATAACTGCGCAAAACCATAGCATGATAATAGCCTTATCTGCCAAACGACTCCTAACTTTACATGCCAGAGAGCCAGCATAAGGCGCTGTTGGTGCAGTCTCGTGCGGGACTGGTCCTGCAAATATAGCGCGGGATCCTGGTATTGCATTCCCTACACCCAACTAACTACCACAATTATGCGCACAACTGACTGGCTACTTTGATTTCAGGTTGAAAAACCAGTGACGGAGGGTCTATCGCACAGAACGCGCGACCAATGGGAGATCGACCGGTCCTCGCTCAAGTTCGTGAGGAAACTGGGCCACGGTCAATTCGGCGAGGTCTGGGAGGGTCTCTGGAACAACACCACGCCGGTCGCCATTAAGACCCTTAAGTCCGGCACCATGGACCCCAAGGACTTCCTCGCTGAAGCCCAGATAATGAAGAAGCTGCGGCACAATAAACTAATTCAGCTGTACGCCGTCTGCACACTCGAAGAACCGATTTATATAATTACCGAGCTGATGAAGAATGGATCTCTCTTGGATTACTTGCAAGGTATGTTGTGCTGGTCTTTGCTTTATATCTTAATCATGCAAAAATTCGTAGCTACTCCTGAGAGAACAGTAAAAGCTACACTACATGTATCCTATAGGGATATGTTGTCGGGATCATGTAGCCTATATATTATTCCAGACTATCAAAAATCTTTGTGCCAAGTTTTATCCAAATCTGTTCTGGCATGAAAGATTAACAAACGTCCATTCAATTATCCATACAAACTAACATATTGGGACAGAACATTATACGCGCTCAGAAGGCTTCTTTTTTAATAACTTATGTAAAGTTGTCAAGTTAGTTCTTAAAAAACGCCTTTTTCTCAATAAATAAATGGGGACAGAAAATTTAAATTTATAGCGAAATTCGATTAAGGAAAATCGATACTTGAATCCGATTTCTGTTAAAAGAGTATTTTTTGTATTCATCATCATGTTCATCAAAATAATACGCTCGCTAAATACAAATTTAATATTGATTCAATATATATTTCACTTTATGTTTATGATAATTTAGTAAAACCACAGTACAATTTGCACGTAAATAGTTATTGATAAATTTAAATAAATGAATTTTCGGAAATCCCTATATCGAGTGTATGATAAGTCATCATCTTGAATGCAAATATCAATGTAAAATCAAATAGATTCATAATATGTTTGCAAGTTGCGAGGCTTTACTTATCGAAATGACGTAATGGGCATATTTTCAATCTAAAAATAGGAGGACATGCTAGGTTTTATATTTAGAAGGAATCGAGATGTCTAATCGAGACAAGCCTCTCAACAAGACATGTCTGCTCGTTAATCATTATCCCTCGGCCGATATCTATAGAATCAAACAGTCATTGCATCTTATATAATAATTGGATATCGCGGACAAGTTAATCACGATACAAGCTGGCGGCTGAGAACAAAATAAGTTGCTGTCAGTTTATTAATTTTTTATTTTTGTATCATTTATAATAAATAAATTCACACGACATCTCATACGTTGAATGACCCCAAGATAAGTAAATTAAAGCACTTGTGTTACGGATATCAAACAACAGAGGAATTACGTATATTCGTCATATAAACATTTGCTCTGGATAAAGATCGAACCCACGACCTTCGGTGCACAAGATACGATCACTACAATTTGCGCCGAATCCGTCTTAGTTATTTTATTAAAAAGCCATGTGCAAAAATACCATCATTGCAGCCATAGGATGTCTACTGGTGGTGGAAATAGACAATCGCAAACCGTAAATTTACGACGAAAATGCTGCTACCAATCCCCTCCGAAAATTATTTAGTTAATTCCAATAATTTAACTTTCACCTTTGTCAAAACAAAACATTTGTTTAATAAAAAATCCACAAGATATTAAATAAAACAGACCGATCAAAAAAATATATGACTTAAAAAGATGCATATCATGCACAGTGTTTCTTGAACTTTTAAATCTATAAATGACTTTACAACTCGCGTAAAATAAGTTTTTTGTTTTGAAAAGCTCGTCTATCAAAACATGTCTCAAGTTGTCTAAAGATGAAATTACTAGTCTAATTGTTTTTCAAAATTTAAATATACATTTTCAACAGTCAACCTAAAAACTGTGATGACCAGTTTTAATTTTAAAAATGGATTATCTTTAATCGCAGGCAAAGGACGCGGCCTGAAGCTGCAACAGCTGATCGACATGGCGGCGCAGATCGCGGCCGGCATGGCGTACCTCGAGTCCCAGAACTACATCCACCGCGACCTCGCCGCGAGGAACGTGCTGGTGGCCGACGCTAACATCGTCAAGATCGCGGACTTCGGCCTCGCACGCCTTATCAAGGTGAGAGAAATTCGTACGGTCACTGATTAAGAATATTGATGCTAGATGCTTGCAACGCGCCTGTGAGTAAAAAATCTTTGCTGGGTCCACCGATCGGTGTGATGGACTCTCCCAGCCTTATCTCTACCAGGATTAAAAGTACGAATTAATGATTTAACTAAACCTGAAGTTGTCGATATTAATCATACATCAGGAGAATGCCTCGTTCACTTGTCTCTGCGTTGGATGGATTTGGGTCTGAAACCGAATTCTTTGTACTGATTTTCAACCGAATGTGTAGACAACTACGACGATGTGTAGACACAATATGGGGCATAGGGACCGACCCTAAGGTGGTTTGATGAAAGGAGTAAGATTTATTTGATACATTTGAGTAGGGTCGTGATATTTTTAAAAGAAATTACTTTGGAGCCCGGTGCGCCTTTTCCAACTTTGGCGCTCTTCAATATATCGCACGTGTAAAGGTTATTTTGATTAATATAAAGTATTTATAGTGATTTTTGTATGAAAGATACGTACATCATTACAAGATATTTCACATACATCCGTTCACGCAATTTCCTTGAAAAGTAGTACAAATTTTTCGCTTCACGTATTATATTATATATATAAGATATATCGATTCGAAATGGTTACACGATTCAAGATTCTAGTGTTGGTCATTCTCATCAACTGTCGAAGTTCAACAGGAAACTAAAAAAAATATCTAGGAGTGCGATAGATATTTTTTTAGAAAATAACAAAAGCTACTACAGTAAAGATGTTTACCAAACTTTCCATAGTTGCTGAAAAGCTTCAAAAAATTCTCTTTCAGGATTCTACACCTATAATCTTAATTAGATCCCATTATAAACAGACTATCTCATTATTGTGTTGTGACGGACTTAGTTAAACCTTTGTGCGTGTTTAACAATAGAGTTTTTAGGCGCGATTTATGAAGGAATAAATTAATTCGTGTTTTTATCACCGCACTTACCTAACCTTAAAATAACAAACATATTGATTACCTTTTTGTAGTATTATATTTTATGGAAAGGTTATAAAATGGAGAATAGAGTTCGTTACTCATAGAATCCAACAAAAAAACTGTGTCATTTGTTTTTATTCGATATGGGAAAAAAACGGTTTTGTCTCTAATCCACAATAGGAGCAACACGAAGCTTTATTCACCATCAATGTAACTCATTTGGCTATTGTTTTTTACAAGATGAGATAAAATGGATGTTTTCATATAAAACACCGAATATGTGACCGCTTATCGCATTCTGTTAATTGACCCTGGTTTCGTTCCCGCTACCTAAATTTATAGATGGCTGACCATGGTTAATTATTATGGTCGCTATATTAATTATTAGCTTTTTCGCCCTAGTGTACGTTACTTTATTATGGCGACCCTGATGCCGCATTCGGTAGAGTCTTGCCCGCCAAAGGTCGTGGATTCGATCTCTACCCAGGGGCAAACATTTATATGATGGATATTTGTGTTTGTTCTGTTTGTGTGCTAAATCGACGGTCCTTACTTTTAAAATAAATAAACATTATAAACACAAGTATATAAAAAGGGGTGCCGAGTGGGCCGTATCCATCCCAGGATGGTGTAGTGCCCAACCCAGTATATAGAACTAACGACCCGAAAAGTTGTACATTGAGTGTTGACTGCTTTATGAGTGCGTCATCATATCGGCATGGCATGACAGGAGCCAGTTCTCAACCTCCCCCTTAAAATTTACTCTAGATATGCCAATGTTCCTGATACAGCTAATATAATAAGAAAATTAAATGAGATTCGGCCATAATGTCAGAGTTTACCAATTTCCCACAGACAAATGTTGCCTCTTTGTTATGTTAGTATAGAGACGCGTGAAAGTGATTTCTGCTCACCGCAGAGTATGGCAGTTTGTGGCTTTCTTTAGCTCAACACGGTGTACGGCCGCAAAGCGACTCCGGCGCGAGCACGTCCCAACTGTCGTATACATATGTACAACTATTTAGTTAACATATCGTTGCGGTTACCTTGCAATCTTGTCCAAGTTAAGTTACTGTCTTGAGAAGTCTTCGGCCTGTTTGGTTGAATTTGGATGACGGGAGTGATGACACATTCGATAGTGGCCTAATTTTGTGAGAAAGTGTCGTGGATTCGATCCTCGCTCTGTACAAACAATTGTATGATGTATATTTGTGTTAGTTCTGTCTAATGTTACGGACAAGTGATTAAAAGATTTATCTCAGTGTAAAGTCAATGTATAATATGTCATGCAAGAATTTCTTACTTATTATGTCTATGGTCAGTCGCATGACATAAAGGCCAAGCGTCGGGCCCGCTGAAGACGTGGTGATTATGAAAGTAGACCTCACCTCTCTTCCAACCGGTACAACCCAGTTCAATACGGTATACCGAACAGCAAGGGATTGCGCCGATAAAATAAAGCGTATATACGATATACCACCATTTTATATCAAACTGTTTGCCCTCCTCCTTTTTGGTAAAATCACTGTCTAATGAAAATCTAAACTACCCTATAGGATACCAACGTAGGTGTCGACCCATTCTGGGCCTCTTCGCCAGAGCTCGCAAGTGTATATAAGAGTCGTGTATGTGTGCCAATGATCAGAAATAAGGGATCCCGCGTTGGTGCTACCTAGGCCGCCAAAAAGTAAAATCTTCCTACTTCCATTAAAGTAATGGATTCTTCTCATCACATGTTTTGAGCTGTTGAGCAGAGTAGAATAGTCCTAAGGCTCCTAGAAAAGATGACTAAGGTACTGGAACCGACAGGTGGTGATCAACCCGATACTACCTAGCTCAAGTGCGACAGGGACATGGGCCGCAGGATTTCTGTTGCGAAGCAACGTTCTGCGATTGCCACCACGCCAGCCCAATGCGGCAAAAATCTGCAAATCTCCCCTTTTTTTGGTGACTATGTCCACCAGTGGACGTTCTAACTCAATAGGAATAGGAAGGACATTTTAACTCAATACCTTAATATTGATTTATTTTTTAATTATTATCAAGACTAAGATATCACTTAATTTGTTTCCTGTTCCCCTCGCTAATAAGCACCTTATTGCTACCGTTATCTAGTATATAGTAGACGAAACAATCGTGATTAAAAAATAATTATGACATATTTAGGTATACCGGTTATATAAAATAATAGGTTATATAAATTGCCTGGTTTTCGCATCCTACTAATTCAAATATATATTTCTTTCGATTTCTTTATCAATTTACAGTATTGCCTCATATATTATGTGTTAAATTTACACTCAAAATTAAAAATAAATATTCATAACAACTGTATTCCAATTTTTTATGTTAACTGAACAGTTGAGTAAATAGAATCTACTGCATACTATGGTTTCACGATATACATCACTGTCAATGTGATTAGCAACAATAGCACAAAGGTAGTGCAGTCCTCCGGCAAGGAAAAGATGCAGGTTTGAGTCCTGCCTGAGGCCTGAAACAAGTTCTACTTGTTCTAGTAAATATTATCTTAAATACAAATACGCCTTTTTATATGCACAAAATCTCTTAAAGCACTTATAATTTAAATAAAAAAGAAAGTTATTGGATTGGTTATTTTCGCTGTACTTGTAATTATAACACTGTTGACTTAATTTAAAAAAAATTGTCAGTTTGAAAGATGGTCCACATCAACATCATCATAGCAGTCAACTGCTGGACATAGGCCTCCCTAAGAATTAGAGAAATATGATCGTAATTGCCGCGCCGGGCAAGCGTGGTTGCAATTATAATATCGAAAAGCGTAACTTCGTGACGAGGATACTGCTGCCTATACCCACCCTGTCGGTTCCGGTACCTTCAGTCGCCTTTTACGGCACCTGGTACAGGGGAGGTATTATTCTTTTTTGCCGGTACTACACTGCTCCAAGATGCACTATTTTAATATCTAAAGGCTGGGAATAAGTGGAATGACTTTATTGTAACCCAAAAATATTATATCAAAGATCCTAGCAAGTACAAGTACATTAAGTTCAACAGAAATAATGTTTTTTTTTAATAAAATAACCATATATTTTAACTCTAATTACCAAAACAACTAAAACACTTCTTTAGTATGCAAACAATAAACACTGTCAGAAAACGCGACAAACTTTGGAATCGCAGTGTTTCCGCGATGATACAATCATAAATTAGAGCAATTTATTTGTTAACAGAACTGAAACCAATATATATATAATTCTTATATATTTAAATTTAATTACATATTATTAAACATTGTCTTACAAAATATTTGAGCATACAAAAGAATAACTTATATACTGTTGATAGTTTTTTCTGTAAGTTTGTAAATTTTTCTATAAATACATATATGTATGAGTATGCTTAACAAACAATAATTGTGACGATGTTGAGAAAGAAATGGACCGTCAGACGTTGTTGGAATTTTAAACACCTTGAAGAGGCATCTGCATCTACCCTGTAGTGGACATCCACAGACAGTGGACATCCTTATTTCGTCCTAGAATTAAAAAGTTGAAATACTCGAACTACAAAAAGGGACATTCGAAGGAAGCTGAGCTTTATAGTAGGTGTAAGGACTAAGGAAAAGAAAATAAAAAAGACGTAAAAGAGATACAGGGAGACGGGTAGGCACCTGCGACTCGCTCCGCTTTATATACCTACATATATACATTTGTCGAGTAACTCTATTGAATGTAACGTCTGACGCTTAGCACGGAGGCAAACCTCATACAAAAGGTTGATTGCATTGATACATCACTCTCACAAATTTCTACCGCTAAATAGCAGTATTCGCATTGCTGTGTTCCGGTTTGAAGGGTGAGAAAGCCAGTGAAATTAATGGTTAATGTGACATAATGTCTTCAATTCACAAGGTTAGCAACGCTATTGATATCCTAGTGATATTACGACGCGTCTATAGGTGATACTTACTCTCTAGCGGTCTGTTTCTATTTATATATATATATATATATATATATATATATATATAACGGATATAGTGCCCGAGTGGCCATATACAAGCTTCGCTCCAAAACGTGACGAAACAAAATAGTCGGCAACAATTATAGAAAACGAGCGGCTGCAATAATTGTCGGATCACAAGGATCATTGCGCAACAAAAGAATTCCACAGGCAAATATTCTTTTGTATGTATCGCAATTAGATTGGTGTACGATGACGTCGCGCACCCGCATGCATCACTTGTACAAGGAAACTGGAGCGCGAGCCGCGCCGCGCCGACCCGGCACTGCCGCCCCTGACTTAGTTTTATCAAATGCTAGCTGGCGGCCCGCCCCGACTCGACTCAATCGTTGAGCTCGTTCTTGGGTCTCTTCCCTATACTAAGTTCGGGCATACAAACTTTAGGTATTACATTTTTCTCTACACAAACCTAAACACTACAAAAAATAATTATAAAATTTGCAGTCGTATGTCGTTAGTTACCAGAACCGAAGTGAAAACCGGAGAAAGTGTAGCTCAAATGCACAGGGTGGGGATGGGCCAAAACGCTTGCCCAGCGCGGCAATAATTCTCCCTTTCTTGAGGAATCTAATGTCCAGCAGTGGACTTCCATTGGCTGTAATGATGAATTAATATACGCTACAATTTTACCAAGCTGAAAACAATCCTACAAATATTATAGAATGTTCGTCACTCGTTAATGGAAAAAACAATTGAATTATAGTGGTTAACCCATTTTCATCAAGAGAAGAGGAAGGATGCATATCCATGCATCCTGCCCCTCCCGCTATCCAGCGGGTAGGCGGTACGGAAGTTTTTCCCTGGTGCGTTCCGTTAGTCGTAAGCACTTAATATACTTTCTACCTGTATTAAAAACATTACGTAGTTTTATAAAACTTTCCTATGTCAGTTGTTGCTGGGTGAAAATAAGATATGATACTTGTTATTCGACGTTGTACTAGGTTCAATTAATAATTAAAGAATTAATTGGCACTATTTTTAGTACCAATTATACACCTACATGTAATTTATACTCGTCTGTATATGATTTTGCATAATTTTTATTACAATATGTTGAATTTGAATAAATTATACTTAATTATATTTATATTGAATTATATGAAATAGATAGTAGATGATTTATTATGGTCGCAACCGTGAACTGACTGCATACATGTATGCTAATGTGTATATAAATAGGTATTACTTATTCTGGATTCATAGTCGACAAACAACCCCAAGTCTCACTGTCCACATCTAAGTCGTCATAGGCCCGGTGGTGCAGATGGTAGTGATTCTATCTTGTGCGCCAAAGGTCAAGGTTTGATGACCCAGGACAAATATTTGTATTGTGACTCTTCTGTTGACTTATATCCTTAACACAAGTGCTTTAAGCTCATTATATCTTGTACTCGATAAGGTCTTTCATAAATAAATGACCTCGTTCATCTCCCCGGTGGCGCTGGAAATTACTTCTAATAGTTCGTTAGAAAAAGCACATCATTTAGTACAAATGATGATCATGAATGACATTGATGAGTTACTATATGTATATGTATATATAAAGAAATACAACGCTCTCATGCTTCTATAAAAAGTATAGTATCATAATAAAGATACACTCAGTGCTAAAGAATAACTTTTTTTGCTCTTTTAAAGGGTATAAATAATAAGTTCTAGGTAGTTTGAATTTTCTTTGTTGTTTCGATTTATATTGTTAGGATTAGTAAAGTTCTATCGGAGTTACATCAAGGTTTCAGTTATATGTAAGTGTTCTAGAAAATTCTATCAAGTTCCAACGGGAAGCTTTAATTTGGAATGATTATAGTTCATACAAGGGACCCGCCCCGGCTTCGTACGGATGCAATGACTATAAAGAATGGTATTAAGAATTGTGAGTTATCCCTAAGAGATAGACATCTGCCATTGCCGACTTTTTTGTAGACCCCTTTAAGGTGTGCAATACTGTAGTACATTATATCTATCTCATCGGATTCAGCCAGCGTTTACAATGTATACGTAAAAAAATAAGTTTATTTAGGTCATTAGAAAAAAATCTAAAATTATCAGTGTTTCTCTACTATTTTAAGCTTCTGTATAGTACATAATACAAGCCATTGCTTTAAGCTCACTCCACTCCACTGCTGGACACAAACTCACCAAGAAAGGGGGTTTTTGCCCATAATTTGCCGCGCTGGGCGAGCTTGTTGGCAAACGCAGAGTGCAACTCTCGCGATGGGGATGCGGCTGCCTATCCCCGCCCAGTGTATTTAAGCTGCACTGTTTCGGATGGATATACCGCCATCTGTCGGTTCTGGTACCTTAGTCGCCTCTTACGACACCTGGTGCAGTGGGAGGTACTATACTACTCTGCCGGTACCTTACGGCATATATTATATATAACATAGTTTGAAGATCTGAGCATACATAGGGACAGATAGTCAGCAGACTTTGTGTTGTACTATGTAGTGATGTAAATGATTGTTACAGGAGGATGAGTACGAGGCGCGTGTCGGCGCCCGCTTCCCGATCAAGTGGACCGCGCCCGAGGCGGCCAACTACAGCAAGTTCTCCATCAAGTCTGACGTCTGGTCCTTCGGCATCCTGCTCACCGAACTCGTCACCTATGGCAGGATACCATATCCAGGTCAGTTTATATCCTGGACACTATGGTTATTAAGTGTATCTTTTTAATGATATGCGGTTGAAACTTAAGGGTTGAATTATCGCCTGAATCGGTTCAAAGGCATTTTTTATTTCTTTATTATAATATGAGCCGTAGGACTTCCATTGGTGGATTGGCCGTCCAATCGATTTTCAATTAGACAATGCATGTAATATAGTATATTTATTTTTTTGAGCGCACGATTTATTTGTAGTCAAAGAGAAACAAAGAACCAGGTCCAAATCTATTTAGTCCAGGGCTAAAATCTTTGTATCTCTCTACTAAATTTTGATGTATTTGCATGACGATGGATGCTAGTCGTTCATACTAGCATTCATGCAAAAAAAATTGATTTACAATACATTAAGTTTAAAATTCCTGTCGCAACTGACACATATCGCAGACATTCAAACAGAAACAAAAGACGGTTTACTACTTTAACATGATCAAAGAAATAGCCATGTCATCATGGATTGATCTCCGGATCACTTCGGAAAGCGACCAGCAACTTGACGGGCCCGATGCCGCATTTGGTAGTGTTCCTACCTTGTACAACAAAGGTCCACACTCAAGACAAATGTTTGTCCTGTGCCTGGCTGTAATAATTCAAATAAAATGTATTATATTTTTAATTTAAACCGTTTGGTACTGGCAGAGTAAATTAGGACCTCCCTCTGTACCAGGTGTCGTCGTAAAAAGCGACTGAGGTTCCGGAATCAACTAATGGCGGTATGTCCGTCCATTACATTAAAATTCAATTCAAATTCAAAGAGCAGCGTTCCCCGTCACCAAGCTATGCTCTGCGATTGCCTCCACGCCTGCCGGCGCGGCAATTATAGGCAAAAATCCCCCTTTCTTAGGAAGGCCTATGCCTAACACTAGACGTTCTATGATTTGTAATTCTTTTTTGTCTCGTGTCTGTAACACAAATGCTTTCACTGACCTTTTTTATAATACGAAGTCAGCAAACGGTCCGCTTGATGGTAAATGTCTATAGACGCTTGTACTTATTATCAAAAAGATATCACTGGCATGTCGCCAAAATTATCCCGGAAACAGATCAATATATGGAATTTGGTGTTAAATAAATGTTTTGTTTGCAGGCATGACGAACGCCGAAGTCCTGCACCAGGTGGAGCACGGGTACCGCATGCCGTGCCCGCCGAGCTGCCCATCCGCGCTCTACGAGATCATGCTGGAGTGCTGGCACAAGGACCCGCTCAAGCGGCCCACCTTCGAGACCCTGCAGTGGAAGCTGGAGGACTTCTTCACCATGGACAACTCCGAATATAAGGAGGCCTCCGCCTACTGAGCCCGGCCTTCCCTGCCGCCCCACCGACACGCACACTCGCATCATGTAAGTACATACATATATACAAATACAAATGGTAGTCTGTTTCTAATTCCGAATTGACAGCAGTTCACTAAATACATATGAAAGTGTATGCGGTACTTACATAATAAAGATTGTTTGAAAAATTTTTTGTTATCACTTTAATACGGCTAAACTCTGAAATGAACCTGAACCTATTTTAATGGGTGCAGTGAGGATAAAAAAGTTTTTTGTGGGTTGTCTCTAAGAGATGGTCATATAACAAGGCGGAATATTTTTGTACACCTTTTTAAGGTATACAATACATTATTTTGATGTATCTCTTCGGTTTCTGCCAACGTTTGCAAAGTAAACGCAAAAGTTACGAAATCACATTAGAAACTTTTAAAGTTATCAGTGTTACATATAGTAACACTGATAACTTGCCTCTGATAATAATTGCCTGTATTATACATATAAATAAACCTTCCTCTGGAATCAATCTTTCTATTAAACTATAAAAATCCGTTGCGTAGTTGTAAAGATCGCATACATAGGAAGAGACAGACAGAAAACTACTTTATTTTATGCTATGTAATGATATAGCCTCAATTAAAGCTAATCCAAATATTTGCAAACTATTCTTCCTGATGGATTGTTTCACTCTTGTAAAGCATAAGTATAAGTCTTGTACATAGGAATGTGAAACAATACGAGTGGCGCAGTGAACATTGCATTCCGTAGCAGGTTATAATTGAATACATTTGGTTGCAGACTCCAGGCCTGTATCACATGCCGCCCGAGCTGCAGATGCTTCACGGCAGCACCTCGATGCAGCACCTTCAGATGCACCAGCTGGCGGCGCACCAGGCCAGCCTGAGCCAGATGCAGGCCGCGCACCAGGCGTCGTTACAAGCCGCCCATCAGGCTTCGCTGCAAGCCGCCCACCAGGCTTCGCTGCAAGCTCACCAGGCGTCGCTGCAAGTTCACCAGGCGGCGCTGCAGATGCAGCCGCCGGTGCAAGCCAAGAGAGCCGCCTGCCACCACCACGCGGCGAGACACCACACGCTTGCAGCGTACCGCGCGCCCTGAGTCGCCCGCGCCCTCGCCCCCGCCCCCGCGCCTTCGCCTGATAAAGCAGTTCGAACCTGAACCGACTGTACTCCAAACATGACATAATGGACCTTATGCTGGCGGCATAAGGTTTCTACTGCTTTCGGTTAAAGTCTCCCATCTGCTTGTACTTTAATAGGGTTTACTGTAAAATACTATAATTTGAACCTTATGCACTCTGCATAGAGTGTCTATTTGTATTCCTGTCTTCGATTAGGGGATAGTGATAAGGCATTTGAATCTTGAGCCGAATTCGAATTTGTTTGTAAGGGCCAAGGTTTGATTAAGTGCGAAGTTAAACTGTTCTGCTAACACTAGAAACCTAAGTTACGTATTTTACATTTGTATTCAACTTTGGATGTGCAAATCGATCTTCGTGGAATGATTTCGCGCCATGTGTGTTCTTGATGAAGGGAAAGCCTCAATTCAAATCGTTACTATTCCAATTTTCTGTTTTTTTTTATAATAACCTCGTGGATCGATTCGCTGTCTTCTTAATTACGAAGTGCAGCCGTGTCTAGGTTTAAGTAGCTTCAATGTATACTTAATTGGGATAAAGAAATGGTCGCTACCAGTTTTTGTATTCGTCTCGAACGGAACGGGTATGCGATCCGGGCTCCTGACTTGTTTGTTGAACCCAAAACAATTTTAGTTTGAATCTACGACTTCTCCAAATATATTTAGCGTACACTAGAGGTTAACTTCGGCCGAGTATCGAGTGAGCCCGTCAAGACGGTCTACTGAAGAAATGACGTCACATCCTCACACACATTCACCAGAATAAGTTGCCGACCAATGTCGGATTCGTCGCGATGGTTTACTGCGCGCGTGGAGGCGGGGGCCGCGCGGCGGCCGGCGGCCCGCGGCCTGAAGCAGCGGCGCGCCTGCGGGCAGAGTGCGTAGTTCGGAGGATATTTAGGTCCGGCAGGGAATTATAGTCGCCGAGGCGCGACATAGGATTTACGTTTCGAAGAGGCGCATTAATCGTTAAGGTATTTCACTTTCGTATACCATGTTTAATGTAGTATCTTGGTGATAGATGCCAAATAATCCTAATAAAGAACTGAATTTTATATACATATTAACTGTTCTGAGGGTATTTAGTCTAGGATTTTATTTATGTAATTTAACGCGGGGCGATTTCTTGATGGACCCGGAGCGTGTCCGCACTATTTATTTGATATTTAAACGTATCTCGTCGTATTGAGTTTCCTATATACATAATTCCGCGCCGTCGGCGTGCTCAATGTTAATTCTGTTCGTACTGTATTGTAACGTATCGCATGTATGTATCCAAACAAATTGATGTTTCATTTGTGCCAAGACTTTTAGTTTAAGTGAAAGTTTAGTGTTGCCACATATAATAAATCAGTTTATTTACTCAGTATTGTATGTATGTACGTATGTATCCCCTTACAGTTAAGTAAGAGATGATTGGCCTAAGTAATTAGTATTTTTCATGTGTAGGTTTTGTATCCTAACGTGTTAGAGTAACTAGCGTTTAATACTGGCTACTGTGCACGTGGCCGAGTGCGGTCCGCGTGCGTTGAGACGGCTCTCGGAAGCGCAGAGGAGAGTGCAAACTGTGCAAACCACGTTACGGTCAACCCGGTGCTTGGTGTAGTGTATGCATGTATGTGACATACGAGTTGCTAATAATTGACCTTATTTATCACATCCTCAGAACACTTAACAAAATAGACAATCTAACAAAGATCCAAACTAATTAATTGTGTTGTTTATGAATCAGCCAGAATTGTGTATATTATAAATTGGCCTTCTCACATTCACGTGTAAATAGTACTGATTATAGAAATTGGTGATAAGTGATATTAGTGTTGATATTAAATGTTTTGAAACTAAAGGCATTTTCGTAGTCCCCCCGACTCGATCATTCCAATCGGATTACTGGCGGAACGAACGCAACCGTGTCGCACAAACTATGTACGTCTAAATCTAATCATAAGGTGCCTAAATATTTGCATTTTTATGTCACAAAAGTAGTACGGCCTCTTAACGAGTTCCCTCCACAGAGTATCCACTTTTCTTACCTTGTCCATATTCGAATGTAAATTACAAAGCCATAGTTAATAAGCTTTCGTGCTGTAAACTTGACTTGCCTTGATAATAGTCTCGTTAACAGGCTGTAAGGTTTCACTGCACTGTGGATATAGCACGATAGTTAGGTGAGTTTGGGTTCGAGTTGTCGGACGGTCGCGCTCGGCGAGCCGACGTCGCATATAATTGACTTTCAATCATGTTACAAATGAATTCCAACTGATTATTTACTCTTCCGTATTTGTATAATTTATTTTTACTTTAATTCATATAAGTTGTAGCTGTATAAATTCGCTTTAGGCTTACGCTTCATCGAAATGGCTAAGTTCGCTGTCTTTCTTATATGGCAATATTATGATTATATTTTATTTTAATAGTTAGCCAATTTTAAGTACTTTCTTATATGATAACGCCATCACAATTTAAGTAAATATCGTTAAGTCGCTTAGAGTAAGACGTGGAGAGATGTGTGTTAGATATTTTCAACTAGATATTATTTAGTAATTGTTTGTGTTACTCGACGTTCACATGGTCTGGGCGACCAGCGACCGGCCGGTGTGTCGGCGATTGTACGGTGAAGTCAAAATCAAAGTACGACTGATGTTACTTGATACTGTTTGACGCGAATGATAAGGTCTTATTACCTCCGAGTATCAATTAAATGTATATTAAGTAGTGTCCGGCGCCACACTGCGCGCGCGCCGCGTCTCCAGCTGCGGCCGCGAGATCGCGACTGTTGACTCTTTGATCTCTATTTATTGTGATCGCACCTCCCACGGCAGTGTGACACCGGCGATGGTTATTATTACAACTATTATTATATTTCACTTATTTGTATAGATTTTTTTAACACAACAATAAATATAAATGTGACATACGTTTTGTTTCATTTAATAAAACCGCTTGTGCTTTTTGAATAGTTTATTGGATGTTCTTCAGTTTTTCATACAGAGATGTGATTCTAGATTTCTGTTTGGCGGTGAGATGTGTTGCATTACACAGTAAAGAGGTATCATGTTCCAGTCTACTCAATATGGCCTCAGTCTCCCTACAATCCAGTTTGATCTTTTTGCAAGCTGGCTCCGCTTCGCTGTCGTTGCTAAACAACGAGTCTATATCAGCGAAATCAAAATTGCTACTGCAAGTCCGTTGAGGATCATCGATGGCATGCTCTTCTATTACGCTCCTTGACTGTATACATTTATGAATATATTTGAAGTCATTCATAACACCTAACTGGTCTTTTTTGTTTACATAACTACAATTGTTCTTATTGAAATTCTCCCAGATGTCTTGCATTACTTGATCCCCGTTTACTAGATCAGAGATGATTTGCTCTAAGTATCTGCTATTGAGTGCATGTCTAAATAGTTTATTGCTCACGATGCGGTTGCCGAACTGTAGTAGATTTCCGAATGACTGCATTTTGAGAACATCTACAGAATGTTGGTTACTTTGCAGAGGGTGAACGGCCAATTTGCATAACAAATCTATTAATAAAAGATTGAATTCGGTAATGCCTAGTTCTGTTATGTTTGATATGACATGTAAAATCTGAAAAAACAAAAAATTGCTATAGCAAATCAATTAAATTGATTCATAATTAAAATGCAACACTAAACAGTTTGAAGTGTTAAGGTGTGTTGAAATAAAAAATATGTGAAGAGACTTCAACGAAAGGTTCTTAACACATGAAACCCTTAGAATTTAATTTGCCAGTTTCCATAATGATAACTTAAAGAAGAGGTAGACTTCATACGAAGTTCGTCCGCATTGGTACTTCTACCACCAAATAGCAGTGTTCGCATTGCTGTTTTTCGGTTTTGAAGGTGAGAGAGAGAGTGATTACCGGGTAAATGCGACATAGTATCTTTAGTTTACAGACGACACACGAGTGATATCTTTATGACACGAGTCTAGGCTGACTATAGGCTCCGGTCAGCTTTACGATCCAGCGGACTGCATGATTGTTCGCTGACTTTATAGATAAAAAACAGCTATTCTATTTTGTGTCTTAAACACGACGGTACTAAAGTGAATATGTCTATGCAACTAGTAATGACTTTTAATGTAATATTCACAGATTATGAGAATTGGTAAATCTCATACATGTGTACGTCTCATACATGGACTTGACGGACATCAGAAAACAGGAATCACAAATATATAACACAAGAATACATATTTTTAACACCCAGACACACAAATATAATCATACAAATGTTACCCAGTAAGACCCTACAACCTTGGCGCATAAGATATAAGTCACTACCATCTACGCCATCAGGCCCGTCAAATTATATATGTACTATATAACTTTTGATAGGTTTTTCCTAATAATTTGTTTTATCTCATAAAGAAGAAATTTCAGAACCGATTTTGATATCTGTAACTCTTTCACGCCAGAACAGCTGAACGTCGAATCATCGGCAGACCTAGATAATACTCGTATATAGAATTGTATTCTACATATACTTGTTTATCTCAGACCGGGAACCACATAATTTATGTTTAGCACAATTCTCACGCGAGAGGTGAGCAAATTGTAGGTGTTACTACTGTTCGTCTCAAGTCCCTGGACAAGTGGCAAGGACGCTGTTCCCATTGGTGTTGAGTGGAAAACACATTTGTCCCGGACACGATGTCAAAATGTAATGTTAATATTGTAAAGTGTACTTTATACTTTTTGTCGCGAAGTCGATCCTACGTCGAAATACGAATACGTCGTTCTGTAATGGAATAATATATATTATAATAATAATATAATATTCATTTAGCGAACGCAAATCGAGGGAATAAATAAGAGCCCACGTAAACGAGATACTTGCGAGACTAGACTGGGCAAAAGTAGGGGGTCGGCGCGACAAGACCATAACGAACTTCAGCCTGCATTGAGCTTCGATCCGGGCAACTTCTTTTTTCCGGACGTACCTATGGCTTGCCTACTCCGACGTCAATTCCAGCGCCACTGGAGGGGACGAGGTTGCCCATTTATGAGCGACCTTGTGCCTGAATTCACTTGCGTACCCCACTCCGGTCTTACCCACAGGGCTCGTAGAGTGTTAGCGGGATCGACGGCGACCACCTGATTGCGCCTCTGAGACCCGTCCTTGGCTCGAGTGACCGTCGTAGTGGAACAATTGCGGCCAACTAATGACCGCACATTGTATGCGCTGAATCTGTTACAAGTACTCGGTGGACATTTTTTACACGATTTAGGGATTTTTCTCTTATGAGGAAGTCCCTGAAAGCCACTCAATTGCGGACTAAACACATGTGGCAAAAGACGAGGGACTCGTTTGAACAGGCTCCAAGAGTTATGACCGTTGAGTAACATACTAACCGAGGCCTTCTCAAACGTTTTCTGAACGATTTCTAATGTGTGCCATTGTTATAATTGAGTACAGAAAAGAGGCTGCTCTTACAAACTTTCCAAGACATGACCCATCATAAATTCTCATACATACCTTGACAATATTAGAACTTTTGCCCACAACAATATCATGTGCCGCACACGTCAGTCTCGTCAAAGCTTCAACAAGCTCGAAGTAGTGTAAACTACTCGCGTCCAGGCGTTCGACGGTCATCGTCAGGTTTTTCGGGCACACCTTCAGCCAGCTGGATATTATGCATTCTCCCAGAACATCGTCGGAATGCAAGGAACATGTCGACAAAATTTGCATAATTTCCACCTGTAACATATGCAACTATACAATAACTTACTAAAATACACTAAAACTGTGTCTGGGTAATAAAAATTTCTTATAAGTATTAAAAATTATGTCACATTACTCAGTAATTTCAATGCCTCTCTCATCCTTAAAACCGGAACACAGCAATACGAATATTACTATATGGCGGTAGAAATAGGTGGGAGTAAGGTACCAGTGCAGACGACCTTTGTATTAGGTATTTGACCCCGTAATATAGCAAATACAGAAAGCAAATTTAAAGAAATAATAAAATTTCAATATGCAGTAATATCACTATAGAATTGATTGTATTTTTGTGTGTATTTGCAATACGCTGTTCGGATAGCATATACCATCTAATGGTCCCGGTCGTCTAACGACACAGACTCAGTTTAAGCACAAGAAACATCACATTTTTCGAGAAATAAAAAAAACATATTACCAATTCACTGAGAGCTTCTCCATCCTGCATCCCCCCACTTATTCTCTCCAATACATTTTTATATCTATTAATAAATTCCTCTTCGATACCCCTCTGCAATTCTTCCGGCAAACTCTTCACCAAAAACAAGCTCCAAAAGGACACATTCCTCTTATCCCTCAGGGGATTGTATTGTTCGTACAATTTAACTTTATCTTCCAAATTCAATAAGTCAAAGAGGACGTCCAGGGTGGAGGCGAGGAATATTCTCTGAGGCGACTTCTTGAATAATCTATGTCCGGACAATCTCTGGTAGGTCTGGCAGAGGAACGTCAACTGGTTGAAGAGGAACTGCCGGTCGCCCGAACACCTGGAACCATGACGAGATCATCATCATAGTAGCCGAAATACGTCCACTGCTGGACATAGGGCTCCCTAATAAAGGGCCGAACTTGGCCATAATTGCCATTGAGCATAGCTTCGCGACAGGAATGCTGCTGCCCATCCCCGCTCTGTTGCATTTGAACTACTCTGTACTTGGTAGATTAACCGGCAGCTGTCAGTTCCAATTCTCAGTCGCCTCTTATAAATCAAATTTACTCCTAATCATATCACTCTGAGGGGTCCAGATAACGTCCTATATCATGCGCTACAGGTCGTGGGTTCTTCACCCACAAAAATATATGTTAAATATTTTAATTTGTTCAGTGTCTGGGTGTCAAATATGTATTTGAGTATATTATATTTGTAATCCCTGTGTTGTCTGATGTCCATAGCACAACTTATCTCGGAGTCAGGTGATAAATTTTAATTACTACTGTATTACTAAACATATTTTATATATCATAATATGCATTTATTGCGTTTATTTATACAAATATGTATGCCACGTTTATTTATTTTGTATATATATTGCCTGCACCACTATATATATATATTTTTCTGTCTTGTGTAATGGTTGACTGGGAGATAATGCCATCTGACATTAAGTCCGCCATCCGCCAAATATAAAAAAAAAAGCATTAGAAGACATATATGTATAAGTATAATAATAATATTATTAACATTACACAACATCTCATACCTAAAGAACTATCAGGTAGCAGGTATTACACATAAAATACTGAAATGTATATTTTTAACACCAAGATAATGTAACAATGTGTTTTTACTGTATCTTGGTCCATCACATAAATGTTCCTCACAAATCGAAAATACAACTTCACACTACAAACACTGAGGACACATACCTGGACACCATGACCCACAGATTGGAGGCGAACATCGCCAATAGGCAGTCGGTCCCCAGCAACGCCGCGTACATGCGCGCTTGCAGCGTGCCCCCCGCTCCCGCCCCCGCACCCGCCCCTGCCCCTGCCCCCGCTCCAGTATCCGCCCTTGACCCCCCTCCCGCACCCGCCCCTGCCACGGCTCCCTCACCCGCCCCTGCCCCCGCTCCCGCTCCTGCAACCACCCCTGCCCCCGCTGCCGCCGGCGCCGCGTGACACAGGAGCCACTCGAACAATCCTACCGTCTCGAGTTCGCCCTTATGTGTGTTCAGTGGGAACTTCAACCCAATATTGAACCATATGTGGCCTGGAATATAATGGTATGCTTTTTACACCGAAATGTTGCCGAAGTTCGACGTTGAAATGTAATAATTTTTACAAAGCTTTTTCAAGCGGTTCGAAAATGCCTAGTCCGCAGAATGTCCTATTAGCAATATGTTCAATACTCATAATAACGTTGTCACCATCGATCAGTAATTAAAGATTAGTCAAGTTATTTGTTAATAGTCAGTTTCCCTAACGTCAGGATATGAATACTGGACATTCTACGAACTAGATTTGCAAATTGGACATTTTGCGAATTGGACATTTTGCGAACTGGACATTTTGCGAACTGGACATTTTGCGAACTGAACATTTTGCGAACTGGACATTTTGCGTATCGCTTGACACGGGCCCAATGCAGATTGATAAGTCAAATACGATACAATAGGGTAAAATAACATTAGTACTTACTTTTAGGTATAAAATCGAATATACAGCTCAACAGCCTATGTCTGGGAAAACTATGGAATTTTTGGTCAGCACCACAAACTGTTTTCAGTATAGCAACTGTGAGGAATATAAAACCTAAGAGTCTGTCGTCGTCCCGCAGTCTGTCTATATCATATTCGAGAACCACCTGGAACATAGTCCTGGACTATTTAAATACTGATTGTTATTATGAAACAATAATCGTATATTTTTATACAATATAATGAATAAATTTTTATTAATTATATAATTAGGATATCTCGATTGGATTCAAACGAAAATACTATTAACCAAACTGAAAAGTTGATAGTTAATCAGTTAAAATGACCCTTACCATAGATAATGAGATCGATGAAGTTTTATAACTATATATACTATGTACGTTGTTATATCTCTCGTCAGAAAACTTGAAAAGTCAAATTTCAATACTAAAAATTCTTTTGGAATATCACTTATAATTGTCGCACTACGCATACGTGGTGGCAATCACAATACTAAGGTTCGCGACGGGAATACCATCGCCGCCCTGTTGCATTTGATGTTGTTTCGGATGCTTATACCGCTATTTGTCAGTTTTTCAGTCGCTTCTTACGACTTCTTGTACATACATACATATATCGCCTGTGTCCTGTGTCCCATCGGGGTAGGCTGACTATGGATCTCCACTTGTTGCGATCTTGGCATACCTCGCTTACTCATAATAACTCGACCTCTTGTACTACGCGGCAAATAAATTATTTAAACGCGCTAATCTCAGGAACCGCTGATCCGATTTGATTTTTTTTTCAGTGTCGGATAGTGCATTTGTCGACGAAGGCTTTATGCCCCCAAAGTCACTAATTCACGCCGACCTAGTCGCGGGCACTGCTTCCGAACATTATATGATTATATATGTATATACTTACATTAACAAATTTTTCATCACACAAAAAATGTGTCAACAAGGAATCCGTAAGCATCAACACATTAGATGATATTCCATGTATATTTTCAGCTGACTTGCCTCCAACCGTCTCTAAATATGCTGGGTGATGTCTGCAACATTCAATGGAAAATAATTAATTTCAATCAATTAAAAGATATAAGCTTTTGGCATTAAAGATAATATTTACTAGAAAATTTTAGCTTGTTTCAGGTGCTTGTCAGGTGGGATTCGAACCGTCATCTTTCTCTGTCTCCTCCTAAGGGACTCCTCGGTTCCGGTAGCACTACCATTGTGCTACCGAGACCTTAGTGGACAAGTCGTTTACCTGTAGTTGATAACCTCTCGATTATCGATATCAACAAACACTCGATTATCAGACTATTACAAGTTCAAAACAACAAAGAAGTAATAGTTACTTAGTTATTTTATTAAGTTTATGCTAAAAGGACAGCCCCACTTGACACCTGCAACTTTATTTTTAGTAATAATCTTACTATTTTAATGTTTTCATAAATTAAAACATGTTATGTTTTAATTTATGAAAACATTAAAATAATTAAGTAACTATTTCTTCTTACTGATTGCTTGAAACTTAAATAGCTTTTTACTTTCTAAATTTATCAATAAACTAATTTTTCATCCCTGACTTTATTGAACTTCACTTCTTCGCAGGAACTATTTCGGCATAAAACCTATGTAACCTATGCCCTAGTAGAGTTCAGCTGTCCATGAACTATCCACATACCAAATATTATCAAAATCGATACTGCTGTTAATTCAAAAAAGTGTAACACAAAGAGAAGAGTTAGAGAGCACTTCTAACATTAATTCCGTTTTTCGATTTATAACAGCTACATCTAAGTAGATTTCTAAAGTATTATAAACATAGTATTATAAACAATAATTGTTACTGTACCAAATATCATAAAAATTATTTTAATGACAAAAATATGAAGTGTTAGATTTCTAAATACAAATTAAGTGACCTATGTTTAAAAATCTTAAAGTTTAAAGCTGTTATAATAATGTTAACTGAAAATATTATCTTTTTTCTGACTAAGCCGACAAACAAGCATTCGGTAATGAGCCCGCGCGATAGTAAGCGTCACCACAGCCTGTGGATGCTCGCTCCTATTATCACAACGATATCGCTAATAACTTACCCATCCAACTGATACACAGCAAAGCAAGCATTGCTGTTTGTCGGTGGAAATAGGTGAGAGTAAGATATATTTTGTGCCATTAATAAAAAAATAATGCAAAGTAACACTTACAAATGAGTATAGATAAGAAATTCAACAATATGTGAATGCTCCTTCTTTGCAGCATGTTTAAATATGTCAGATATCTTCAACAAAACTTTGATTATGAAACATGTTAATCTTGTTGATCGATTTACTATTTTTTCATCTTGATTTACCTGAAAGTTAAATACAATATAATTCAATACATAATTACATTATATAAATATATGTATAATATATGTATATATAAATATAATGTAATTTAGTGACTTCGCCTGCGTTCTTCAGTTTATATTGGTACAAAAGTATGCATGTATTAAAATATCACACCCGTAAACCTTAAACATAAAAACTTCACAACGACAGACAGACACACTTTAGTATTTTTAAGATGTGTAATACAGTCTGTAGCAAGGGACATCTGCCCACAAGCTAAACAAACAATTTCACTTGAACAGCAGAATTGCTTTCAATAAATCTAGGCTGCACAATCTTTTAAACAAATCTGCACAAAGCTCCGGTCACCCCGCAAGGTGAGCGGGCTCTGAGCGGGATCGACGGCGATCGCTCGAGGGCGCCTCTAAGGTTTGATCTAGGCTCGAGTATTCATCATTGGGGGTGAAACAAATTTTTTTCAAAAAAGGACTAAGTGAGCGCTGCCACACTAGGGCGACCGGTTATCGCTCGATGGGACAGGGACTGCACGCGTTCGCCGGCGAATATAGTGTACTGCATTACGAAAAAGTGTGTGAAGTTCATCTGATTACAGAGCGTCAGTGAGAAGGCGAGAGAGGGATGCGTTTAGAGGGTTATGCTATGGGGCGCGAATAATAATTACAAAGCACATCTCAAACACTGACCTGACTCCAAAATAAATCGCATGAAGCACTTAATAGATGTCTTGGTTATATAGAAATATGTACTTAAACCCCATACCCTTTAACTTAGACACAGTACTACAGTGCTTAAGACCAGTGCTAATACAGAACACTTGAAAAGGCCTAAGTCTCTCAGTGAAAGTTCTACTCCTGATATGACGAAGATAACATAATCCGAATGAGTCTGTGCCATTAGTACTATTATTTATCAGGATTATTATAAAGATCTACCTCTAGAGCAATTTTGAAGTTCTCTGTAGCCATTTCACATAGTTGTCTGCTACTTCTCAGGAATAAGTTGTTGTCTATTAAATAATGGGAGTTCTTCTCGCACAACACTAGATAGGCCCTCCATTGTTCAGTCATGGTCTTCGCATCCAGGATTTGGACCACTTCACCGATCTTCAAATTTATGTTTAGAGCTGGGAAAATCATGTTGCAGTATATAAAGCTAAGATAGTGGTCTATAATGAATAAAGAAACATAAAGTAATGATGCGAACAAGTTGCAAATACTGTATGTCACTGATTAGACCTTAAGGCCTTTCTTAAAATAATACTATAGTATATATAAATATATTATTAACGGTAACTGACCTTCAACAAAAATGTCTAGTTCCTCCTCCACTGTTAGATCAAATATGAAACTCCTCTCCAAAATCATCAGGTAAGTTAGCTGTAGCTCATGACAAGTGCGAAATAACTCTTTTAACTGCCTCTCTACATTTTTCAAATTATCTCCATACACAGTTGGACTAAAATGAACGGAAATTTATATACTTTGTAAATAAATAATTCATAAAAGATCTATAGATTTCTTTAGTAGTTTACATATATATGTACAAAATATTTAAAAGGAAAGATTTTAAAGTCTAATAAGGTTTACTTAAACTTGTATAAATTATATAAAATTGTTATAATATGAGTAATGAAAAAATAAAAACTATTATGTAACTGTGCAAGATTTCAGAATACATCATTCTGACCCAGAATAGTAGAGGCATATACTTAGGTGTGCTGCACTGCTCCTATGTGATGATGGGACAGGTAGCAAAAGCAACACATGTAGCAGCATGCTCGCATAGATCCGTTGCACAAATGAAGGTGAACTTACAAAATCCGTAACAAATGCAACAGATATCTTTCATGATTCTGAGTATAACATGATACTGTTTGAGAGAAAGTGTGTGGTGACATTACATGCAGATTGTAGAATAAAAAGAAATTGAAGATCTTCGTCGAAAAATACATTTGTGTAAATAAAAAACAATTTATGTATAAAGTAGGTTTTGTACATTTAATTTTGTAAATAAAATTAATAATTAATTGGATAAGCCCTCTAAAATGCTATATTTTTCTGTTAAAGCATGTTTTTTATTCTTGTTTTCCATTTCCATTCATAGAAAATTAAAATCTTATGTCTTATTATTAATAAATATTACTAATATAATTTACCTGTTCTTGCAATGCTCAAAAACTTTCACAATAATTAGACCAGTGGTTGTTGGAAAACAATTCATTGATTCACAACTCATAGACACTGACTGTGTGGTGTTCTTTATAAATCTGGATAGCTGTTCTAGCAAGTGGATTGCATCTTCTAAGTACTGGGTGAGCTTATTAATTTGTATGATGGTATCATTTAACACAACAACCACACAGCGTAGACTCTGAAAAAGATTTTTTGATTACGCTACATGATGATAATGACAAATTAGCTAAAATTTAAGTAGGAAAATCTCTTAATACCTCAGAAATGCATGTGTAGCAGTCTTCCAATAAACTATTGAAGTAGTTATTATTGTTTGAATTTTGTTCATTAATATTAACACTTAGTGAGCACTTAGTGTTCTCCAACAATGACTCATAGTCACAATGATCCATCTTCAATATACAAATATTTTGAATGTAGAAAAGAAAGTATTAGAATAAACAATATTTTTAACAAGCGAATGTTAATTCAGGTACTTCTAAATCCTTAACAGCATATAAATGTCATGTGACAAATATATTACAAACTAAAAGTAATATGTAGGTACAACAAAGTTTAAATAAGAACTTTAAAACTTTGTTTAACAGGATACAGCCACTGTAGTGTTTCGACGAAGTAAAGGAGTAATATCAGAAAAAGCATCAGAACTCTGTGAATTGTCCATAGTTTTAAATATATTATACTAATATGTTGCAGAAAAAAATATGTATGTTCTTCAGGAATACATCAATGCGACCGGTTAAGCAAAGTTATGATTCTTGATCCGTTATTTATTGAGTAGAAATTTAAAATTTTGGATAATAGCCACAACAGAAAACTGTAGAGCATAGGGCATCTGGCGTTCCCGGTCAGCTGAAAGTGCCCAACCAAGTCACTTTAATAAAAAATGTAATATGTTTTTTAGTAGTTTTCCCGGTATTTATTTTGTATTACAATACAAGTTGATAAGGACTGTCACTATTACAGGGCTGCCATAACAAATAAAAAATGACATGCCATAACAAAGTAACTGACTTTTCTATTTGACGTTTAAAAATTATGTAAATAAAGGAACCTGTCCAAAATTGACAGAATTTTCTATCAACATCAATCACTAACAAGCAGTGCTAAGTTCAAAACTTACAGCAAAATTTAAATTTTTATGTAGGTTGATCTATTGTGCTGTGTGAACTGATGAATGAACTTTAAATATATATATTCTTTGCTATGACAAAGCACCATTTGTCAAAATTTAATTGTTAATTGAAAACTCAATAGCCCGCTCGTAATGTCGAATGCAATATTTACTATAAGTAAAATAATAAGTATATAATACTATACGATAATCGAACGTTACATTAATTATCTATATATATGTATATAGAAACTAATAATCTATATTACTAATATAATATATTATACTGATGACTTTAAGGCGTAGATGTACACAACGCGACAGATCTACCTACCCAGATCAACCAAAAATTTTGTTAGAATGATCTACGATTGAGTTTAAAGAAAAGTATATCAACATATCTAATGCTAATAAATCACATTTTTACAGATAAGGAATGGAATAAAAAAGAAATCGGCATTGGACAATAATTGGCTGGGTAACTCTTGAACAGAATAAAGCGGCCAGGGATTTGGGTGTTGTATTCGATACTGCGCCCAGTTTTAGATCATCATTATGATGAACTTAGTAGGTAATGGCTAAAATCGCACAATAGTGCATTTTTATTGTATCGTGCTTTGCTGTTAAATAAACTTGAAACTCGTCCATTATTTCGCATCCTAGTAACTGACACATACTGACAGGATCGAAGCGATTCCTAAGCATTTCCTTAGGGCATTTACTTAAAGCTTTGGCCTCAAATTGAAGCTTTCCACTTATACCGATATATTGAAATACTTTGGACTTGAAAGTTTACTGAGACGTCGCAAAGCACACGGTTTTTATTATCTTTATCAGATCACCAGGGAACGAGTCTCGACTTCCGTGATGTCCAAAATTCTGATAAAAATTCCAAGACGATCACGAGACTGATTCGTACTTTAGAGTTGCCATTCTGTGTTACCAATATTTCATCTCACAAGTCACTGATCTCACTGGTCATCAATAAGGTGCCTGATGTCTACAGTACCTATATCTGTACTAATTAAACTTATGTCAGTTTTTAAAATGCTACTAGTGAAGTACAGACTATAATCCTCTTAATGTAAGTAATATTATGACGACATATGTAACCTAACGCAATTAATATCCTAGTTTGAAATACCATTGCATCAACATCATCATAACAGCCATTGTAAATCTACTGCTTGATGTAGGCCTCCCCAAGAAAAGGGGGATTTATGGGGTAATTACCGCGCTGGGCAAGCGTGTCGGTAATCGCAGAGCGCAGCCATCGCGACGGGGATACTGCTGCCAATCTCCGTTTTGTGCTTTTGTGTTACGCATTACACATAGTATAAATATTTGTTTATTAAAAAGCGTTCTTGCTGCGATTACTGGATTGGCGCCACATAATTATATTATACTAATCTTAATTAATATTGTACAGAGAAAAGTTTTGAACGTTTAAAACGTTATGATTTAACTCAAAAACTTCTCAACAGATATTTAACAAATATTTACGACGGCCACTTTAGCCTAGCCCGAGCTTCAGTGGCGCCCTCGGGTTATCGTCGTCAATCCCGCTCAGATCCCACGAACCCTGCGGTACCGCCGCCGCGGAGCACTTTTGAGCATAGTCACTTATAAATGAGCGGTCTCGCCTACGCTTTCTAAGTAGATCAGCAACAGGTTTTTGGAAAAAACCCTAAAATGGATTAGGAACAGATTTTGAAGTTTTTGATATTTATATATCTACTTATGAAGGAAACAAATGAGAACTATTAGAAAGAGCAGATTTTCAAACTTCAGTGTTGAGAGAAATTCGAAAGCCCAATTTTCTCTATTCCTTATTTGTATATGAATATGTCTTGAGTATTCTTGAATGTAGTTAGATTATTACTTTATTTAAAATTTGATTTCTGATTGCTTTTTATCCTACGCTACTCAAATCGTTTTAGTTTAATAAGTTTCCAAACGGAATATTATCCGTCGCTGTCATTTGCTGAAATTATAGAGTAGAATTGAGACGAAAATTTTGTTCAATTAAATAAAATAGTTCAAATATATAATTAACTACTATCACTTTTCAATATTTTTACTGAAAATAAATCAATGAATTTTTATCATAAGTGTAATGGCTATATTCGAAAAACCGTTGCTAGGTAAAACTATTTTAGATGACACTGAGACACTTATTTGTACTGTGGAGAATGCACAAAACATCAACAAACATACAGTAAGTTTTTGTTCTCGTCGGAAACATTAGTGCTACAATTTTTGTGTACATGATTCATAAAGTCTGGGCAATGCTGTATTAAAAAAAGTTCAAATGGAAGTAAAATAGATTTTCCGAAAAATATGAATTGTTTTGAACCTTCAATAATTTTCTTTTATATTTTTTAATCTTGTCCTCTAGGAATATATGTTACGTGTTCAGAGAGGTCATAACAAAGACAACAAGTGGAATGTGTCACGAAGGTACAGGGATTTTGCAAATCTGCACTCAAGCCTGCAGGCAGCGAACATTGAGCTGCCTTTGCCACCAAAGAGGCTTATTGGGAACATGCAACCATCTTTTATTGCTGAGAGACAAATAGCATTGCAGGTTTCGACTATTTATTATATAAAGTTTATAGAATTTATTACTATAAGTTTCTATTCAGTAAAGTTTTCATATTATTGTCTGTCTGTGTATATCTGACTTATGAAAAAATAATTAAAATAATAATTTTATTCTTAAAAAGAACATATTTAGTTACTTAAAATCCCAGAAAAGATGTGCAAGATTTTATTGAAAATATATTAAGTACCTTATAGAAGAGTTATAATACTGTTGTGTGTAAAAAATATAACTGTTTACAGAATTACATTGACGAAGTTCTAAAACATCCAATATTGTCTCTTTCTTTACAAGTAAGAAGTTTCTTGGATCCAAATAATTATTCTATGAGTATTGCAGGTAATTATTGTTTTTTAATTTAATGGTTACATTATTTTAAATACCAGAAACCAGTCATTAGAAAGTGTTAAGTTGCTTTATTATTGTTTATCTTTAATAATTAGCACAAATTGTGTTGCTAGTTATCCATTATGTATACTGCAATGAAATTAATACCAAATAAATTCATTATTACCTTGTATGTCTTGCCATTTGAGTAGTCCAGCATAAAATTTTAAATGTATTAATTTGTGAAGCATTATAAGCGCCTTAATTAAATTGCAATTATTTGCAGACCAAGCATTACAGACAGTGTCGATTGCACTCCGTGGTGATGGGCATTATGAGCTGAAAGGAGCTATTGCAAACATTGGGTGGCGGATACGCAAACATTACTTTTTAGTAAGTATACTTATTTAATTATGTAACAAAGTTGTCTTTTTTTGTGAAATACTAATTAATAGGCAATCATAATAATGATATATATCATTATTAAAAAACCAATTGCAATTAAATAAAAGTTACAAATGGAACTGATATGTCCTTGAATGTTAACACTTCCTTTGTTATTTTACTGCTTTTTTAGCTGCATGAATTCAATGTGAATTTACGTTTAAAAAACCAAATCTCTATTAAATTCTATGTCTCTCGTATGTGTTTAATCAAAATACTGTAGGTATTATTCATTTTACAGAGTTTGATATTAGATGGTATAAAATTATTTACTTTAAATACTTCTATTTGTTATTTAATAATTATATACTTGGGTATTGTAGATTTGTTACCTACATTAATGGGATAACTACATGTGTGGTTTGTTAGTTATTTTTATTTAAAATTACTCATTACCAGTTCAATGTCATTCAATTTGAATGTTTATATGAATCAATAGCACAGGAAATTACTTAGACAAACAATGCAATATTATTATTTTTCATTTATTCATTGTAAAAATATGTCTTAAAGGCTGGTGGGCATACTCATATTACTTACAAGACTAAATTGTAATCATTATTATAAAAATGATAAAAGTACAATAATTTAAGCCAATATGCTTTAAATATCTAATATAATGTCTATTTAAATAAGATTATGCTATGTGGTTGAGAAGATCATATCTAAACAATGTACACCATCAAGAACAGATCAATGTACTCATTCCGAGCAAACATGTCATGAGAATTGTTATTGTTTTATTTTATTATTTGTATATGCCATTATCTTACACACACATAAAGCACGCGAATCTTTAAAAAAATGTGTTAAGCTTATCGTTGCATGATAAATAATTTAACCGCCTTGTTTTGTCGCGCTCGGCTACCTACGTGTGTCGGTATATGGATACTCGTATCTACAGACGTGGGTACATGTACACTTATCGTATTTCATTGTCTATCCTATAATAGTAGGCGTCACTTTACTGTATTTTTATTCACATTATGTTTTATAGTCTACACATAATAAAGTCTACCTGACCACAATTCTTAATTGATGGAGAAGATATTTGAGGAGTTTGAAAGTATGTTGTAAATTACGTCCATTTTAAATATATAGATATTGGAATAAAAGAATTAGAAAACATACATATTTTAACATTTGTTTATATATTCATATTATGGAACAAGTTAATATGAATGATATAAAAATTTAATAGAAATTTTGGCAACATTTTCATTTAATATATATAGTCTACTTCTACTCCTAAAGTGGTTAATATTATTAGGCAATCTGTAATCACCTGATATATAATCTGAAAATATTTTTCACAGTTAATAATTTTTTATATGTATCTGATAGGGACAACCCACATTCACCTGTTTTTATCTTTAATATCTTATGCAAATCTTAAGCTATCGAAAACTATCGAAATAAATACAGTACATACTTTGTACATTTCGTATAGATCAAAATTGTCCTTTTTGGTATTTTACTAAAATAGACTTCCAAGGAGATAACTATCAGAGATTTTAAAAGCAAAGCTCTGCCTACGTTGTAGTTGCGGCGGTCTTAGACCGCGCTGCAGTACGGACTATTTATATTATTATTATTAACTCCACACTACCCCACTAAGGCAAGTAGCTAGCTTGAATAAATCGATATTTAAAATATGCCGGTGACATGCATGTTATATTGCATATGATTTAGTATTTTTATTTAAAATACTGAATGGTTACATAAAATGTCACTAATTAATTTAGAACATTAATTTAAGCTTCCTCTCAGATATTCACGGATGCCTAATAATCTTCTCTCCCTTCCCTTACGAAGGACAGTTTTTGGTTCTACTTCCCCGATTTTTCTAGACTGTGTAGACTTCACAATAAGTATAATAATAAGATTGACTTAGGTATTTTACTCCCCTTACTATAGAATGAAGCGCCAATCCATCAATTAAACTTAGATTAGATTAGTTTTAAATTAGAAGAATAAGAAAAGTTTAATGTCGTCTGATCGCACAACGCATGCTGTGTGAACCTACTTATGGTACATTTAGTTTTAAATTCTGCCTTTTGTATACATATTATCACGGTGTAACAATTACTGGTTTACAAATAAATAAATATTTTTTAGGTGACAGATGTCGAGAATCGATCGAACTGCCTTCTGTCCTGGCAAAGCTACGGACCAGACAGGTATCTGAGCGACAAAGCCTTGCAGACTGCCTTCAAGTGCTTACAAAATATTTCAGTAAGTATTATAACTGCGATCAACGCGTAGTTTTCTTTTCAATTGTGAGCGAAGTGTGATGTTTCTATTTAATTATTTAATAATAATAAATCCACAAAACATCTCGTATATTCACCTGACTCCGTGGACTCATGAGTCGCATAAAGCACTTGTCATATGGGCATCAGAAAACTAAGGAATCACAAATAAATAACACTTAAGTACTTATATATATTCAGCACTCAGACACACAATAAATATCATCATATAAATATTTGTCCCAAGTGGGGATCGAACCCACGACCTGCGCCATCGGGCCCACACTAGGATAAATAGTCTTACTATGGTCCTTTTGAGCCAACAACGCTCATTAGCCCAACGAGCTATGGAGAGGGAACTCATCGGAGTCTCTTGGTGCGATTGAGTAAAATTATCTGTAAAAGTTCATAGTCCAGCGAATTGGCAAATTGATGAGGTAATAGGCATTGATCACATAGCACTTAGAACGTATTCTCGATGAGCCTTAAATTATAATATTACTGATATTCTTTATGTACACCATAAATTGTAAAAAGTTAAAATGCAGCCTTATAGTTATATAGATATATAGGCGACTTCTTCTAGGCTGCATTTGGCTAGGCTAGGCTTATCTTAATACACTTACCAAATGAAATCAACAGATACATACATATAAATATAACTTATATTTTATATTAAAATATGAAATAGGTATACCTTATTACCTACCTACCTATTATACTTACCATTTAGATAAATAAAAGGTTCTGAAATGGAGGCCAAGCTTTGGCTATCGCCCCCACAATGTCTGTCTAGAACCTATCTAGGATTAATTTTCAAAAGGGAGACGGGCCGGTCCTTTATCGATACCATGGACGATGCACAACTTTTCGAGTCGGTAGCCCAACATCGGGGGTGGGCACGTAGTGGGCGTCCTAGCGTTGATATGACGATGATGATACTTATTGTTATTTAAAGTTCCAATAAAAACGTCGGAGACATTTAAATTACGCAGTGTAATCATATTTTGTATCTTATTTGTACATTAATTTGTAAGAATCTTTTATAATTATGATCAGTTTCTTTCTGAAAGAACTCGGTGCGTGACATTAAGTTGTAATTTACGAACATTTACGCGTTCACTACTCATAATAAAACTACTGTCAATACTACATTAAGTCCGTGTTTCGGTTACCTTGCGGCAACCGAACAGTGTTCTCAGAACAGTGTAGTTTTATTTAAATTTCTTTTACTTTAAATCATATTTTCAAGAAATTTTAAATATGTATCAACCCTAATTAAGCGCCATTGTTTTGATTAATTGTCAAATTAACATCACTGTAATTAATGTGTAATTAGAAATCACATGATCATTAGATATGTAGATTAGATTTGATGTATCTTTATTAATATTTTTCTTTCACAATTGTGCATAGCGTGGCATTTTTTTTAACTATATTCCCACAACATCTCGTACATTGACCTGATTTCGTGCTAAATCGCTTGACTTCTGTTACGGACATCACACAACAGCGGAATCACAAACAACACTAAAAAGTTAATGTGTGTTAATTTATTGTAAATAATAAACAAATGTATATAATAAATCTTATAATGCTGAGTCTTATAGTCTAGTCACCCGCAAGATGGACAGACTTTTTGACTAAAACCGCCAGGATCGCGCTGGACACAGGCCGCATACAACCGGCCCTATTGGAGATTACTTGGGGATGCCTATGTCCAGCAGTGGACGTCTTATTCCTGATATGATGTAGGTAGCTTTTGCCCGCTCTTAAGCTATTATTTATTCAGAACACAGAAGAGAACTCGGAACAGAATCATATTTTAATACGCTGCTGTAGATGATTCTTTTGTATCGTAGAAACTTTACTAATTTTGCGGAGAGTTTCACACAAATTTCTATCCCCTATTTTAGAGGCTGGGAGAGTTCAATGAAATCTAAATAATGTAGGTATTTTTTGTTGGCAACAAAAAGTCTTTGTACCGATTTTTAGTTTTCTATCTTAAAAACTGCTAGAAGCCTTGTATACAATTTCACCCCATCGTTTTAGGGGTTGGGGGCAGATTTCCAAAAAAAATTATGCACTACTTTTCTGTTAGTTACAAATAGTCCGCATACCAATGTTTAGCTTCCTATCTTAGAAATCGCGGAACGCTCCATACAAATCTTTCCCTCCCATTTTAGGAAAGTGGGAGGTTAGAAAGAGACATATGTCACTCTACATCCCTGTAACTTTCTCCACTTAAAAAATCTCGTCAATTCGTCGTTTCGTTTTGCCGTGAAAGACGGACAAACAAATACACCCTCTCATTCAATATTCAATACTCCCAATCACACACACGCCTTCCCATTTATAATATTGATGTGGAAAACTAAACAGACTTTTTAAATGTATTAAATAGTGTCTCTGAAAATAGCTCGTTAAAGTACATATATATATATCTACCTTTGTATGTTTGTGTAGTTTCCCAGTCAAATATTTATGACCTCATTGCGTTCCGATAAAGGACGTAGATTTCCTGTTTGTTCTGTCTCTGAAAATGTTTTGATATATTCGCTCGTGTACAAATATTTTTACCCGAATATTTAAGCTACTTTGGTTCATGTCAAACATTTCTTGCCGTGTACCGTTTATTTTCAGGTAAGCATAGTAGTCTATATAATTTTCTTACCACAAAAGTATCATTGTGCATAGACTTGTGTATAACGGTAAAAGTTAGTCCATTGCTTTATAAAAAACAACAACAAACCTATACCGATTTTTTTTCTGATAAACGTGATTGAGGAACAAACATTCATTCAAATGTTGTTTTTATATGAACATGCTTTCGCATTGACTATTTATGGAACTAAAGTAAAACCCAATTCAATGTACTCCCTTTTTTGACTTAGCAGATAGTCAGAAAGAAAGCACAATGATGTGGTTACCAATTATATGGTTTAGAGAGTAGTCTTGCATTGTGCACTTTCTCAATTAAAAGAAGTGCCAGTAACTTCAATTTTTTTAAAACCTCAACATATGGTTACCCTCTTTTTTAATACGTTTAGTGTATCCTCATTTTAAAACCCTTTCATATAGATTTTCGGTTTAGTGCTACCGACTGTTTTGACTTGTTGAAGTAAATCAATTTGGTATACCAAATTTATAGGGTTTTATGTATACAACTCTTGGAACCAATCGTACTACGCATTAATGGTAACCAGTTCTGCAACCAATTTTTTCATAGCCATCGATTAAGCCGAGAAAGCCGAATAAACCGACATGCAGAATAGACAAAATGTCACGATTTAGTAATTGAAGAATTATTCATCGAATCCGATTGTTATTTTTATTAAACGACTTTTATTTTTCTAATATAAACCTCATTTGTAATACCCCTATGAAGTATGTGGTCAGTTTCACTGTTCTACAGATAAATATCATGCACAAAGCAACCGGTGTGTGACCGTGACATCGTTATTGTGTTAACCACTACTCAAAATACTATTACAGTTACTCGAGTTTCACTTCTCCGCGTTCATAACTTTACGCTCTCTTTTAAACATAAAGATATGACAAAATAAATCAAAATTCAAAAATAAAATACATAAGTGTTATTATTTTAACTTCGGATTTTTCCTGGTTGTGAGATCATTTTTGCATGAAAGCATTTTTTTTAATTCAAAAACAGTAGAATTTCAAATTACCTCCTGTTACTAAGTGTTTTTTTTTTTAATTTCTGTTTCGGGTTGTGTTGTTATTCTTGTAAACGACAATGTTTTATTAGAGTAACGAGAAAATTAAATTTTAATTACACTTATTTGTGTTCTTTCTTTAAATTTGGCTTTTTCCCGGTTTTGTGAGCATTCGCTCATCAGAGTGACAATTTTGCTAAATTAACAAGCAAATTTAAAAAATTGAATTTCCAATTACATTCAATTAGTGTTTCATTTTAAACTTCTGTTTTTGACTTGTGTCATCATTCGTGCATGAGAGCGACACTGGTTTGCTAAAACAACGAGGAAACTTAAAATTCTAAAATTAAATTTTTAATGACTGTTAGTTGATATTATATTTAGAACTTCTGTTTTTGACTGGTGTCATCTTTCTTGCATGACAGCGACAATAATTTGCTAGAATAACGGAAACTATAACTATAAAAATAGAACTTCTAATTACTATTAATTACTGTTCTGTTTTGAACTTAGATCTTTACTTGTGTCGTAATTTCTTCCTCCATATAGGCTATAATATCGAGGAAAGAGCGAACAAACTTTCACATCGATCTTACTTATATTATAATACAAATGGAGAAGACATATGCATGAAACTTGGAAATGATGTAGCTCATAAATCAGAATTAATGGTATAGATTTTTTTCAATAATAGCTGCAGTAGTATATGCAATACTGGAGACAGACCTTTTTGTCTGATCCAATTAGTGTTTATCATTTTATCTTATCTGGCACACTGGGCAGGCGTACTGATAGTGATGCTGCTACTCATGCCTGCCCAGTTTCATATGGCTTAAGCTATGACCGGCCCGACGGTGCAGGTGGTAATGATCCTATCTTGTGTGCCAAAGGTCGTGGGCTAGATCCCCACCTAGGACAAATATTGTCGTATGTAAAAATAAAGTACGTAAAAGTACGTAAAAGTTGTTGTATTATATGTTGAATATTTGTATTTGTTCTGCAGCTGGATGGTATTTACATGTATTTAAGTATGATATTAGCAATACCTCTGTTGTCTAATGTCAGTAACACAAGTGCTTAAAGCACACAAGTGCACTTATCTTGTCATGTCAATCAATGCATGAGATGACGTGTTAATATTATTATTATTTTTTACTATGAGTAATGCTGATATTTAAATTTCTTTTCAGCATCCATACATAGACCAAATATTAGCAATTCACAGTTTAGAAACAGGTGCCTACGTAGTTAGAAAAATTCATGAAAATGGAACCATCAGGGACATGTTGTATGGGACTGAATACTCTAAGAATCATTTAGTTAAATATGGCAACCCCAAAGTAAGGAAACCCTTCACGACGGGACAAATATCTCACTACGGATACCAAATATTGCAAGCATTGAAGTTTCTACACGACAAAGGACTTGCGCACGGTATGCTACCTATTTTTATTATATAGATATAAATATTATAAATCATTTGTTTGTTGATTACGAAACGTAAAAAACTAGTCGATCGATTTTAAATATTATTGCCCATTTCAAAGTTATATTTCATTTAAAAAGTAAATGGAGACTTGTAATTTTGTTCATTTGCTGCGAATTAACTCAAAAACTTCGAAACCAATTTCAAAAATCCTTTCAGTCATTTATCTCCACATAATCAGTAAGTAACATGAATTTGAGATCGATGAAAGTAAAATGACTGCACAAATTAACAAATAAATACAAATATATAGAACGGAAGTGAATGGAAGAGTTGGTATTAGACGACCGAGGCGAACATATCTTAACCAGGTAGAAGAGATATTAAAGAAGTGCCAGGTCAAGAGAATAATGGAGCGTGTATGAAAAGACTAATGCGAGTAAGGGAAGCGAGAGAGTTATGCCAAGATCGTAACTAGTGGAGATACAAAGTCTATGCCTACCTTGATGGGGCACAGGCGTGATATGTATGTATTTAAAATAAATTTATGAATCGGCTATGGCAAGCCAAAGCGGATTGTTAGTCAATAAATAAAAATTGATTTTGATTATGACAACTTATCGTTCTTTTGCAAAAGATCCACACAACTCTAAAAACCGTAGTACACTTATGTTTCATCATATCAGCCATTAGGTAATCGCAGAGCGAAGCTTTGGTGACGGGGATACTGCTGCCCATCCCCGCCCTATGCATTTGAGCTACACAGGTGTCATAAGAGGCGACTGAGGTACCGGAACTGTACCTCAGTCGCCTCTTATGAAACCTGTTAAAGGAGGAGGAACTATTCTACTCTGCCGGTACTAACTAACGGTTTAAATTCTCGTATATCTATTGTGGGAGACTGGTGCCTCAAGCAATTTTAGGCTAAAACCATTTCACCTCTGCGACGAAAACGTGACATGTCATGGCAAAAAAGCGATTTGTTTCAAAGCAAAAAATCAATGGCTTTAAAAATAAGTTTTAAGCTTCTAACTCTAACAATAGCGAAACTTTCATGCAACTTAAAAAAGGGTGTGTCCTTTTTAAGGCTTTGAGTCCTTTCTAGACTATCTGTGTACCAAATTTCATTTTAATGGGTTCAGTAGTTAAGGCGTGATTGCGTAACAGACAGACAGAGTTACTTTCGGATTGAAAATATTAGTAAGGATAGGGTTAGCTTTTTTTGGATTAGCCTAATACTGGACCACTTAGACATTAATATCATCGCAACTGGAGGGATAGGCGAGGCGATTCATTGATGATTGACACTACGACTGAGCGCGACCGACTTCTACAGCTCTAGGGCTACTCTGATGCCGGAACTTGGCTCGAGTGGACGTCGTTGGGGACAATTAGTCGTCGCAATATAGAATTGAGTAAAACTCAGTCACAATCATGCGGTCAGAATTCACTCTAGAGGGACAATCGCGGTGTACTGTAACTACGAAATGAGAATTCGTTTAGTATTTCTTATTCTGGGTAGTGACTTAACTATCACTAACGACGGTCACGCGGCCGGCCACAGGGGCGCTCTCCGATGATTGTCGTCGGTCCCTCTCCAATCCAAGATCCTGCGGGGGCAGGATCATTCATTAACGAACGGCCTCGCCCATCCTGTTGTGTTAGTGGTGCTAAAATTGACGTTTGTCTACTCCAGTGTCAGGTTCTCCGAAAAAAGGAGTGTTTTGTATTTTTTGTTACTGTGTGGTAAGTCCGTATTGTCTGTAATAGATATTTTGATAGATTTTGTTATCCGTGCATAGGCCACCTGCACCCAGGGAACATTGTTATCGAAAACCAGCGAGTGTTACTAACGGACATTGAGAACGTCCTGCTCGGCGCGCCCAGCCTCTACCGGCCTCGGCTGGTCCAGGTGCGACGCGCAGCCTCGCCCGAGGCTGTCGACGTGTACTGTTTCGGCCTCACGCTTTACGAGATGGCATTCGCAATGCCGCTGGACGGCCAGTACTGTGACTTCTTCCCTGAAGGTGCTTCCGAAGAAGTGGGTAAGTTGGCTCCCTTGGTTATTAATCAAATTAAATTTGATAGTTTACCACATATTATATGGATAAAAATAAATATAAATTCACACAACATCGGTAAGGTAAGTCGCTTAAAGTACTTACATTTCAGACATCAGAAAATAGGGGAATCACAAATATAATATCTTAATACATATTTTTAACACCCAGACACAGAACAAACACAAGTATCATCATATAAATTTTTGTCCTGGTTGGGGATCAAACCTTGCGCCATCGGGCAAATTGAAGGAATTGTTACATTGCTGTGCTCCAACAATCCCATACATTTGGTTTATGTATGAGGAAACAAGCAACTTCTACACTCACTGGGTATATACTACTTGGACTACTAGTGTTATCACATGCAAGAACCGTCTGATTATTCCAGAGTGGGTCCTCGGCATGTGTCTCACGTCCGTGTCGATCAAGTCATACTGCGGGCCGCCGGTGTCGCAGCTGCTGGCGATACCGCTGTTCGCGCGCGCACCACACAACGGCATGTCGGCGCCGGCACCGGCGCGCGCGCAACTCAAGCTGCCGCTGACCGCCAAGCACGACGTGCGGGATGCGCTCGCGCACGCCCACGCGCGCTTGCGGGCTGATCAGAAATTGGTTAGTTTTACTTTGAATGTCAACGATTACACCCGCGTAGTTCCCGTGGGAATACATAGTTTAAGTGTTGCTATATACGCTTAGATCTTTAAAACTACGCAACGGATTTTGATGCGTTTCTTTTAATAGATAGAATGATTCAAGATGTAGGTTTATGTTGTAGTAGAGAAACACTAATAATTTGACAGTTTTGTAATCATAATCTCCAAGAAAGGATGTTTTTTGATCATAATTGCCGCGATGGGCAAGCGTGTTGGCAATTGCAGAGCGCAGCTTTCGCGACAGGATGCTTCTGCTCATCCCCGCCCTGTGCATTCGAGCTGCACTGTAACGTATATATATATTATAGTTAAATATAATTATATTTTTTGTTTTTAGACTAGTGTAGATGATATTAGCTCTGGGTGGTTTGTGATTGAGGAGTGATCGCGAGAGCGGAACTGAGAGTGGCCCTTAAAGAAGTAATGCTGTTAAACGAGTGGGCTGTTATAGAACAATTGGCCTAAATGTTAATTATTTTAATTTTGCATAATATAAAAATTATTAATGAAAATCTATAATTTGAACGTTTTAGGTCCGCAGTATGAGGAGAGAAGTGCGTATTCAGGAAATACTCAATTCCGAGGAAGAATTAAAGAAACAAAAGCGACGAGCGGTTAGTACATTTTTCATGCGAGAAAAATATTTTTTAATAATATTTATTTAATTTATTTGTCTTGACATTTGTGAACGAATTTGAACGGGATTAACAGTACTAGTTAAAAAAAAATGCGGACCTTGCGATAACCATTTTCAAGGTTGACGAATCGTCCAACAATAAATGTACTAGGTTAAATAAACCACGTATTAAAGCCAATAAAAAATAGAAAGCTGGTCCGTACAATTACTGATTTGTCTAGTCGTTTCGGAGATTAGCCGTAATTTTGGAACTGCCACTAAAGACTAAGTCTCACATAGACTTCTCACTTAATGAGTATAGTTTGTAATATGAAAAATATTGCCCATTTAATTGTAGTAAGAGCATATAATTATATTATGTAAGTTTAGAGTCAATAGCTTTAATAAAAAAAGATTTTTCATGCAACCCTAAAACCTTTAAGGTTGTTTTAATTTATTTAAATGATTAATCTAGTAATTTAAAACTCTACTACTAAGTCTATATATATATAAGTTTTATTCAGATCTCGCCATTCCTCTTCACCCCATTGGGGGTTGACTTTTGTCTATTTCCGTCTTAAGCGAACCGACGCACTGAAAAAGAATCTTTAAAATTTATAACTCCTGTAGTTTCTGACATTTCGGGATGAATGATAAATTATTTCACTAGTGCAATACATACATACATCACGCCTGTGTCTCATCGAGGTGGACTGAGACTATGGATCTTCACTTGTTACGTTCTTGGCGTACCTTTCTCGCTTCATTTACTTGTGTAAGTCCTCTAGTATCTTTTCGATTTTATATCTATACAATATATTTTAAAAATCTCTGGAAACGCTTGTCCGATTTGAAAAATTCTTTCAGTGTTGGATAGTTCATTTATCGAGAAAGGCTACCCCCCCCCCCCCCAAGTCACTATCCCACGCGGACGAAGTCGCGGGCGGGCATTGCTAGTATTAAGATAAATGTATGATGAAATTTTGCGATCACAACACGGTATGATCTATTTAATATGGTAAGGGATTAAATATTTAAATTAAAGTTTTAATTGTTTGCTCATGTTTAAACTAATCAACGCTACACAACTGCAGCAAATTGCTTATCGTTTGCCAGAAGTCTTAACACAATTTGCGAATTCAATAATATAACCCACTTAGGTGTGTCAAGGTAAGTGACACGTACATTTCGCTTATAAAGAGTGTATGTGTGTGTGCACGCAGAAGCGTCGGTCGAGCGAGTGGAAGTCGTCGTCGTCTCTGGCGGACACGGTGCGCTCGCACAGCGCCAGCACCGCGTCCGAGCCTACGCCGCCCGCCACCGGTCAGTACCTTTACCGCTATTCCACATACTGACGCTATCTTACCTGTAACATGTTTATATTGACAGCTCACAAAAGGGATGGTGTGAACAAATCACAAGCACTTTCGAATCGTCAAAAATAATTAATATAACAATTTTAATTCAGCAAAATGAATTGTTAAATTATATTATATTCATAATACTAATGACCCCGATAAGAGTCACCTAAGATTAAATTAGGCCTACCTTATACTAGTTTGCCGGCAGCCGGTGGGTCGTAAAACTAAGTTTTATGCAGGTACATTAATAAACCGTTAATAAACGTCGCGTCTGCGTTAAGAAACCGTTGTCTTAAAGTTAGCTTAGAACAATTTAATCCTAAATTCCAAACAGATTCAATTAACGATTGCTAGTCTTGTACAACTAGCGTGCCATTTTGTGTTGTTGTATCAGTGTCGAAAACACTTCTTTTAGCGCTTTAGACGTACCGCAAACAAGGGACTTTTTTCTCCATGAGGTAAAAATCCCTGAATCGTGTAATAATGTTCACCGAGTACTTGTCAGGACTCACGCACACGGTGTGCGGTTATTTACTGTCTGGATACGTCTAGCGATACTCTCTATCGAGCGCTCAATGCATAGTAAACTTAATTGTGTACGTCGGTTCATTTTTTTGAAGACTCCCCCGTACTTTTGTCCAGTCCAGGCTCTCGGTGTCCACGGTAATTTTGGGGGACTTTTGGTACAGCATGCTTTTAATTTTTAATTAAAAATATTGTGCAATAATCCTCTACCAAAACGAAAGCTGGAACAGTTATCTTCATATGCTACTCTAATATAATCTTCATCCAATAGCATTATTGGATTAATTACTCGTATATAGTGGTATTTTAAATATGTGTACCTCTCGCAGCGGACCGCAGCGGCGACGGGCCCGGGTCGCCGGCTCGCAGCCCGCCCGCCGCGCCGCGCGCCGCGCTGCTGGACGCCATCTGTGCGTTCGACAAGACGCGCCTGTCGCGCGTGGCGTCGCGTTGACAGAGGGTACATAACTCGCGAGCACCCTTGCAGTCTTTTGGTATTGACCCTTGCAATCGAAACCTAGTCTGTGGTAGCTTA
>JACJUM010005602.1:12028438-12042495 GCA_020976665.1 Heortia vitessoides
CAAAATTTTGCATGACCCTTATCAAATCAATATTCTTGTAGTAGTAGCGTAGTTTAGACTACGCGAAAAATTCCTCGCGCCCCTATTGGAACATTTTGCCCTCATTTTCGTAAGTCAGTTTAACTCAAAACAACCGAGTGCCATGCCAGGTTGCTACTTAACTAACCTTTTTATTTTTATTTACAACTAGCTGCCCTACAGACTCTTTATAGAAAAAAAAATGAGTTGTGTTATTTTTCTTGAATTAAATTAGCACAACATTATCTTGTCTTCGCCTTAAACGCTTGTTACATTTGGTATATTGAGTTATTTAGTTGATTAAATTTAAGCAAACGCTGGTGAACCTTAATAAATCAATACAATTAATCATAAACTATAATTCCTAGGAATCTTAAAAAAATACGTGGGCGTTCCTATAAGGAAAACTGGTAATCCTATCTTAGTGTACTTACTTAGACGGGATTTTGCGAAATTCAACCCCTAACCAAAAAGAGATGGTAAGGTTTCCATGAACCTTCAAGGTTTAATAGAGAAGAAGACTATGTCACTTAATGTTGCGATACTTTCACGTAAATACTATTATTAGGATTACGAATACCTGTTTGTTTAGTTTGTTATATATACGAGGGGTGATCCAAAAGTAATGATAATCGGTTATTTCCAGAGCACATAAAAATCCAAAAAAAAACATGTATATTGCTATACTACACACTAGTTCAGGCTAGAAAAATCATATAAATAGGCCATGATTTCCGGGAGCTACATTCATTTGAATTCGACCTGTCGGAGTGAGAACATCAAAATGGAGAAAAAAGAAATTAGAGCCGTCATCAAGTACCTCTGCTTGAAAAAATTATCTACCAAAGACATACACAGCGACTTGGTGGAAACATTAGGGGACTCTGCTCCTCCTTATTCCACAGTTGCACGCTTGGCCAAGGAGTTTAAGTTGGGCAGAACATCGACAGAAGACGAACCTCGCGAAGGACGCCCATCCACGTCCCTCACTGAGGATAACGTGAAAAAAGTTGAAGATATCGTGTTGGCAGATCGAAGAGTGACCATCAGACACGTAGCTGAGGTCACAAGTATTTCATATGGCAGTATCCAAAGAATCTTCGCAAATGAATTGCATATGAAAAAGGTGTCAGCGCGTTGGGTACCGAGAATGATAACCGACGAACAAAAGAAGAAACGAATTGACACTTCCAAGGCTAATCTCGAAAAGTTTCAACTTGACCAGGAAAATTTTTTGTCACGTTTTGTGACCATGGACGAGACCTGGATCCATCATTTCGATCCTGAAACGAAACAGCAGTCAATGACGTGGAACCGAGCCTCCTCACCGACGCCGAAGAAATTCAAAGTGTCGAGTTCGGCGGGGAAGGTTATGGCCTCCGTGTTCTGGGACGCAGAAGGAATTATAATGGTGGATTATTTGGAAAAGGGAGCCACTATTACAGGCTCTTACTATGCAGACCAAATAAAAAGATTGCGGGAGGCCATCAAGGAAAAAAAGACGCGGCAAGCTGCGCGCTGGAGTGCTGTTTCATCAAGACAATGCACCGGCTCACAAAGCTGCAGTTGCGATAGCTGCCATTCAAGAAATGGGATTTGAATTGGTCGAACACCCTCCCTATTCGCCAGATCTAGCTCCCAGCGACTTCTATCTCTTTCCTCGGCTCAAGGAACACCTCCGAGGCAAGAAATTTGAAGACGATAGCGAAGTGATGTCCGCTGTAGAGGCTTTTTTCTAGAGTCAAGAAAAAGATTTTTTTTTAAAGGGAATTTTAGGTTTAGAAAAAAGATGGACTAAATGCATTAACTTGTTAGGAGACTATGTAGAAAAATAAATTAAAAAATTTGGTATAATCATGTTTTTTAATATTCATTATCATTACTTTTGGATCACCCCTCGTACATCGATAATATCGCTGGAAATCCATAATAAATGATTCCCAATTGACGCAGTCTTTACTGCGTCAATTGGGAATCATTTATTACCCACAAATCATGAAAAATAGCCATTTATTTGCAAATTTAAACTAAATTCGAATCATGGACTTTGATGCGATCATTTACAATGATGTCAATAATTTATAGAAAATGTCGAAAGTTCTGCTGATCGATTACAACTACAGTTTTTATTCATTGCAGTCTTTATTCAGAGCTGTAAATATAAACTATTTTTAAAGAATAAGGGTCTGTCCAGTAATTACGTGAAGCTTGAAAAGGGGAAAGTTGGGAGTAGATCACCAAACTTTTTTTTTCGTGTCGATAGCACCAGCGTGCTAAATTTTTAAGAATTCATTAAGTTACACTTTATAAAAAAATTAAATAAATATAGAGATTAAATTAGATAAAAACTACCAAAAAAACGTTACATATAGGCCCAACGCAAAAAATAAATTCTAAAAAAACATTACGTGATTAATGCACGGCCCCTAAGTCGATGTACGCGGGATAGGGAATACTGGCGTCTGCAAGTATAGCAACGTACCAGAGCGACGAGCCGGTATATGTAGCAGTCCTTCTTTTGTCCGAAACGGTACACGCGGAAGATGCTCTGGATGTCGTGCGCGGGGTTCCAGGACGTGTCCAGGATGATCACGCGGTTGGCCGCCGTCATGTTCAGCCCGAGGCAGCCCGCGCGAGTCGATATTAGGAACAGTCTGCGATTATCCACATGAAATTTAAAAGACATTTTGTTACAATCTCGATGATTAATTTTATGGTATGTTGGCGCCGATTTTTGAAGGTTCTATTCATCATTATGAAGTCTAAATAGCGAGCAGATTGGACTGCCGCCATATTAATTATTGCTATATTTTTGCTAACATAGGTATAACACAAGCCCTTTATAATAATGAGTCTTGTTACTTGATCAAATAAGATAAAATATTATTATTTATTATTATCATAGTAGCTATCCCCCTGTACCAGGCGTCGTAAGAGACGACTGAGGTACCAGAACTGACAGATGGAGGTACAATACATTTTTAGACATGGGCATCGGCATCAAACATAGTCTTGCCTATAAATTTTCATTGAATTTTCTTTATCTCTCGGGATCTCGTGACAAATTTCACGAGAGTGATAGCAAGTAAATAAAAACTAATCCGGAGTTTAAAGTTCTAGAGGCAGACGTCGTACAAAGGACAAGCAGTGAAATTAATGACATATTATCTACAAGCCCCAATGTTGGCCTGCTACCGCACGCCGCTCGTTTGTCTGTCGCAAAATAAAAAAAGGCGTTACTTGGTCTTGTAGTTATTCTCCGCGTTGAACTCGCGGCACCACTTCTGGCGCACCTCGGCCGGCACGGACCCGTCCAGCCGGTAGTACTCCTGGCCCAGGCTCCACTTATTCATCTTCTTCAGGAAGTACTCCAGCGCATCCATCGTGTACAGCGACGTGGAGAATATAAGCCTGACATCAACATACACGTGCAAATCTATCAAGAATTCAGAGACTCAGGGATTATCCAACGGAAGATGTGTAAAAATTGCAGGGTCATTTGATATTAAACCTTGTGTACCTATGGTCGTAGGTTAGATCTCAACACAAACATTTATATGATGAATATTTGTTTTTGTACTGTGTCTGGGAGTTAAATATGTATTTAAGTATTAGATTTGTGATACCTCTGTTTTCTGGTGTCCGTAACAGGAGGAACAGAGAGGAAGACTTATCTAGAAGTCAAGTTAATGTATGATATATTGTATAGGATTTTTTTATTTAAAACATTCAAGTGTCAAGTGTAGTATATAAATACGCTCACACTTTGTCCCCCAATGCGATACACTCATCGAGGATGCGGAACACGGCAAGGAACTTGTTGGAGCTGTGCAGTGACTCCAGCATCTCGCCGCCGCCCAGGTACTGCAGCCACCAAGTCTCAGTCTCGCTCGGCTTCATGTCTTCAGATGCAGTCAGATCTTCGCGCGCGAGGTCGTCTTCAAGCTTCTCCACTGATGGAACAATAGAAACACTTTAAAAAACCCAGAAATAACACCTATAAGAATCTAAATAAGTATATCTTATTAGTGTGGTAAGATAGGAAATTTACTATTCATAATCAGAAGAATAACTAATTACCTATTTTCAAATTATTTACAATTGCGTTGCGGCCCACCTATAAATTACGTTGTTATTATGTGGTCCTTGCTTGCCAAAAGTTTGCCGACCCAGTGACATAGACAATAGAAACTGTAATAAAATGAAACATATGACGGGCCCAATTGCGCGGGGGTTATTTGCTATTAAACATTCAATCATAACTCTATTAAGATAATCTAAGGGCATTTGGCATTGACAAGCCCGATAGCGCAAATGATAGTGTGCCAACCTTGCGCGCCATAAGTCATTCGATCCCCACCCAAGACAAATATTTATATGATTAATGTTCGTGTTGGTTTTGTGTTCCAGACAGACCTTCTGTGAACCAAAACAATCAGGATTTTTTATAAGTATTTAATTACATTTGCGTATTCTCTGTTGTCAAATTATTATTATGCAATACTAGCAGTGCCCGCGAATTAGTCCGCGTGGAATAGTAAGTAGCCTTCCTTGATAAATGGACTATCTATCTAACACAACGAATTTTTCAAATTGGACCAGCGGTTCCTGAGATTAGCGCGGTCAAACAATCAAACAAACTGTTCAGCTTTATAATATTAGTATAGATTATATGATGCACTGATCAGTGAAAGGACTAGATGTGATATAATGTAGATGAAAAATAATTTAGAACTTAAGCTACTAACAAAACTATTATAAAGTTCAATGTTTCCGTTTTAAAAATAAACATATTAATGCAGTTATATCCCGGTTTATAAACGCACAAATGTTGTAATATAATGAGCTCAACCAATTCTCAATTGGTGGTCAACAGACAGAATATAAAAAATAAACTGAATTCAATCCCCTGCTTTATATTAAATTAAAATAATAATAATAGTAAATTTATTCAACATGCATATTTCAAATTACAACTCTGAAGCCTGCATTTGTTAAAACTGTAATACAGGTGTCACATTTCCCAATCTATTGATCTAGTACAATTTTATAACTAGGTAATACACAAAAACAATAACAATCGAAATAACCAAAAGGGTTTTTAATAGCAAATAATAATACCAAATCGCTTATAATGGAAAAAAAAGTAATATATATATATATAGTAATAGATTTGTTCTCTGTTAGGGCAATTATACATAATAATAATATACTCTTTATTGTACACTAATGAAAACAACACAAGAACATCACAAAAACATGGAATAGTAGGTACAAGAGGGGGCCTTATTGCTAAATGCCATTTCTTACAGGCAACCTTTGGATAGAAGTAATGTTAAAAAAAACTAAAACTAAAACCAAACTAACCTTTAACTTTAGTCCTCTCATCCCTAGCCCTGCCTTGGAAGTTGTGCAGCACTTGCGGATGCGACCAAATCTTCTGCAGTATATGAAAGTCCTTCAGTATACTCTTGTTATTCAATCTGTCCGCGTAGTTTTGTAGGTAATGTTTGTACAGTTCCCATTGACACGCAGTCAGCGATATGAACACCGTGTACTCATGTTTCTTTGGTAGGTACGGGTAGAGGACTGAAGCCTCTTGTCTTTGCAGGCAGCCCTCCAGGACTTTGTGCAATATGTGGGTGCGGGTCTTCATCAACCGTATGTCCTCCTCTCTGGAGTCTCGGTGCTGGCCGTTCATTATCGGGTTTTCAAATCTGTTGGAAAAGGCATATCAAATTCAAAGCATATTGATAAGCGAACCAAATTAAGCCATCGATTTGCTTATAAACTCGAATGCCATACTTGTAGAAGTTTCAAAAAAAGAAGAATAGTTGCCTAATTATTTTTATCGGCTTTTGCATTGAAATGTAGCACAACAATAGTGCTGCAGTCCTCCGGAAAGTGAATGGTTCAGATGCTCTTATTCCCCAAATAATACCTTCCCCTATTCTGAGTATCGTATGAGGCGACTGAGGTACCACAACCGACAGATGGCGGTATATCCATTCGAAGCAGTTAGCAAGTCAAATGCAACAAGGCGAAAATGAGCAACGGCGTTCCCGTCGCGAAGCAACGCGCTGCGATTGCCATCACGCTTTCCTAGCGCGGCAATTATGGAAAAATTCCCTCGTTCATAGGAAAGCCCATGTCCAGCAGTGGACATTTTACAGTTGCTATGATGATGATATTTAAAGAAGTATAGATAATACTATCATAAAATAATTTCCCACCTGTTAGAATACTCCAAGTAAGTCCCCAGCAGGTTGGGTTTGATGAAGTTTACCATGCAGTAGTATTCTCTGAGGTTATTTTGCATGGGCGTGCCGGTGAGAACAATTCTCCGTTTAGTCGCCACCCGGCTCATGGCCACTGCCAGCACCGAGCAGTCGTTCTTGAGGAGGTGGCCCTCGTCACATATTATCATGTCCGGTCCTGGATCTAGGAGGGCTGTCCGAATCTGGTAGATATAGAAACTTGTTCATCAATCATTGCATAAATAGAAACTATATAGCTTTTAAATAATACTACTTCCTTCCACAGGTACCTAAACGACAGCAACTAAATATGAGATGTGTGAATTTATTCTCTCGAGTCTGAGTTAAGTAGCTTAAAACAATTATAAATGTTTAGGATATCAGACAGCAGAGAAATAACGAATATAATACTTTAAAGCATAGAACAAACACAAATGTTCATCACATGAATATTTGTGCAGTGACGGTGTGGAACCAAACCTTATACGCACATGGTAGAAACAACCGTATGCGCAATCGAGTCCTCAAAATGAACCTTGTTGCAAACAGAAATTCATTTTAAATATATATTTGTATAAGTACTGTAAATTTTTAAATTTGTCAATATAATGTATTCAAAAGGATGAGCCCTATAACATACTGTATTTACCTTTTAAAGCATATTTATTATACTTGTTTTACAGACTAATTATGAATTGAATGTAAAGATACATGTCGTTGGTTAATCTTATTTAATAAATAAAATAAACAGAAATAAATAGTTTGGTTAAGTTTCCTATTTTGTTCTTTTTCCGAATCTGAGGAACGAGAGCAGATCAGGTTATTAATACAGCATCTTCCTTAAACCTCACGAAAACATCGGTATGGATGTGATTGAATGAAGTTTTCAAGTAAAAATCTAACCTTGTTGATTATGGTGGGTCTGACGTCATCAAGGTACGGGTCGAGCGTGGTGAGGCTACGGAACAGCTCATATCCGATGATAAAGATGCCGCCACCGTTGTACCAGTCCTCGAGCTGGTAGGCGCGCTCGTACGTCTTCCTCAACTTGGACAGCTCGAATACCTTCAACATACAGTCAGCAACTACACAAATTGTACTGATTGATTTATGGCACTCGGTAGGGAGTTTTAACCCAGTTCTTAAGTAACATTAAAAAAAATCCCGATCCAGTAAATACCTGATTTGGGCAATTACTAATTTGCCTAGTCATTCCGAAGAGTCGCCGTTATATTGGCATCGCTAACACTAAAACTGACAAGTTCCATATAAACTTGTAACCTCTTTGCCACTTAATGAAAACAACGCGAAAACTATCCGTTTCTAAATTTAAAAAAGGCTAATAAAACATTTTAAAGTATACTTCGGAGTCCTATAAGATAAAACATTTAGTATACAAACTTGCACGCTTGTTTCAACTTTTTGTAAGAGTTGTTTAGAAAAATAATTAACTACATTTAATTTTTTCTAGATATTGTGTATTTGAGTTCGAAACTACAGAAAGGTAATTGTTATACATATATAACTATGTATTTCTGTTCCACCTAAACTCATTCATAGTTACCTGCAGTTTCCTCTTCATTTTGGTAGACTAGAAACATAACAATTTCAACTTAATTAAAAGCTGCTACGGTTTTAAACGCGTTAACACCTGCTAGTACAGCTGGAGTTTATTATCAGACTATATAAATTTTATTCGATTTCAATGCGCGAAGGTATAAAATTTGGAAAATAACATATTACTTAAAAAAAAATTAAAACAATGTCTGACCTTGATCTGAGCTGTGACTGGTCCGATCCACTTGTGTATCTCGTCCACCCAATTGAGCACAGTAGACAGCGGGCAGCACACCAGCACGCGCTTCATGCCCACGTGCGCGTGCGTCAGCACCTACCGCCCACAACAACAACACAACACGTCAACACAGGCACAGATGAGGCGTCCCTATCTTGTGCTCCAGGGGTTCGATCCTCCAAGACAAACATTTATATAATAATAACTTTGCAACCCCCTTCAATCAAGACTTTCAATGAAAATCCAAATGAAAAAGATGCCACTTGTTTGTGCCAGTTGTTACTCGCCATTGACTTAACGCACAGCATTCAGATAACATATAACAATAAATTTATTTTCAGGAAAAGAAATTGAATAATATTAAAACGCTAACTCCAGTCTCCGCTTGTTTAGACATGCAATAATATTATAATTTAAACGAGGTGAAAAAGAGTTACGGTTTGGTCCTCTGGATGCAGAGTAAAGTTGTGCTCTCCTCTCCTAGTCACACCAACACTAGTTATTGTACGAACACTCCTATACCTCTCCTGAGGGGTACTCGTAATCCTACCAAGTGTCTGGGGCCGTACCGTGTGCAGTAAGGCCAGCACCTGCAGCGTCTTGCCAAGCCCCATGCAGTGGGCCAGGATGCAACCGCCGCCGGGGTGGCCGGCCGCGATCATCTCCAGGCTCTCGAAGCACGCGTCCCACATGAACTTCACGCCCTCGTACTGCACGTACACAGTTTATTGATTAAACAACCATTTTATTAATTTAATTTTGTTTGAGAAATAATATTCTGTGTATAGTTAAAATGATCAATACTAAAATCAGCGCAGTTTCTAAAAACAAATAGGAAAACAAAAAACAATACAGATTTTAAATATTACAATAACAAATTAAGTAACTTATGCGACAACGGTTCAGCTGTCGATTGACACAAGAACTGTTCGCCAACAAAACGGTACGTCAGTAAATCTTATCCCAAAAAAAATCTTCAAAGATGACCTTCAATGATATACTTGGGGAACGGTTTCAGAAACTCCAGCAACAGTGCGTGAACATAAGGCAAATCAATCAGATCAAATCCGTGATTACACGAGTATATCTATTTCTCACTTTCTATTAAAACGAACGTATTTCCTCATAGAACATATTTTATTATACTAGTCCGACAAACAAGCATACAGTACAAGTAATACACTCATTTGCAAAAAAAACGGCACGTAAGCAATAAACCATTTCAAATGTTACTATTGGTTTGTTTGATAATTATAGGTAGTTTTACTTTCACAATTTTGTAAATTAATAAGCAGATAATCGTTTTCGTCAGTATTATCATAAAATTTTGATAAAATTTATGGGTTTTCATGGTTCACTAGTAGTATATGCTCGCTAGTAGTGCATATGCTCGAAAAGTAAAAGTTAACAAAGATTTTTGTTTGTTTTTTCTTTAATAAAGTAAAAGCAGATAAATGTTTAGTGTCGAGTGTCACCCCCTCTAGCTGAAATCACAGCTGGAATTCGTCTGGGTACGCTAACGAGGATATCCGGGATACTTGCTTGCGGAATACGTTCCCACTCCGCGGTAATCACATTCTTCAGCTCTCTGATGGTCTGCGGAGCCGGTTGTACTGATCTCACGCGTCGTTTCAGAACGTCCCAGACATGCTCTATAGGATTGAGGTCGGGACTTCGAGCTGGCCAATCCAAACGACGACTACCGACCTCTTGCACATACGCTTTCACATCGCCAGATCAGTGAGCGCGAGCGTTTTCGTCTATAAAAATTGAGTCTTCGCCGAAAGCGGCCAATGCGGGTTGTGCATGAGGAATTAGAACTTCCGTTATGTATCGATGTCCAGTCAGTGAGCCATTTTCAATTAAGACTAACTCTGTACGATTAATTGAATTTATTCCTGCCCAAAACATAACAGAGCCCCCACCATAAGGTGTGATTTCTTCAAAACCAGCCTCTGCAAAGCGTTCTCCTCTTCTTCGTAGCACTCGCCGACGTCGATCTTCATCGAACAGAGATATTCTGGCTTCATCGGAGAACAATACCCATATTCCAGTCTTCTTGAGTCCATGACTCACAATTTCGAGCAAACCTAAGCCTGGCAACTCTGTGCTCACTGAGTAACTAAGGGCCGCGGGCCGGGCGATGGCTGCGTATATTGGCTGCGAGAAGCCTTCTTCTGACCGTCCATAGACTAATATGCACATTTCTTACTTCTTCGAGGTCGTTCTTAAGGTCCACATACGAAGACTTGCGATTTCTCAATGCGCGACTCACAAGAAAACGATCATCCCGTGGATGGGTACATGGTTTTCTTCCACAACCAGGCCTTCTCTCGACGGAACCGGTGTCTTGATACCGCTGCCAGGTTCTTTGAACCGTCGAGCGACTCACACTTAGCCTCTGAGCCACAAAGCATTAGCTGCAACCCTCTTCGAGCAGCGCAGTAATATTGGTAGCTTTTACCACTTTCCCTAACATTATTAAGACAGCTAAACAGCAATAAATGAAGCTTTGACAATTAAGAATATGAAATATATTTATAAAAATTGACTAAAAGTTATGAAAACCGATATTATCTTTTGGAACTTCGCACCTAAAATGTTGGATAAAAAGTGGTTTTCTGTAAAAACGAGCATCAAACGAAAATTTTAATTTAGAACGTACTGTTTTATACACCACGGCATTTTTAAAACCGGCCACTAACATGTACAAATTATTGAAATCATTTTAGTACCGTATTTTTTTAAAGAAGAATTAAAATCAAAACCGCCCGTTTTTTTTTGCAAATGAGTGTAGTAAGCATTAATATACACAAGGATATCACTAGTGCGTTGGCAACTTTGTAACTTTTAGATATTGTCACATTACCCAGTAATTTCACTCCCTACCCCACTACAAAACCGAACACAGCAATAGAAAAAAGGTGAGCAAAATGCAATAAATATTGCAAAATTAGTCAAACTGGCCCAGCCTTTGTAGTTTAAGCGAGACGAACGCACTTTAATTCATTTATATCTAAATGAATTTTAAGAACATTTTGGGACTGCAGGTGAACAAGGTCTTATTAACCCGCAGTCCCATAATTTAGGTTCAGTCACAGCGGAATTAATGTTAAGGTCGTCGTAATAAATGTAGATTTACAATAGTGATTTATAAATTACCACTTTAAAGTATCTTCTTATAATTAATTTCTAATAATATTAGTGACCCCGTGATCAACAGCACCTACTAATCTCCGCTAAAATCCATACTATGTTTTAGGAACATTGCAACTGACCTGATGAGCCTTCATCACTTTTGTGAAGAAGGAGTGAATGGTGACGACAGGCCGCCGCTGCTCGAAGTCGTACTCCAAACACACCTCGTTGTTGATGACTAGCACGTTCACGCCTTCCTCGCACCGCAACTGCTCTCTCTGACAACAATAACGGGAAATCTGTACTCAATTGTACGTTGTGACGTCACATTCCACAGGTTATGCATTAATTATTATGTAAAACGATTATGGAGGTCTAGGATCATTAGCGTATCTAGTCGCGCAGTTGACACTCAATGTACAACTCTTCGAGTCGGTAGCCCAACATTCTGAGGTTGGTACTAGACCATCCGGGCCGGGTGGGCGGATTAATCTAAGATTGAGAGGAAACTTGGTTAGATGAAGCAAAATTTGTCGACCATAACCAATTACAACATCGTAAAGCGACCACTGCTTGATAGGCCTCCCCAAAAAAATGATATATTTGCCCATAATTAAAACATGCGTCATAACAATAGCAAAGCGTAACTTATCGACAATCTGGTATCAAATCTTAGCCCCGCCATTTGCATTATTGTCTGGCGTTATTTTTAATACAGAAAGAGGACTAGAGATAATATTTTTATTTATACAAATAGATAATTTTACACCACAAATGACCAATGACTCTGACGACCTGATACGCCATAAGACATTTGAACAAACAGGACATTTGAGTAGCCCACTTTAAACTAGTCAGATGGCATCAGGCTGGTCTTAAAACTAATCTGGTCTGCCTATGTGCAGCAGTGGAAATTCTACGGCTGCTTTCATAGTCAAAAATATGTTTACTTAAGCTTCACTTACGTTTCACTTCACGAAAGAGCTTTTGAAATGAGTTCAGTATTTTCTGAGTTTATTTGTTAGAAATCGTGTTTACGTACTTGTTTTTATGTAGCGGTCTCTTATTTTTTCGATAAATATAACATAGCGTGATCCTCGGTAAAAAAGTAGTTCTCCAATGTTAATTTTTGAGTAGAACCGTAACAAATAAACACACAATTAAACCTTTCCTCTTTATAATATTAGTATAGATTAAGCATGACTCTTTATTAGTTGTCTCTCTTGTAACAAGTTTGTCGTAAAAAATATGGGAACTATTTATCGACCAGAGTATAGGATTTACTGGTATGCATCGTTAAATATACTATCAGAATCACTGTACCTCCCTCTGTACCAGGTGTCGTAAGAGGTGACAGAGGTACCGAAACCGACGGATTAGCGGTATATCTACCTGAAGAAGTGTATCTCAAATGTAACGGGGTGGGATGGTTGGCAGCATTCCCATAGCGAAGATATTATACTCTGCGATTTCCACCACGCTTACCCCACGCGGCAATTGTAAGCAAATTCCCTCTCCCTAGGGGATGCCTACGCCCAGCAGTGGACGTTTTACGGCTGCTATGACGATGATGAGGACGATCAGGATCATATCGAATACTCACGAGCCTAGCCTGTCGTATGTTCAGCCGTTGCTTGCGTTCAAACTCTTCCTTGTTCGCAAACACCGTACTCTTCGCTAAAGCTTGTTTGTTTATCACCTGAAACACGAGAAAGCAAATGAAAATTAATAAATGGAATTACCGCTAATGTATAATACGCCCATAACTTATCGGAACGAATCAAAATTTTGCATGACCCTTATCAAATCAATATTCTTGTAGTAGTAGCGTAGTTTAGACTACGCGAAAAATTCCTCGCGCCCCTATTGGAACATTTTGCCCTCATTTTCGTAAGTCAGTTTAACTCAAAACAACCGAGTGCCATGCCAGGTTGCTACTTAACTAACCTTTTTATTTTTATTTACAACTAGCTGCCCTACAGACTCTTTATAGAAAAAAAAATGAGTTGTGTTATTTTTCTTGAATTAAATTAGCACAACATTATCTTGTCTTCGCCTTAAACGCTTGTTACATTTGGTATATTGAGTTATTTAGTTGATTAAATTTAAGCAAACGCTGGTGAACCTTAATAAATCAATACAATTAATCATAAACTATAATTCCTAGGAATCTTAAAAAAATACGTGGGCGTTCCTATAAGGAAAACTGGTAATCCTATCTTAGTGTACTTACTTAGACGGGATTTTGCGAAATTCAACCCCTAACCAAAAAGAGATGGTAAGGTTTCCATGAACCTTCAAGGTTTAATAGAGAAGAAGACTATGTCACTTAATGTTGCGATACTTTCACGTAAATACTATTATTAGGATTACGAATACCTGTTTGTTTAGTTTGTTATATATACGAGGGGTGATCCAAAAGTAATGATAATCGGTTATTTCCAGAGCACATAAAAATCCAAAAAAAAACATGTATATTGCTATACTACACACTAGTTCAGGCTAGAAAAATCATATAAATAGGCCATGATTTCCGGGAGCTACATTCATTTGAATTCGACCTGTCGGAGTGAGAACATCAAAATGGAGAAAAAAGAAATTAGAGCCGTCATCAAGTACCTCTGCTTGAAAAAATTATCTACCAAAGACATACACAGCGACTTGGTGGAAACATTAGGGGACTCTGCTCCTCCTTATTCCACAGTTGCACGCTTGGCCAAGGAGTTTAAGTTGGGCAGAACATCGACAGAAGACGAACCTCGCGAAGGACGCCCATCCACGTCCCTCACTGAGGATAACGTGAAAAAAGTTGAAGATATCGTGTTGGCAGATCGAAGAGTGACCATCAG
>JACJUM010005602.1:12053081-12065987 GCA_020976665.1 Heortia vitessoides
ACCATGGTAATCGGACCATCAATAATTTCACAATCACTATCACTGTCTTTTGATGAAGGCTCTAAGACTTTGGGTTTTTCTCTATATTGCATTAGGTTATTATCTTTAAGGTAGTCATCATATTGTATTGCAAGATCTTCTTCCATTTGCATCAAGTTATGTTTGGCTAATTTAAACAATAAAAATGACTTTCGGACACAATAGTCCATTTTAAATGTATCGGTCACATTGGCAGTATTTATTTTCTTTTTGATGAAATCTTCTGATTTTTGTGTCATGAGTTGACCTAATTCACCAGTTGTTTTCACTATTCCTTTTAGAAACTCGCATGCTTTTTCTGACTGCTCTCGTGTAAGTGTTATGTTATCTTTCATTGGAATATCATAGATGGATGATGTTTGTACTTCAATAGAGGTAGTTTCAGTTTTTGATGTCTGTGTAGATATTTCAGTAAGTTTATTAGCTGAACTAGTGTCTATAACTGGTATATTCATAGGTTCTATTTTAGCTTTTTTAATTTCTAAACTAGTACCTTGAATTTTCTTAGCTATAAATTCCTCAAACTCTTGTGTTTTTCCCCAAACACTAGGATTTGTATCTTTTTTGACTACAGAAATTTCTGAACACACTTCAACATCATCATCTACATCAATATTATCTGGGAGCATAGTTTCTATTTGAGGAGAAAATCTTCCTTGAGTGATTGCTTCTTTTTCCTCTTTTGATTTTCGTCCTCTCTTTTTCTGAGTCTTATTTGGAGATAGAAGATCAAAACTTTTTTTCTTCCTCCTTTGTTTCAGTAATTCATCAAGTTCATTATCAATATCACTTTCTGAAATATCAGTTGATGAAATATTCCCATGTTTGACACCTCCCGGGACATATTCATCATCAGAATTATATTTCCCACCTTTTTTCCTCCTCGGCTCATCATCTGATAATTCTATATTTGCAAACGGATCTTCATCAGAACCTTCATCATAATGTAATGTCTGTCTAGTTCTTCTACGAGTGGGTCTTTTAGAAGTCTGTTCAGATAGTAAAGTGTCGCTTGAATCTTCTGGATATGCAGCACACATTTCAGATGTTTTCTTTGCAATTTCTTCAGTTACAATATTTACAGTTTCATTATTCGATTTTTCTTGTGGAGACAATTTATCAATACCCAATTCTGGTATTAAATTGTCCCCATTACTATCACAAATTTGTTTTATAACCCCTGGAGACATAATTTCAGTTGTTTCTGGCTCACTTTGCTTATTTTTGGGATCATTATTCAAGGGTACCAGGGTTTTCTTTAATGTACTTAAACAAATGTCATCTGTACCATCATCATCATTGTTTAATTCAGAATTATCAAGATTTGTCAGGGATTCATTTTCATTAATTAAGCTGAGATTAAGTGTAATTTTATTGCTAATCTTCCTAGGCCTTCCCCTTTTACCAGGAGTTTTTTTTATTGCAGGTTGTCGTATATTATTTTTTTCTGGCAATAGGTTGTCCAATTTTGTGTCTTGTTCATTTTCATATTCTGCCTTCAAATTAGACTGATCTGTATGAACAGTTTCACTATAAGTCTTTTCTATTAGTGGTACCTTTCTTTTCCTTCCCCGTTTGGGTGTTTTTTTAACTTCAATAACAACTTCTGGGTTAGTCTCCGTTTTATTTTCATTAGTCAATATTTTTGTCTGATCATTTATAAGTCCAGTTGTAAGCTTACCTTCATTCAGTAATGATGTCTCTTTTGGTGAGTTCTCATTTACTTTTTGTAATATTGCAGCAACTGGAACAGATGGTGGGTCAGATGGTACAATCATTTTTGAATGCTGTTTTCTAATTTTTTTTGGTGTATCAGAATGTTTATCGATTTCTTCCATGTAATTCTCTTCTATATACTCATAATATGTTTTTCTTGGCCGTCTATTCCTTTTCGACTTCAAAATAAGAGTACTTGATGGTTCGCTATCCAACATTTCCATCTCTGACTCAGAATTTCCCTTATAGGCTTCTTTCTCATTAATCAAGTCGACTTGTGGGCACTTTTTTTTTCTTCCTCTTTTCGGCTTTACAGTTTCTGTGGCAGGATCTTGAATATCTTTTTGTGCCGGTATTCGATCATTAGCAACAGCTATTACTATGTCCATAGTTCTAACTCCTTCCGAACTACATTCGATGGTACTGTTTACTTCAGGTACTTGGTCTTCAAATTGGGACCCTAAAACATCATTTTGATATGAAATATCAGATTGTTCCACAGGATGGTTCGGTGCCTGTGGCTGCGCCGGTATAACGTCCGACAGTGTAACATCTTCTTCATTCATAGAGCTTACTCGAAACTTTTCGAATGCGTCCTTATTTATACAGAGGTTGTTTGTGTGCAAACCAATTTTATCCGACATATTGAACAACTGAACTTACATATTCGATATATAAATAGGCACACATTATTTACCTTGAACGTAGACTAATATTCAAGTAAAATGCAATCAATTTTACAACATAATATTTTAGAAAATCAACAAAAATTGAGATTTTTGTTGATTTAGCATCAATTTGGTAAGACAAGGGAACATCAAGTATTGCCATAAGTAATAAAAGTAAAAACCTTTATTAAATGATTATCTCGGTATATATACGACTAGAAAAAAAATATATTAAATTTATTTCTATCTACATATATCTCTGTATACATCTCAAACCTCATTATAAAATGATATAATAAAACAAAATGTCTGAATATTCTATATACTTACGTTTATATTATATTTAAATGTTTAATATGTCAGATTATTATTTTTATTGACGTAATTTAAAGCACTCTTAAAAATTTTAAATTATACATAACTGCGTATACATAGCACCAGATCAACCTAAACAAACTAGTTATTTTTCTATTATATCTAAGAGCAAATAATAAAGTTCAATGTAAACTGAAATGTTGACAGATTTGTATGAGTTGTGTGGTAGTAAACAAAATTTTACAGAATATGTTGTATTTTGATACAACGAGCTATATTTTTAATGGTAAGATTTAATGACATTCATTCAGTACTTGTTGTAGAAATAATTTTAGGAATAGACTATTCAGACTAATTCCACTTAACTTTCAAATGCCAAAACAATAGTGAGAACGGTTGCCTTAGGGTAACAGAAATCTCGAACAAAAATGTGATATTTCAAACAAACCATGTCAAAAGCCGTTAAAAGGCAGTTTTATTAACGCGAAAATCTTATGAAAAATTTTAAATCTGATTAAGTATTTTTAAAGGAGATTTATAAATTAAATGACAACTTTAAATCTTAACTTTTCGTTTAAGAATCAAAAGACGTAACTCACTTTTGCGATGAATTAATTTATTAAAATTAAAGAGAGCATGTCTGCTTATGTTAATGTTCCCTTAGAATATTAAAAAACCTATTTTATAAAATTTTTCTCGTTTTTATTTATATTAGTTATTTCTATATTGAAATCTGCATTATGCTTATTGACGTTAACTTAACTGTCATCAATTAAAATGTCACTACGTTGATTTGTTGACGAATATGTATTGCAATTTTCTTCTTTAATTTCTACAAAATCGAAATATTTTTAGAGTTTAAGTAACATTTCTATGTTACATTTTCGTCTTAAACTTACTTAACAATAGTGGCCAATGTTATTACACCAAAATGTATTTTCCTATTGGATGGCCCAAAGTTCTCAAAAATCTGGCTGCAGATAATCAAATTACCAAACAAATCGTGTCTAATAGAGATAAAATATTGTTTGCCTCTCTAAGTGATGATAGTCTTATGGTGTGGTTTTGTAAGGTAAATATTATAATTTCATAAAAAAATAAAGAAATAAATATGCACTCAATATACAATGATTATTTTTGTCTAGATACAAAGCATATATGAATACTCAGTACCAAAGTAATATTGGTATTATTTCTTAAATATTTCAGCCAACTGTTCCTATAGTATATCATAAGAGAAGTGCAGAGTCGCTTCAAAGACTTGGTGTGAATGTTGGTGTTGAATGGAAACCTGATTCTTCTATGATATGCATTTCGGTATGTTTAATTTAATTTTACGTGGTAAAATAATTTAGTTTTACTCTCTGCAAATAATTTACTGACCATAAATAAAAAGTTATATAATTTTTTTATTACCTGGCCCAATTTTGGCAAGTGTCTAAACTTTTTTTTCAACTTATATCTGCAATGATATGATTTATTACCCAATGCAACTGTCGCCAACTTGCAGCACGTAGGTTGTGGCAGATTTTCTTGAGGCATACATCTAATTTGTTCTTTAAATAATTCTTATAATCAAACCAACTAATATGTAAAATTTTTTAAATATATCTTTTATAGTACTTATCTTGGGTGGATATGAATAAGTACAAAAGGAAAAGAATGGTTACAAAATTATCTTATAAGCTGGAATTTTGTAGATTTTAAGAAGTTTATTTATGGATGCATTTCTGTACAAAAAACTATAGTGTTGGTTTTTTAGGGCAGTAAAAGAGTAATATTTATCCTATCTTTATTTATTAATAAAGTAGTGATTGATCAACTATTACTACATATTTAATTCTTTTATTAACTAAATTGGAATATTGGAGTATTATATTTAATGAAAAGTATGTTTAAATTCATGCCAATGTTCAGCATATGCATCGACATATGCCTAACATTTGCATATTTCAAATAAACATCTTATAATATACTAGTATGGCCCTTGCCTGCCAATAAGAACAAAAAAGTTATCAGATTTTTTTTTCAGATAGATTCATATTATCAACATATAGTTATTTTATTCAAATTATTTGAATTGATATTTATTGTCACACGATTTCAGACATCAGAAGGACATCTTATTTTGTACAATGTTGAAGGGTTGAGTGAGCAAACTGCTTATCAGCAATATGATCCACCCACGGCCAGTCTACGAAGAGATTCAGCTGAACTATTTGTTAAAGAGGTCATACCATCACTCAAAATAAAATTGGTTAGTATATTCACCTTATTTGTTTCCAATTAGGATTATTAATATTAGTATAAATACCTAACTGCTGTGATAATTTTCCTAATATCTTAACAAAATATCTTATGGTTCAAAAGGAAATTGCATTAATTGTTAGTCTCAAAAATTACGTCGAAATTATAAATAATGCCCTGTACAAAAAGTATAGTAAACTGGCTTAGCTTATCTGTCATCATCTGTATGAAGAACTTATTATAATCTGATCTATATTAGTAATACCATGATGTTTAGTTTTTTTCGTTTTGAAATTAATAACTTATTTATGTACTTGTAATAAACAAAAACTAGTCTAGGATATTTAATTTATTTTATAAATAACAACATAGTAGTTTTATCAGTAAGTTTTTAGGCATCAAGTATGTTATCTTGTTTTAGAAAACTGTTTTCCATATTTTTTTATCTGCTTCCTGTTATAATTACAAGAATAGCACATGATTTTGTTTAAGTTCTTTCATCTGTTGATGTTTCAGTTTAAAGAAGTCCTAGTATGGGATGGCCAGATAACTCGAATGTGCTGCATATCTGGGACTGAGATATTGGTGTGCACCACTCGAGCACACCTTCTGCGATACAGGTGGGATGGGAGCCAAAACAGGGACTACTGCCTTGACCTTGGCCGCATTCCATTCTCTATAAATCAACAGGTTTCCAAAGGTATGATTGAATGATAATAGGATTAGACATATTTAAGCTTCTTTACAATTTATATGAAGAGTAAGTAATACAATTGCTATCATTATTATATCCTCTCTCAGCGGAGCCAATAATAGAAGACAATGCACATGTGAACGATATAGAATATTCACCCCTTGTGTGCGGGTTTGGGATTACGCTCAACGATGGCCGGGCAGCGTACCTTACGGCGCCTAACCTTAAATTTGACCCTAATGTAAGTTATATTCACACAGTATCCTATTCATTCAATATATTATACACAGACCTGACTCTGTGATCAGTCGCTTAAAGCTCTTTTGTATGGACATCAGACTACACAGGACTTACACATATACTACTTAATTACATACTTAACACCCAGACACAGAACAAACACAAATATCATCATATAAATATATTTCCTAAGTGGAGAACGAACACATGAACTTTAGCGCACAAGATAGGATCTTGATTACCATCTGCCCCATTAGACCCATACTTTATTTTACAGAGTTTGAACAAATCTTTATGGCAGTCAGTAAGTTAGTTTCTGGTTAGGTTAAAAATTTTTTTCATTAGCTTATTACCTTACTATTTTAATTATGTTCACCTAGGATTTGATATAATGTTATTTTTCATATCTCAGATATTGTGGAATACCAATTTAAGGGTAAGATGTTGTGCTAGAAATAATGACAACAGAATAACCTTTGCACTGTGAGTCTGTATGTTATTGTTGGCCGCAACAAGTATTTATTACACATGGCAACAAATTAACCTTTTAAAAAATGTTTAGAGCAATTTTTTATAGTAAACAGGTGAGAATTTTTTTAATCTGAAAGACCATCTGTTGCTATGTGTAGACATAGTTACCGATTCAGTCTATGCAAATCTGTACAAAATCCACCAACAATTTTTAATTTTACGTCCAACATTTAAAGTTCACTCGTTCACGAATTTTGACAGATTAGTATAGTTTAGTTGCTATGTATACAAGCTGATTGGAAAGCAATTCAAGACCTAAATTAAGGATATTAAGTGTGTGATTATACTTATTTTAAGTTTGTATTTAAAAGTATTCTTAAAAGTGTATATGTAATGTATAATTCCATTGTCATTCTGATGTGTTGTTATTTTTTATGCTAAATTACATTTCCCTATTAGAGCTGTCCCTTGTCGAGTGTCAGAGTGGTAGCTGATATGCCAGTTAAATATTCCTACAAGCACTGATTTCATACTAATCAATATTAATCAATTATTGTCCTTTGTTTTGCCTTTCATATCCAAGTAAGCATAAGTTATGAGGTGACTTAAACAAGGTAATGAAACTATAAAGTTTACAATCGCATCTTAGCAGGCGTAAACCGTTCACTGTTGGATATAAGCCTCCCGAAAAAGGAGAAATGTTGTCTATATTTGCCGCGCTGGCCAGGCGTGGTGGCAATCGCAGAGCTTAGCTTCGTGACGGGAATGTTGCTGCATATCCCTGCCGTGTTGCATTCGACTGGTTCTTCTGGGTGTTTCGTATGGTATAACCATGGGATGGTGGATAGGTGGTGGTGATGGGTTCTGGTACCTTAGTGGCCTCTTACGACACCTGATCCAAAGGAGGTACTATTCCACTCTGCCGGAACCCCACGGCAACAGAAGCATTTTAAGCAAGTATTTTAAATCTGTTAAACTAGCTACTAGCTGTTGCACACGGCTTCAGGCGTCGTGCGGGTATGTAGTGTTTGTGGAGATTGTATCTATAAAGAACACGTGAGATTCGCGAACGCGAATCAATTTATAGCATACTAGCAGTGCCCTCGACTTCGTCCGCGTGGAATCATGACTTTGGCGGTAAAGTGACTTTCAGGATTATTTTCTTTCAAAACGTATACATATAGTTTTTTAAATATAATGTAACCTTACTCGATAAATGGAGCAACATTCAAACAAAGTCTTCAGCTTTATAATATTAGTATAGATATACTTCCCTGTTTGAATTGGTTTTTGTTTACTGCATCTTGTCTGCATTTTACACAGAAACTTTGTTTTTTAATAAAAGTGTCTTTGAGTATTTTTTAAGACATTAAATAAAGCATACTAGAACTTCTCAAACTTTTTCGAGTTCACTATTCATAATAAAACTTTTTTAAAGGGATTTAAAACGCGGTCACCTTGCGGCAATTAACCGCAGCGAATTAAAAATCTTGAGAACGGTTGCCGCAACGGCTGCTGGAAGTTAATAATAAAAAAAAACTAAATAGTTAACAAACCGCGTTGTATCGCCATTAAAAAAGTAGTTTTATTATAAGTTCAAGAAACTATTGTTAAAATACATCCAGTTGTTTCGGAGTTAATTTGAAACAATCAGCCATAAATATATTAATTATTTTCAAAATACAAGCATTTAAAATAGACTCGACATATAAGGTTCTGAATGCAAAAGTCCGCGACCTAATCCGTGTGTTGTTTGATGTTATTTTCTTATTGTAGCAGAACCAACAGATGGCGGTATATCTATCTGAGACAGTGTAGCTCAAATGCGTGCAAGTGTAGGTGCGGATGGGCAGCATCCTCGTCGCGAAAGCTGCACTCTGCGATTGCCAACACACTTGCCATCGCGGCCATTATGGACAAAATTCCGCTTTTCTATGTCCAGCAGTGGACCTGCAATGGCTGTAGTGATGAGATGATGATGATGATTATTGAGTTTACATAACGATTTTCCTCTTTCAGGCAGTACAAGGTATATGGGCGCAAGGAATCGACGACGCCACTTGCACACGAGTCAATCATAAATTTAGGCTCATTGCCATCGGTAGAAAAAAGTAAGTGTGTTAATTAATTGTACCCTGCCTTTTCCTGGCATTTGTATACCTTCACTACCTGGTGTCCGAGAGATAATATATTTACACATATAAAATAGATAGTTTATTATTTGTTCTAGCTTTACTGATCGGGATGTAATATTTTTTAACAAAAGGCGAATTCATCAGTAAAACATTTAATGGATTTACATAACATTTCATTAACCTCACCTCGTAAAAGGTAACTTAAAGTATTTGTGTTTCGGATATCAGACAAGAGGTATTACAAATCGGTATCATCATCAATAGCCATATAAAATCCACTTAGATATAGTCCTGCCCAAGATAAGAGGATTTTAGTCCATAATTGACGCGCTGGGCAGGCGTAGTGTCAATCGCAGAGTCTGAGACCTGCCGTCGAATTCATTACTGTTCATGTCATTTTAAAATGTAACCTATTTGCTGACTGCCCGCGGCTTCCTCCACTTTACTATAAGTTCAAGGAGCGTGTTTTCTCAGGTTTAAAATTACCTCATATCTTTCTCTAGTGCTCAAGTTTGCCCTGCTTGTTTGCTCGTTTAAAATGCTTAAATTCATTAGAATCCCTGGCTAAGCATTGAAAACGTAACATTGAAACTGATTTACTTGCGCATAATATTAGTATGGATATTCTGATGTGCGAGCTATATTATTATTGGTTTCATTAAAATCTACAAAAATGTAGGTACATATATTTATTTATTTTATGTAGTCAGCAAACAAGCATGTGGTCTGCTTGATGGGAAACAGGACCGTAGCCAATAGACACGTGGCATCATTCATCATCATCACATCAGCCATAAGCCGTTCACTGCTGGACATAGGCCACCCTAAGTAATTTCCAATAGGATCGGTTGTATGCGGCCTATGTCCAGCGCGATCCTGCGGTTTTGTCAGATCGTCTGGCCATCTTGCGGGTGGACGCCCTACGCTATGCTTGCCGGTACGTGGTCTCCATTCCAGAACCTAACGACTCCATCGGTCATCTATTCTGCGCACCAAATGCCCTACCCACTGCCACTTCAAGTTACTAATCCGTCGTACAATGTAACTAGGTAACTTTGGTTTGGTTACGAATCTCCTCCTTTCCTTCCTTCCCCAAGGAATTAAAAGGTGAGATGGCTTCTAGAAAAAAAGAGTTCATTAAAAAGAGTTCCTCTTTCTCCAGAAAGTCAGCGTGCCATTCACCCCTGGGGTTCCGTTGTCCGTTTCCAAACTGTCCCACTCTCAGCTCATCACCGTCTTTATTGCCCAACCTTGCCAACCAATAACCTGCAAATATCTTTCAGATACCCTTAGTATTAGGTATACAACCCTACTCGAGACACTTTCGATGGTAATTATGTTGTTAATGAGAGACCTGTGGACAAGAAATCCGACTCCACCTTGGGACCGTTGGTCTCCCTCTCGGTAGTAGAGCAGGTTACCAGACTTTAGGGTTATCATGTCCATGCCTTCTCTTCGGACTTAAGACAATATATATATATATGTTATAGTTTTTGATAAACGCCTTATAAAACCTTTGTAATATATCATAATGCGAATATAAATAACTCGTGCGACGCTGCTACATTCACATTTGTCATTCTAATCAAGCTATATTGAAAATAGTATAGGACATTTACTGCTATGTTTGTACTTTACAGGCTATATATCTATAGTATATATTATTGTTTTTCAGCTCCCAGGTGGATGTATTCACGATAGACGAGGCGACTGGCGGGCTAGAGCTGTCACATACCATGGCGCTCAGTTCCAAGGACTTTCCCGGCGACCCGGGGCCTGTCAAGTGCATAAGGTACGTTGCCTATACTAGATTACTTCGCGGTGCTGTATTAGATTTGTGTAATTAATAAATTCACACAACATATCATACGTTGACCTGACTTTGAAATAAGTCATTTAAAGCATCAGAGAAATCACATTACATAATACTGTAATTAACACCTAGACACAGACAAACACACATTTTCATTATATAAATATTTGTCCTGGGTGGGGATCCAACCTATGGCGTACACGATAGATTCATTACCATCTACGCCATCGGGCCACATAGCACATCTGTTTGCCCCACAAATGACATCGATCATAGTCAAGGTTTATTGTAATGATTGTCTTTTTGGCGTTTTTAAGCAATATAACTCGCAATTTTGTTTGGGCTGCATTATATATTTTTTCTTATATTTAATATAACTTATATTTAAAATTACTTAATTTAAAGATGTGTTTTTTATCTAAGACCTTATTACTGATTTCATCTTTGCAAAGTGTTTAATTCTCCAGAATAAGTCTTAATACTTTTATAGGTGGAGCGGAGACGGTCGGGCAGTTGCCGTCAGTTGGGAGCGAGGCGGCGTATCCACTTGGAGCACCTTCGGAGCGCTATTGATGTGTTCCTTGGCATGGGACTACGGCCTTAGCCAGGAAGCCCACCGGCGGAATCCGCTCGTGGTGTCTAGCTTAGTGAGTATTCTATTACTTTGGGCACATTGAATAAATATATCACAATCACTAGTGCTGCAGTATCATCAGGAATTGAGGAAACGTTATTTATGTGATTATATCTTGCAGGAATGGGCCACTGAAGGTTATCAATTATGGATGGTCAAAGTAGAAGATGACTCGAAGACTAACCTGATTCAGCTTGACTTCGTTAAGAGTCCACTCAGTGTAAACCCTTGCATGGTAAGTTACATAATAAAGATGTTATAAATTAATTTAAATAAATGATTAAAATAAATATATTCATATATCGACCTGACTCCGAGATGTCGCGTATAGCACTTGAGTCACAAATATAATATTTAAATGTATATTTAACACCTAGAGACAAAATAAACATAAATATTCATCATATAAATATTTATCCTGGGTGGGGATTCCACCACTTCTTGGCATACAAGATAGGAACATAACCGAATGCGCTATAGGTGGTGTTGGTTAAGTTTCAAATTCTATTTCAATACATTCAATTAAGGGACTATACCTATAACGCGCATAATGTGATGTCAGCTTGACCTGCGGTAGGTGGCGCGGATGTTATTGCTTTCGTTCTGAACCACGGCCGAATCGACGACGATTGTAATGTCCTTCTTTTTGATTAATATTGTGCGTAGTTGCACGGTACTTGTCGTCACTTCGTAATTAGCCATCGGTGCAACCTGCGACATCTGGTGCTTGTATCGGTCTCCGAATGGCGCAAGGCGTCGTAGGGTCGTTGACTTCTACCTACGCTTTGCGATTGCCACTATGGCCTTCCCGGCGCGGCATTTATGAGTAAAATTTCTCCTTTCTTAGGGAGGCCTATTTCCAGCAGTGGACGTTCTATGGCTGCTGTGATGATGGTGGTGGTGGGTGAATGCCAAAAAAATGATAGGGTGGTCCTGGACTTTTTGCCAACTTCCCATATCTTTTTTACAATACTTTCTATTACCAGAGCAATCAAAGGCATCTATACCTCCAAGCGGACGACAAGCTTTACGTGAACCTTGAGGACAACCTGACCCGCCGCACAAAGATATCCATTATCGACTCGTCCTCTGACGCGTACCAGGCTGAGAACGGGATGGACCAGCCGAACCCGGAGTACGACACGAGCACGAAGTACCGCGAGTTCGTGGACGACAATGAATGCAGGAAGCAGTGGATCGTGCTGCCTCTGCCGGCCACCTATATTGCCACCAACTGGCCTTTGCGGGTGAGTTTTCTTATTTATTTATTTAATGTACACAAAACGGAGACAGCAGTCAAAATTATTTACGATAAACGAAAAAAGTAACATAGCTGCTGCTGTTGCAGCTCCAAAAGCAAGTGGACATATACTTTGAAACAGATTTACAGTATTTAGCAGAAAGAATGAGGAATAAATCTATATATATATAAAAGAGAAGCGGAATGACTGACATATCAACACAGGACCTAAACCATAAGAGTTAGAAACTTGAAATTTTGCATAGGGGATCGTAGGATAGCACTAAGAAGGACTTACCTCTCAAATTTTTAAAAGCATGGCGTGTTTACATTCTTAAAATTGGCTTCTTAGTCCAAATTTCGTCCTAATAAATGTCTCATGATTTTTGGAATTCTGTGGTCAATAAGCATTCCTTATAGCTATGCTCTATAAATCCTTGAACTGGTGTGGCTCGACTTTCTCGACTAGTAGCTTCTATAATCCAGTGAAAGATTAATTAAAAAATAGTAAAAAGACAGTGATAAGAGTAGATGACGTCATCTTCACCTCAATCCCACCATTTTGATACTGATGTATTTCACTTATAAGTATATATTTATAATCGTTTTGTTTAAAACCACTTTGCAACGGATTTTATACGCTTTATATTTCGAATTTAAAATTATTTAGTTTCTATCCTTGAAAAATCAAACA
>JACJUM010005602.1:12087917-12118900 GCA_020976665.1 Heortia vitessoides
GGCTCTTACGACACCTGGTACAGAGAGAGTATTATATTACTCTGTCGGTACCTTACGGCAATAAAACGATACAACATCGTAACTCAATAACAATGCAAGTGTATAAACCAGTTGTCAGGCGGGCGCGGCCGCAGCTTCAGTACCACCGTGTCGCCCCGCGAGCCGTCTCCACCCACGCAGCCGGCGCAGGCGCACCCCGCTCACAATGCGCCGGCGCCCCCCGCGCCGCCCGCGCGCGCCACCGCCGCTGTCAAGAGAAAGAAGTCGGTGCCGACGCGCTCCGAACGGTATGTTGACACCTGACTTGTAGTGCTGTATCGTATTAGGATCTTTCTTTATCTTAGCTCGCTGTCGTTAGCGCTATAAGTCTTACTGGTGAATTGACACCTGTCAGTAGCCAAATTGTTATACCAGTGGATTTTATTACGGATTTACGCGAGTCTTCTTCGCGAGTCACTTTGGCGATGATAAAAGGACATAGACGTCCTCCCCCTGTATTTTCTCGCTTTTCATAACTTATATAAAATTTCCCCAGGGAAAGCTACAGCGGCACCGCCGAGGAGTTCTTCGACATGATGATTCAGCGGCATGCGCGCGTTCTACTGTCGTCCGGGAGGCTGCTCGCGCTGGGCAAGTTGGCGGCGGCCCTGGACCTGCACCTGGTGGCGTGGCTGGGCCGCGAGCGTGAGCGTGCGGCGCGAGTGGATCGCGCCGTGGTGTGCGTACGCCGGCTGCACGACGACTTTGCCTGGCCGTACCCCGTGCTCACGGACGACGCCGCGCACCACCTGCCCCGCAAAGGCAGCGTGCAAGCGAGTGAGTACCGCCCCCTCTCCCCCCCAGGGTGACCACTGGTTTGGTCCTCCACCGAGCGGCAAATGTGCCGAGTGCCGCTTGTAATACTTGCACTTAACGTAGTAGTTAAAATTGTACTAACAAAAAGGTCAATTTTATCATGTTCAAGTACTTTATAAAGCCAAAGCATCACCTATATATAATATACATTTTAGGTACCTCTAGTAGTTACAATAGCTCAGAATTACCAGGAGCATCGCTGTTTAAAAACATGGATCATCAATATTTTGCAATTTTTGACGTAATGGTAAATTAGATTAAATTTTGTATATGCAGGTTCGTTTACGGCGTCGGCGGAGTCTGATAGCGTTTGCGGAGACAGCGGTTATGTCAGCCTTCCCCTGCGACCCGCCCCGCCTTTATCTCCTGGACCGGTCAGGTTAGTTATGATTAAACTGCACCAGCATCCTATACAGTTTTTAAAATAGTTGTCTCTAGTCTGCGTTCATTTGTAATTTCTATTTAATTTTTTTATTCCTGCACACAGAACTGAGTTACTTTGCAGTGTTGAATCCCAGCGTAAGATCTTGCGGTCTTTAGTCGAACTATCATCACGAGGTAAATCAATCATGTGCGCCTTCTGATTTTTTTCTTCTGTCGGCCGTGAACAGTTCGGTGGGGGAAGGCAGCGTGGCGGAAGGCGGCGGAGTGGCGTGGAGCACGGAGTTGGTGGGCGGCAGCGAGGAGCGGCGGTACGCGGCACTCATGGAGCGCCTGCACCAGCACCAGGCCGAACGCGGCTCGCACACCGCGCACGTGCAGCTCAGGTACTGCGGGGGGGCGGAGGGGGGGGGGGGTTCTATATAATGTAGATAAGGTGCCATCAATTCTGTCACCAGTGCTAGAACCTTTTTAAAATTTTTGTCAGTGATCAACAAGTAGCAATAACTGACCCCTTAACGCGCCCTTGACCCTGACCGCGCCTGACCCCTTAAAACCCCTTACTCTATATCCAAATATGTGTAGAATATCCAGTTTATTCCGGCAATTCAACGAATAGAAAAACCTTATTTCTCGTCGTATCAAAAGTATCCCTACATAGAAGGGATATTTTGTCTTCCAATCAATCTTGCAATTTTTTTTTATATATGCAGTGAATTTGTAAGTCAATACGTAAGTGGTTCTTACAATCTAGCTAATTTTCTAAACTATGTTTAAACATAAAATATATATAGGTTTAAAACTTTTTAAACGAAAATCCTCTATACCCCAGTATCATGGCCACATTCCAGATACTTTCTACAGCTGATGACCGAGGCGAGCTGCGTGGAATGGGCAGCGGTCATAGCAGTGGTTCTGCGAGACGCTTTAGCAGTGCTACGGTGCTGCAACGCGGCGCGCTCGGCCGACGTCAGCCTGTCTGCCGTCAAGCGGCTACGCGCCGCGCTACGGGACCTGTGCGCCTGGACTGACGCTGAATGGTGAGTCATTCATTATTCGCTCAGGTAATGTCTGATAGGATAACTTGCATTATATGTCTTCCTCAGTCGCCCTCTTACTAGTACATCACCTTAAGAAGTGTCTTACTCTACCAGTCCTCCACCTTTCATCATCATCATACCAGCTATTGGAAGTACACTCGGAAAGGAGGATTTTTGCCCAATATTGTAGCGCTGGGGAAGCGTGTTGGCAATTGCACAGCGCAGCTTGGGATGGAAAAGCTGCGCTGTTTAAGCTGTTTCGATTGGATATACTGCCATCTTTCGGTTCTGGTACAATGGGAGGTACTATCCAACTCTGCCGGTACCTCCCGGCAAACCTTACTCCTTTGGAAACAACTTATTAAATGTCCCCAGCGACGGTCACTCGAGCTGAGATCCGGTCTCAGAGACGTCCTCGAGTGGTGTGGTAGCCGTCAATCCTGCTCCGTTTCTGCGCACCCTGCGGGGGCCGGCAGGATTAATTGGTTATTAAAGCGCTCATCAATCCGTCTAGTGCCCATCATGCCTCGACTATCCATTCGGTGGCGCTGGAATTAATGTCTCAGTAGACTAGCATTAGGTTCGTCCTAAGAGAAAAAAACTACAGGTAGGAAAGTAGGATCTCCATTTAGTACCAAACATGGATAAGCAAATAACTAAACGCAAAGATTCAATAAACTGCAGAAAGATAATGACCATCTATAACATTGTGGATGGTTCCAGGTGTGAACACTCACGCAGCTTTTCAAAAGCGATATTACCTAATTGTGGATTAATGTCGAACTTAAGGGGACTTTTCCTTTACGTTTGTTAATTTTTATTTGACTTATGTTATTCTTTGTACGATTAATTTCACTATTTTTACCACCAGGATAAATACATAGTCAATATATTAGTTTTGTAGATAATGTATTAAAATTGGTTTTTAAATAAATACACTAAAAATATTTAGTCTACTCGCAGGCCTAGGGGGATGTTTTTATTGAAGAAAGTTGACCATATTGCATAGACGTAGGTTTTCAAAAGTTTATAAATATTCTGATTTATGGTGATAACCTAAACGAGAAATGCTTAAATGTCGTAGCAGTCGTAGTGGTAGTGCTACGAGACGCGATGTCAGTGCTACAGGGTATTATGACCGCTTTCTGACGTCTATCAGAGTTTTTAGCGGTTTATATATATATATATATATATTGTTTACCGTATTATATCAAGGAGAATAGTTCTTATTTTCTTAATATAGGGTTAAATTCCTGTTCTAATATATCTAATGAAATAATATTTAGATAATTACTGTTATAGAAAGTAATATTAGTATGATATTAAAATTCTGTTTACATTCTCCGCAGCCTGGGCTACAAGCCGTTCATGCACGCGATCAGCAACCAGATCCCGTTCCTCACCTCCATAATTAACACGCGTGAGCGGCGCATGTCCATGGTGAAGACCAGGGTACGTACCCCCAGCACCGGCTCCCTCAACCAGGAGCCCAGGCCGCAAAGCCAAGAAATCCCCGCGCCGCAGAAAGTGCAGGAAGTGTCCAAGCAAAGTTTGAGGAAGGACTCTCTAGCTAGTCAGGAGCCGGTTGTTAACACAGCCGTGGTACAACAGCGGTCGGTGCCGACGCCACGGGAAGACGTCTCTACGGGCTGTGCCATAATGTAAACTCATTTCTTTCTCTACCGGCAGAAATCACGGTGGTTCTAGGTGGCGCTATGAACGATTGTATTTGACCTTAATGATTTTGTATCAATATTAATGTTTTTTTGTAATATTTCTGTGAAGCCCACAAATTAACTTAATTCGAAATGTATATGATAAACTTTTGAGTCATAAGTACAGTCGCTTAAGTTGCCATCTGCTATATTTTTCACTGTACCATAGAAGAGTTATCTTCATTGACAAGATTCTAAGCATATAACAAACATGATTTTGGGTATTATCTAGATAGGTCTTACCAACGTAGTCTTCATAATCTCGATCACTACCTGTCTAAAATAAGTTTAATTCCAATACGCTTATTTTAGGTACAGATTACGAATTAGATTACGATGATAATTTTTCTTTGTTGTCGAATTAAATATACCTTAGGAGATACGATGGAGAGCCGCTTCATTGTCTGATATTAAGATTATAATTATTTAGGTAGCTAGTTAATTAACCATTGTAATAATTCAAGGAGGATATTAAAATTGATAATGTATAATGTAATTATTATTATTATTTTAATTTAGCTATAAGTTATTTATAGGTTATAGATATCATGAAATAGATACTTTTTAATATTGACGCCACGGTTGGGAACAGAAAATGGGAACCTTTTTTTAGTATACAAACACTGGAGAATAAATAATTTTACAATTTAGAACTACAGGAGGTATTAAATTTTGACATTTGCTTAGCTTAAGTTGGCCGCTCTGAGTTAGGCTCTACAAACATTTCATAATTATAGAGTACGTATTGCCCATCGTTTATTAGTACTGTTATTTATTAATCATCTGATTTCAGAGCGGTCAAATTAATAAGTGCAGTCTGTGATAGCATGTAACATTTGAAATTCACTTTTATTAAAATTTAATAGTTTTAAAATTCTAGCAACATTCCCGTCGCGAATTAATTTCCATTTCCATCCCCGTTCTGTTGCATTTGGGCTAAGTTGTTTCGGATAGATATTCCGCCATCTGTCGGTCCACTACTACATTCGCCTCTTACGACATCTGGTGGAGGGAGTGGTACTAATCTATAATAAAATAATAAAACTTTGTATAGTCCCAGGGAAGCCAGTTTACAGCTTGCTCTAGCGACCTTAATTCTACCGACCTCTATGGATGAATGTCGTTTAATTTCAGTATATTTAACCCGCTGATCTTAATGATAGTTAACGAATAACATTAGTGAAGTCATTATCGTTGATAATTAATCTACAGAGTATCTCGAATCGTTTGTCGAGTTAGGTTATTAGGTGCTGCGATCTAGACGTGAACTATGTACGGCTGCAAATCGACTTAGTTAAAACAAAATGAGAAAATATCAATCTATTGTGAACTCTACTATATACGCATTTGTCTAGGTCGATTTGAACCCGGGTGCACACGTACTCAAGTGCTGCTAAGGTAATTTAAAAGTAACAAGAAATTCGTTTGGTGCTGAATATTGTGAACTAATGCATTTGAAATCATCTGGTGTCTCGATATTATTAATTTAAGTATATCTTATTATAGAATACATTAATTTCATTTTTTATTTTCTCTAGTCTTCAATGATTAATTTACTTATATCTATTTTATCGAATAATTTATATCTTAAATATAAATAAAAAGTAGATCTTTAGGATAGTCTAGGGCACTTAAACATATTGTAATTTATGAAGAAATATATCTAGATTAAGTATTTTAATGATTCATAAGGTGTTTGGTTAATGTCCTTGGTTCTTGATTTATTAATTTTCAATTTAATACGTAACATTAATTCATTCACTCGTGAACTATATTTGACAATAAACTTTTCTCCGGAATTTTAATTTAAGCAGCAATGCAAGACAGCAATGCGAACTCTCGGTAAAACGAATCAAATCATTACGGTTGCGTGCACAGATTTTGCCATTGTCCAGCTGAAGTCAACTAGAGCTTTGAATATTTTTAATTGTGACACTATAATTTTAGACTAAATGTTATATGCTTACTATTCAGTGAAACAAATGCAAATGGAGATTTTAGTACAGCCGGATTGCGGCGGATCGTGTCTGGTAGAGTGTATTCGAACACATTTTTATTGTGTCGTATATACGGTTTACGTGTACAATAAATACTTTTTTCTTTTAGAATACAAATATTTAAAGATCTTTACCTCGTAATTTCTTTACCGGGAAGTGTAAAATTAACTAGATATATCAATAAATTCTCACAGGGTGTTTTTATAATGCACATTCCCTGTATCGCTTATATAACAATAAATAGATTTATTATTATTATTTGCACAGTTACATGATTCTTCTTAAGTTTAGATTACGCTCACCATCATATACCGGGCCTGACAGCGCTTTGTGCGCAAAAGGTCGTGGGTTCGATTGCCATCTAGGACAATATAGGGCCTTGATTATGGGTATTTTAGGAACATATTTATGATTCCTCTGCTGTGTGATATTTAAAACTAACGTAATTCAAAACTTTAAGTGACTCATCACGGAGTCAGGTCAATGAATGAAATGATGTGTGATTTTATTAATATTATTTATTCGACGAATTACAAATCGGCGCCGTAAAAGTTCGGGTCTCGGGTCTTAGAATGGGAAGAAATTTTGATATAACCTCTCAAATAACTGCTGCCCAAACCGATATTTTTTATCTGACAAAGCTGACAAGCATACGGTCCGCTTGATAGTAAGCGTCAAGGCAGATTTCAACTGCTCGTATTAACACAAGGATATAACTCGCGCATTGCCAACCTTGTGACTTGAAGATTGTATGTCACACTAACCAGAAATTTCACTGCTTTTTCACCTTTCGAACCGGAACACAGCAATGCCAACACTGCTGTTTAGTGGTAGAAATAGGTAAGAGTAAGATACCAATGCAGACCACATTTGAGGTTTACCTCTCGGTTTCCATGAGACCGACGTTCTGTGACCGACCGTCTTTAATGTTCTAATTTCGTGACTTCTGAAGTATCCAGACATCTGACATGCAAGTTCCGAAGAACTTTTTTTGGAATCAATTCCAGCGCCACCGGAGTGGCCCTAGATTTAGCAAGAAGTAATATAGCAAATAAGGAGCGATCGGATCTACACCTACCGTCATTCTGGAAATGATGTCTGAGAAAGACCAGACAAAGGCGCCATTGTTGCCTGGATCTCGGCTCGAGTGTCCGTTATTTGGGAGGTTACATCTAAAATTTTTCACGTGCACCGGAGAACCGAACTCATGTGATGCGGATTTGTAGCTGGTTTTAAAAAGATTGCTGTTTTTTTCACACAAACATTAAGATTGTGTGAAAAAAAACGTTTTGATAAAAATGCGGATATGTTGGATTGCTACTTGAAAAATGGAAAATGATTATTGAACAGAAGATTTTAAAGTAAAGAGTATACCTGTGAGAGTTTATTATTATGTGACAGTTTACTCCGTACTTTTTTTTGTTACTTCAATTATCTCTGCTCTATGATTAACTTTTATAGATAACATATTGATTTGACTAACAACTAGATAGTTACGTACGTGTTACGTGTTGTGTTGGAGGTAAATTCGTCTTCCTGGTTGATATTATAGTGTTTAATGATCAATGCAATGTTATGGATGATAGTGCACTTGTTGTCTGTTGAGAATGTGTGGTATAACATTATTAGATTATATATTTTAGCAAATCTTATTTAGGACGAAAGCGGATCGACTACATTGTATCCTTAAAAGAACTTAGTTTTAATATAAGCGAAACTATAAATTATTCAAACTCTTTCTTATTATCTGCAAATAAAAGAGATAGGAAAACTAATGTAAATTAAATATGAAGGAACTTACCATGCCGTAATCTATTTGTGATTTGGAAAATTCCAACTCTGTAGTACTAATAACTTTGGTGCTAGAAGCTCTTTGAAGATCGTACATGCTGGATTAGTATCAACCAGATGGAGATCTTTGGAATTAGTCTGTGAGCTTTTAATACTGTCTTTCCACTTTCATATTGGTATAAAGAAAGAGGATTGGTTATATTCATAGTTCATATGTTAATGTCCGTTGTATATATGTATGTTTTTATGTTGTGTATGTTTATTTTCGGGTAACAAAATACGAAATCAGAAAAGAAATTGTTTATGATTAGAACTTTAACTATTAAGTAATATTATCGTTTTCACAAACGTCACTTATGTCGAAGTCGCTCTGAATAAATTCTATTGATACATCTTGCACTCGTTTATCGACTACAGTAACAATAATACTTGGACGTTAGTGTCGCTTGTGAAGCAGGTATATCAAATATTATGTTTTAAGCCATGTCTTATATACTAAAAGACATATATGCATTCACTGTAGCTTCATTCAAGGCACACACTTCCAGGTACTTAAAATTATAGGTACCGCTCATGAAACTAGAATGTTTGTAGCTATGATAGGTGCACAAAATATATCAACTAACATGAAACTGTCAAACTAACGCAGTCGATATTAATCTTTAAAAGCAATTCATTGAGTTTATAATTGCATGTGAATTCGACAGATTTGTATACGTTGGTCTATTGTGTGTCTACAAAGTAAGTCAATAATAATTGTATTAGTGTAACGGAACTGTCACTGGGATTTTGAACATTACACGAGGGTAAAATTAAAAAAAAAAGTAATTGTGCTTATTTTTATTTTGTTGTAATGTTAAATCGATTTGGATGAACGTGAAATGCGTGAACCTATGTACGCCGTTATATTAGTAGCAATAAAATGTATTAATGTAAGTAAAAAGAATTGCTCATTTTCCGTTAATTTATTTAATTTGAAGATATTAGTTTAGTTCGCTCAATCTTATCTCATTTCATAAAGAGCAGCTGCCACTTGTACTAACAGTCGCTACTTACTGATCATTTTGTTGAGACATTATGGAAATATCATAAATAAATTATGTTTAAATTTCGCTTTATTTCACACCATCACAGCGCAGTTTATCTAGTTTGACTTATATACCATCTCTCGCAGGTCAACAATTAATCATATATTAAGTTTTGACAAATTGTAAGCGCCTCCTAAATGTCGATAAACAATATTGATCGGAGTCAAACTATCTGTTTCACCGTACGTAGTACGTGCCAAAAGCCCTTCACAGCGCGTACCGACCCCACTATTTTTTTTTTAGCAATCTTCTCAAACAATAGCCATTATAAGCGGGCTCAGTCTGGTTCAGATCTTGTAAGCCCTGAGCTCAGACAAAGGGTCGCTCTATAATGAGCGGCGGAATAGTCTAGTAATTATTCAGACTCTTTATTTTTTGATAGTTAAAGAAAAGTTATTAGCATAATTGAGACACATGCGAGAGATTTCATATTTGTTTAATTAGCCTACTATATTGTATGTTGTCGAGGTTAATTTTACCTGGTGTGATACGGTAATTTTAGAAAATATTTGTATATATGTAATTATTTCATTTGTATATTCTAATGGTAAATGGTATAAAAGTTTTCACTAAAATATAAAAGAAGCGTCAATGTTTACCGATGTCAAAATGATGTATGTTTTGAATAATTTATCTTATATTGTAGTTGTGATCTTTCGTTTCATCTGCCTATCTATATGGTGCATCTACTGCCGAGAGGCACAATCGGAACAAGTTGTAAACACTAAACATGTTTTTCTACTACTAAACATTTTGTATATATGTATGCTAGAACTTATAAATTACAGCTGCATGAGACAAATTTGAATTTCAAATATATATTTTTTAATTTGCTTAATCATTTTATTAGTTTTAATGATTTAAACCGCTATTAAACTGACTTTTGGCTTAGGGTCTTATATTGGTAATTTAAATTATTTATTATATAATAATGAATTAGTTTGTCGTAAATGTTGAAAACTTATCCACATGTTTAAACTTAATTTCATACAATCAATACATATTCTACACCCGCCATCTTGGTGCCAAGTTCTTAAACAATAGAGGGCATGCTTTAAAAGTAAATTATGTTAGTGTTGTATTTATTCATAGAAACCATTTAGTACAAATATATTTACATTGTGACTATAATTTAGTTCTAAATAATCAAATTATATTATTTCAATTATTATGTAGACAGATAATGATGTAATTGAACGATTATTTTTGAATATTTTATATTTTACATTAAATAATATTTATGATATTATTTCGTGTAACTATTAATATGGTAATTTTAGAATAGTAAATCCTACCAGTTGTGAATATCTGGCAATAACGATTGAACATTCCACGAAAGTGACCACTATAGTAAGACTAACATTTGAATTGCATGATTCTTTTAAAATATTTTATCGTGTAAAAGAAACGTGATAAACGTTAATTTAATTAAGTCTGCGTATAATGGTGGTAAGTTACGCAACCATGATATTCAAGTATTGTAGCGGAATAAAGGGTCGGTACTGTAATAAAGGCATTTACTTATTTGTGGTAATCTCGATTTATACTTATTCAGTATTGAGCGGAACATCTGCGTCTATTCCAGTGGTATAGTCGATGTATTACTATATAATGTAGCCTTTGCTTCTGAGACTTGATTACAGATCCGATACTAACCTTAGATAAGTTTAAGTAATTAAGTAATGTCGTCAATTAATGTTGTGAGTGTGTTTCATTTTCATCTTGACTTTGGGTGCTAATTTAGTAAAATTTAACAAGAGCATTGTAAGTAGGTAATGCAACAACAAAGTTAATTTGTGTGTTTTTACCTCAGTTAAATTACCTTTTACCTGCATAAGGCCTGTACCTACAATTTCACATTGGCTATAATGAAATTTGCCATTTTGAAATAACAGCGTATTGTAATGTCAATAGATGCAATTAAAGACAGATATTAGCTTATTTTTTTCTTATTGACTTAACTAGAGATATTTTTTTAAATGTATCGTGAATTATGGCTAAGGGTTTTCATAAGTAGCAGTAAACATAACTAAATCATCATGTTGAAACTTCGTTTGACTCTAACCGATAGTGGATGGAACAGCGATACGATAAAGAGTAGGTGGAAAATAAGTCAGTATTTTCTATATCGTCAAAAACAGTTATAACACAAAATTATAACTGTTATATACGTGATTATCTCGTAAGTCAGATTAATTCGTGCTCTTTTTTCTTTTATATAATTTTATTAGACTGAAATGTAAATGCGAATAATTCAAAAAATAATTCATATCATATGTCACACACTTCTACAATTGAGGGGAAAATAGAAATTACTAACTTTTTCTTTGTAAATTGACTTAACGAAGACCTCTACTTTATTTACTATATTGTGGCGAAACTTTTGTAAGATTTTGTAACCGTAGTCAATTGAAGTTATCATTAATTAATTGTAAAATAAACTGATTTTCCAATTCTGTCTAATCAATTTTCTTTTATTCGATACCCTATATACATTTATATATTGACCATCAATAAATACTTGATTTCTTGATTCCCAGCTTGGAAACGTTATAGACAAGGAGTATAAGTTTAGGAAGAATTTGTTTATTGATTGTTCAGCTCTCAGTCTAAGAATATGCTTCTGTGCATTAAGTGCAAGTGTAGGGCTTGTAACAAGACAAAGTACTAAAAAAAAGTGGTGTTAATAATATTATTAGATGGTAAATAAGTAGTCACAACTTCATTTCAATAACAATTTGTGTATAAACACGATTAAATAACCAATCTTTGCTAGAAAATAAATTCCCGATATTTGTTACTTTTTTTTCTATATATAGCCTAATAGCCTCTAAGTTATTTTCATGCTATGATATAATAAAAAAAACTTGTAATTAAAAATACATACAAGGCTTATGAGCCAATTCTCTTTATTAACACCTTATATCCCATTCCATCAAATTGGTAAATCTTTAAAAGTGTAGAAAAATAATATTCTTTGTTTTGTATTATTTCAACATTTAAATATTTATTTGAGTTTATTATTCGAATATTATGTGTAAAGATATTTAATTTAATTGCCACTTTCACACCGTCTCACCATCACTACGCTACACGTACATCACTAAACGAACTGTCCGCGATCTGTCAAGACGTTTTACTTTTGGGAGAATGTAGAAACAATTGATTTTACACGTTTTATATAGTTGTTTTTCTGAGATTATTTACTTTGTTTATGAAGAATACACTCTAGGCCGTCTAACTGTCGTGATGGCAGCCACGGCCCAAAGCGAAATGTCCGTGGTCGAGCTCAAAGCGGAGATCGAGAGGCTGAGCCGCGAGCTTGACCAAGCAAGCAGCGAGAAGATCCAGTCAGCACAGCTCGGCCTGGTGCTGCTGGAGGAAAAGGGTGCCTTGCAACAGCGGTACGATGAACTGGAGAGCATCTACGAGAACACCAGACATGAACTTCAAATCACACAAGAGGTTAGTGTCCTACATTCAGCTTCTTTATTTTCACTTTTCATGCATTAACGAGTACATTAAATCGCGCAGAAGCTGAAATTTTAAACGTCTTTTTGCCGTTTTAAATTCATATTTCGTACTACTTTCAAAAGACAAGAGTGGAAAGGTATTTGTTTTCACTATAACCTACGTATATTTGACTGTTTACTGTTAATAATCACCACGATTTCTAAGATTAGGTCAAGATATTTATGAATGAAAATTATCAATCTGCTTCCTGGAGAATAAGAAATAGAAACTTTTAGCTATATATGTACTATGGGCTGTATTATTCACTATTTTATTCTGTTAATGTGAAATGTTTTACAAAATTTAATACCCCTGAGCAACTTAATGTGTAGTATGTACTCTTGTCTGGTGAAAGAACATGTCAATAATGCAAGGCAATATTATCTAAGTCAGTATTTAAATTAAAACTTTTTTAAACTTATTGTTTGATATTTGGCTTTTGAAATGGAGTTTAGGGGCTTTGACCTCTTCAAATTATGAGTGATTATTATTTTTAAAAATGTCTTGGTAGCATCTTTTTTGTAACACCTCAATTCGAGTTACTGGATTGTCTTGTCTTATCTTGAGTCTTGCAAATATATATTATTCATATATGGGAAACCAAAAACTCATTCAAAACTGGTAGTAGCTATGTGAGTCTATAGACTATATAACTAAGTGATTGAACTTATTCATTTTGTGAATTTATATGCATTCTATAAATTTAGTCTAGTCTCATTATAATAAATGCACATCTAATTTATAATAGACACAAATACCTAATATCCTTGCCGAAATTGATTCTATTACATTGTAAATGTTGAACTATAGTAAAAATAATACTGTAAAGTATCTGTAGAGTAGAATAGTATCTTCCTCTGTATCAGGTGTGTTCCTCTCTATCAGGTTTCTTTCAAGCAGCTTTCCTTTCGTGAATGCTGCTTGAAATAAATTTTTAATCTATTATGGTTTTCATCCTTTTCTATTACCATTAACTTGAAGGAATATATTTTATAGGTTTATCAAATAATAAAATGATTTTCGTGATTAGAAAACTACATTAAAACTTTTGTATGTTGACCCATTTGTTACTTGTATTTTGCTTAGTTTACTATGCACCAATAACTTTATATTCCATAAAGTGCCTCAATATGGCTTGAATCATTGCTAAAACTAACACAGCTAACTAACAGTATAATTGTATTGGTAATGAATAGACAGTTTCAAACTAAAAAAGTTGCATCTCTAATGTGCCTGTGCTGTTAGCTTAGCCAGTAAGCAATTAACCAATAATGAAAACAGAAATATATAAGGCACTTGAAGAAACTGATTGCATTACCAAAGATTTTTATGATGAAGAAGGTCATTGACTTTTATCTCTGCTTGGTTTGTATTTTCACCACTACTAATGTTATGTAGTTATAAATACTAATAAAATTTACATGAGTTCTTATTTTATTTTTTATAATTTTTTAACATTTTACCTTATTTTCACAATTTCCATAGTGTTTAGAAAAAGGAAGATTGCAATCGTCTGTCAGTTGTTTAGTCTTATAATTGGTAAATGAGACGAAAATATTTAAATCAAATAAACATAGACCCCGCTCATACCTGTCAGTGAACTTTTTTTATTCTGCATGTACTCTAAATGTAAATTTGGTCGTAAACAAAATCCCTTTAAAGTAAACAAAGTTTTAGGTTATCTTATACTGATAAAGAAAATATTATATAATTCTACTGCATTTATTTATTAAATATAAACAGTTACGTCAGTTTCAGAGATTTGAAATTAAGCTTTTAACAATTCAATCTTTTTATAAGTTAAACAATAAAAATCAAAGAAGATATACCTAGATAGATTTTATTTGTTGTCAACAGGCACTTATGAAATTAGACACAACACAAAAGGTGACGACACGAAGCGGCATCGAACAGGAAAATGCTCTCCTCAACGAGTCCGCGGCGATGGAAAGCTCGCTCACACTGCAAATATTGGAACTTGAGGGGGAAACGAAACAGGTGACTATGAACTAAATCAATTATATTTTTACACTTATGATGATGGTGGACATGGGACACCCACAATTAGTAATATTCTATTTTATATCGGTTTAGACTACGAAAATCCTCATCCTTACTTACTATCCTTGCCAATATTGTGAACGCGAAAGTTTAAGTAGGAAGGTGTATTTGTATGTTTGTTACTCTCTCACGCTGGATCGGGAGAACAGATCTGAGTGAAATTTGGCATAGGGATTATTGATAGTCAAGAGAAACACAGGCTTCATTTTATCCCAAAATCAGGTTCCCGTGGGATACATCTGGTTTTTATTTTTCTCTATATCTTACTGTAGCAACCAGAAATCCTCCGAAAGATGTAACGTAAGGAGCTCTTGGACCAAGTCGCTGGCGGAGTATAGTTTATTAATATATAATGGATTTGCAGAAACTTCAACGTGTAATAGCCTCAGGAATAAATAGTTTATATGTGACACGCTTTTGCCTCGTGAGACATTAGTCATCTTATGTTTGGTCATTAAGATTAGACATTGAAGATGAATATATTTTCGTGTTTGGTTTTGTTCAATAAAAAACAACTGAACTATTTATATAAAAAACAGAATGCAATTATATTTATTCGTAGGTTATATTATTATTAAATTTATATTATTCATGCTATGAAATACTTTGCTTACTTAGCTAAGGGATTTTATTTTATATTGATATATTACATCTTTTTGGCGTGCGGTAACAAGATATTTTTACCGAATAGTTAACCATAATAAATATCAGGTTTTTAAACGCTATATATCTCGTTTTTACATTTTATTGCCTGTTCTACTAGGAGACATTTCTCCGACACCATTATTTAAAAATTCGTTCGGAACGACTGATACTCGCTCTGCCGTCAACGAACCATTGAATAACCACATACTATCAATTGGTTTTCACTACATGACACCCAATTAACATGGCAAAGAAAATTACAAGATAAGAGTATCCTGTTTCCTTAGAGTTTCCGCAAATAAATAAGAATGCGAGTTGAACAAACTGTAGTTCAATAGCTTGTATATTGCCGACGTCCGTGTCATTTTCTCATTAGACGGATTTCGTTTCCCAGACGCATCTGACGAATGCCATTTTAATGAAACGGGAGCAATTGATGTGAATCATCGCCCGATTCCCGAACAGTGCGCGCGAGGCGACGCCTCCAAACACACTGCAAGCTCTTTATATGAAAGATCTTTTTAGTTGCATCGAACCGCGTTTAGTCCTACATGTGTATCAATGATTAATCGACTAATTACCTCTATAGTTTACCAGTACTGAAATCTATAGTCCTCTATAGTGCGTGATGTAAGCGAATGGCGTAAGCGCAACAGTCGGGAATCCATAACACTGGTCCAGAAATACATTTTTATTTGCCCGGCCTTGATTCACGCGTTGGACCATTACTCAATGGTGTGTAGATTTTTATGAAATGCACGCCTGTTAGTGCATTAGTGTCGTGTAAATCGTGCAGTATATACCGTGCCAAGTGTCCGTACTGTGTAATAAATAATGCGACAGTAATTCGCTGAAAATGAATGGCGGTGAAGAGGTACTGTGTGTGTGTGTGTTTTCTTTATATTATATGATAGCTTGTCCCGTGCCGGTCTGGCCTGAATCCCGCTCATATTTCATGTTGTGTTTACACAGATAATGGAACACTGTTGACGTTTGTTTAGTGCTTGGCCCTCTGCCAGGGGCACAAACTTCACCCTATTTGGACCCATTTGTTGACAAACTGCTCTCTCTGTATTGTTATTGAAATTCCACCTTTTCAAGTACACATGCTCGCATTAGATTATCGGAATATAGCTGGCGATATTTATTGCTTTGACAATGTTCTTATTTATATCGTTTCACGTCTATACGAAGGAAGTTTGCTTGGTGACTTAATCACATGAGTTATATTTTCATGGCTACACTACTTTCCTCAATAGGGTTAGTTTTAATTAGTACTAGAAACTTCTGATAAATCACCATAATCTATTGTCCATTCACTAATATTTTGTGATATATTATCCTAAGAACCCTGTAACATCTCTTCAGGTGTATTACTCATATAAGGTTTTTTTCATCCTTGAATTTTCAATATTGTATAATACCTATAAGCCGACATGCATAAGCAATATTCCGACACGTAACAGGCGGGGCACTCATGGAAGCAGTCGAAGGCAGTATGAGTAATAAGCAGGTCACTTCTGTTATCGCTAGCACGAGTGTTTGCATGTGCTACGTCCGCGACGGCAACCTTCACATTTCTACACACTGATATCAGTACTTAACATTTCTTCTTTTGCACTGAATATCGCTTTTAACCTTCACGCTTATTTAACCTATCTATTCTATTTTTCCTATCTTTTTTATGTAAAAATCGTGCCAGTGTTTGTCCGGGATGTATTTCTAATCCAATATTTTTATCTTATTTTTGCCGTGTACAGTATGAACCAACTTGAGAGAAAAGATGGTTTATATCTTAACTCTCAAATCAAATCTAGTCTAGTCTAAACATACCAATATAGTATAGTTAAGACAGGACAACGTTAGCTAGTGATAAAATGAACAGAAAATTATTTATATTTTTGTTTGTAACGACAGGCTGAACCTATTTTTGAATTCTTTCACTAATACAAAGCTACATTCTTCTACAGTACCATAGTTTATATTGTATTTAAGAAAAATAGAGATTGCCATCCTAAGTAAAACTATGTAATGTTGCTGTTGTTTGTTTACAAATGTACAAAAATTCAATTTTTGTTCATTTGAGCTCAAAATCTACTGACCCTATTTTAGACATTATTTCACAAATAGAAAGCTACAGTCTTCTAGAGTAACATAATTTAAGTTGCTGTGATGTACCAGTAGAGTAGAGTAGTACCTCCCTCTGTATCAGGTGTCGTAAAAGGCGACTAAGGTACCAGAACCGGTGGATGGCGGCAAACCCGCTCGAATGAGTGTAGCCCAAATGGGGATGGGCAGCAGCAAGCCCATCGCAATAGCTGCGCTCTGCGATTGCCAACACGCTTGCCCAGCGCGGCAATTATGAGCAAAATTTCCCTTTCTTGGGAAGGCCTATGTCCAGCTGTGGACTTCTAATGGCTGATATGGTGAACATAGTTTATATCGTATTTAAGAAAAATAGAAATTTATATTATTATATTAACAAATAAACTAAAAAATTTATTACCGATATTAAAAACACTTTTACTAATGCAAAATTAAATTATCAGTAAGTAACATGAGCTATATTTTTCCCATATCTTCACGGGAATTGGAACTACACGGGTGAAACCGCAGAACGCTGCTGGTATAATATACCAATGTTGTATGTTTGTTACGCTTTCACAGCTTTCTAGGGCAACTGAGTCCAATGATATTTGACTGAAAGATAACTTGAGATCTCTGGAAGGACCGGCAGAGTAGAATATTACCTTCCTCTGAACCAGGTGTCGTAAATAGCGACTTAGGTACCGGAACCGACAGATGGCGGTATATCCATCCGAAACAGTGTAACTCTATCGCAACAGAGCAGCAATGGACAGCAGCATTCTCGCCGCGAAATCTACGCTCTGCGATTTTTTCCATGCTTGCCCAGCGCGGAAACAATGAGTAAATTCACTCTTTTTGGGGAGGTCCACATCCAGCATTGGGTGTTTTACGGATGCTTTGATGATGATTGTTTAGGGACAAATGATGATGTTAGTTAAAATTGAAAGGATAAGTTATTTAAAGGAATTCAAATCGCATGTGACATCTCTATTGTAGTAGGCGTCCATGGCCGATTGATTACCTACGTATGCGAGCCAAATGGTCGTTTGTTATCAGCGTGGTATAAACAATGTAAATTTTAAATTCACACTATTTCCTAAAGGGGACAGTGGAGAAAAGTCCAACTTATAATTCACGAATAGGTTAAGATTATCAAAAACTTGTACTTGATTCTGAACGTTCCGGCTCGTGAACAATGTATTAAGTATAATTTGACGGGCCCGATGGCGCAGATGGTAGTGATCCTATCTCTTGCGCTAAAGGTCGTGGGTTCGATTCCCACTTAGGACAAATATTTGGAAAATATAGAATATTTGGGAATATTTGTTTTTTTGCTATGGCTGGGTGTTAGATATATGTATCTAAGTATTATATTTGTGATTCCTCAGTTTTCTGATGTTCGTTAAACAAGTGCTTTAAGCGATTTATCAAGGAATCAGGTCAATATATGAGATGTAGTGGAAATTTATTATTTATATTTATTATATTAATACAGAAATAGTTAGAAAATGTATGAGTTACTAGCAACGTATCGCGGTTTTATCCGCGTTCCCGTTCTCGTCCCGAAAATGGAAAAAAATAGCTTGTGTTACTCAGTGATAATGTTACTTTCTATCAGTGAAAGAGTCTGATATCTTTTGAAAAAAAATGAGTTTATTTGTTACAAATGTACGAAAACTTTGTTTTTTTATATGTAAATATTTGGTAGGTATATAGACTATGTTGCTCCAGATTAATGTAGCTTTCTATTAGTGAAAAAGCAAATAGTAGTAAAGAAATTCCAAAATTGGTTCAGTAGTTTTTGAGGCTAATCGTTACAAACAAAAATACAAATATTTTCTCTTTATAATTTCAGATATACCACGCCTCACAATTTAATTTTTTAATGTAGAATGAAATCGTAAACTATCATTACACCTAACGTAACCTACGTGGTTACCATAATCTTAGTATTTGTGAATATTCTAGCCCTGTAATATTCATAAAAATGGCGGGAATTTATTTACGTATGAATAAACGAAAGTAGAATGACAGCACAAATATATAGAACGGAAGTGAATGGTAGAGTTGGTATACAGTGATCTATACGAACATATCTTAACCAGGTAAAAGAGGTATTAAATAAGGGCCAGGTCAGTAGTACCAAAAAAAACGAGCGTATATAAAAGAGTAAGTTGAGCAAGGGAAACGAGAGAGGTATGCCAAGATATGCGTAGCAAGTCGAGATCCAGTCTTCGCCTATCCCGATGGGACACAGGCGTGATGTAAGATGATGATGATTTATTTACCTAGCATATTAAAATAGTTTTCGGTAAATTATCTTATATAATTACCTAGCTGACCCGACTAGACTTATGTTTATCATGAAAAACAAATTACGACTAAATTCAGATATAAAATATCCTATCTCTAGTGTTGGATCAAACTGTGTGTTCACTATGCATGCTAAAAAATATTAACATCGGTTCTTTTGTGTAGAAGTTTATCTCAGGCAAAAACCGTGACATGTGATTTAGATTTGAAAAATTAAAGGAATATCAATTTGTTTCTGCGAAATTAGTTTATTAATATATTGAGAGAAGAACAATGATCGGGCCCTATGGCGCAGATGGTGGTGATCCTATCTTTTGTGCCAGAAGTCATAGGTCGATCCCCATCCAAAACAAACATTTTATGATGATATTTATGTTTGTTCTGTATCTGGGTGTTGAATATATGTGTTTAAGTATTATATTTGTGATTCCATTATTGTTTGGTGTCCGTAACACACCATCGTTTTAAAATTAAAATTAGTGTGAAATGCATATGAAAGTATATGCGGTACCTACTTAAAGAATAAATAAATTTACACTGCACCTTATAAATTGACGGTGTGTTTGCTATATATATATATGTTAGTTGAAGCCAGTTTTATTTAATTCTCGGTTAGATAAATTGTAAGACTTGCCTAAATAAAACTTTGACTTAATAAAGTAAAACCTATGAGATCGAGAGACATAAAATCAACATTAACACTTATGATGTTTTATATAGCAGCCTACGGGAACTCCTGGTCTCCCGGGATCGGAGTACTTCCTGCACGAATTCAAGCTATATTTATAAATTTCTTTGAAAAATAAATTGGCTAATAAAAATAATTACTACCACGCCACGCCGCGTCACTCCGTCTTAACTACTATTCTCAGATAATTATTATACTTATTAGTCATTCGATTAAAAGAGTATATATCTTGCCGTGAAGTGCCGACACAGTAGAATAGTACCCCCCTCAGTACCAGGTGTCGTAAAAGGCGACTGAGGTACCAGAACCGACAGATGGCGGTATATCCATTTGAGACAGTATAGCTCAAATGCAAATGACTTCCAATGAATGTAATGATGATGATTTCTTCTTTCTTGGATTATACCTTGTTTCCTCAGTACTAAATCTAAACTGCTATTGGGAAATTAAATGTAGAAGTTTAATTAAACTAATATAGAAGTCATGACAAAACTTTATCTAAGACGTTGGATGCTGGTGTTGTCTATGTTATCATTGTAAAAAATATTCGATTGCTTGTTTGTTTGGTACGATGTAACTCAAAATCTACTCGATTATTTTAGTTACAAGTTTATGGAAATAGTCGTCAGTATTTATGAGCGAATCCCAAATTACGGTTTAACTCATAAACGACTAGAGAAATGTGTAATTTTCTAAACAGTTTCCTACGGGATCGGCGAAATTAGAATAAAGGGTTCAAGTGTTACTATGTTTTCGGACGAAGTCGGGCCGTTAGTCTGAAATAAAAATAACAAGACCAACTGAGGATAGAATCGAAATAGATTTAAAAGTCCACGCAACACTCGTTTCGCTGAATACCAAAATTACTGAGCGGAGTAATAAAATTCTAAAGTTAAAAACGGCATAAAAACTAACAAGTTAGTAACATGGAGTTTTCCAAGAGTGAAGTGACGTCAACCATTTTTTTCTCGCCCACAAAAACCACAAATGGAACGTGCCCGGCTGAATTAACGGGCGACCGCGCCCGCTGTCTATCCTAATTTGTAAATAGTGGCTAGACTGAGCTAATCAGCGGAGTGCCTGTTGGCCTACCACCTTCGCGGTTCGGGCGGGGGCGCGTAATTGCTTTTTATTTTTCTGACCTACATATCAACTACGAACGAACTCAGTCTCGCTACCGTGGAAGTAAAATCATATTGCTAACTTAACTCGGTGGAACCGATAGCGCGTATGGTATCCTATCTTATGCGACAGTGTTCGATTCCCACTTAGGACAAACATTTATGTAATGATTTTTGTGTTTAATATTTTCTAACATTTAAGCGTTCACAATAATAGATTTATTAACGGCTTTCAAACGCGGTTCATTTAACTTTTTTACATATTTTTGTTCAACGTTTCGGTTACTTTGCGGCAACCGTTTTCAGAGTAGAATAGCACCTCCTGCTGTAGCGGCTAGCGGCGACTGAGGTACCAGAGCCGACAAATGGCGGTATATTCATCCGAAACAGTGCAGCTCAAATGCGAAAGGTGGGGATGGGCAGCAGCATCCCCGTCTCGAGAGCTACGTTTTGCGATGTCAATATGCTTGCCCAGTGCGGCAATTATGGGCACAATTCCCCCTTTCTTGGGAAGGCCAATGTCCGGCAGTGGACTATCAATGGCTGAAATGATGATGATGATGAACCATTCTAAAGATTGACAATACTTATAGTATTCTATTTGTGATCTCTGTTGTCTGATGTCCATAACACATGTGCTTTAAGCGACTTATCACGGAATCAGTTCAATATATGAGATGTGGGAATTTTTAATGATTACTATAGTACATCAGCCTTATGATGTCTACTGTTGGGCAAAGGTCTGCTCAAGAGATTGATTATCGTCATTGTATAATTGTATAATGCTGTTGGCTATGATGATATGAGTCGCCGCATGGTCTTTCTCTTACTTAACTTTATTGTACCACCATTGACTCACATTATCAATTTCTCCCTACAACATGGCTCCTTTCCCAGTATATGGCGCAAAGCCTATGTTATCCCGGTTCCTAAAACACCTAACCTTCCCATCAATCTCTTCCCATCTCTGTTTTGCCATATCTCTCTAAAATTATCGAGGCAGCTGTACACTAACAGCTCTCTAGCCATGTCTTACAAAACGCCCTTTTAAGTCCCTTTCAACCCGGTTTTCGTACAGGACATAGCACTACAACAGCTCTACTAAATATCCTGGATGATGTAAGAGTTGGAATGGAATACACCCGATTAACGGTCTTAATTCTGATTGATTTCTCCAACGCCTTCAACTCTATCAATCACGAAGTTCTCCTCTCTTTTCTCTCTTACGTCGAAGTGTCTGATTCGGTTCGGGAATGGTTCGTATCCTACCTTCGAGAACGCCAGCAAGCGTTGCGCCTGGGTGATGATTTGTCCCAGTGGTTGGGTATATATGCTAGTGTGCCGCAAGGTTACATTCTCTCTCCGTTATTTTTTTCCCTTTTCAGAAACCTTGTCACAAAATCTATTGGCTGCTCTTACCATCTATACGCTGATGACCTGCAACTATACACCCAGGCAGAGTATAATGACCTGGATAATGCCATTGCTTGGATTAATGCTGATTTGACCAAAATCACAAACTAGTTACAAAAGTTTGGTGTCTCTGTGAACCCGTCCAAGACTCCAAGCCATTATCTTGGGCAGCAAACGGCAATCATCCAGTTTAAAATATGTACCTGTAATTATTTTTAATAACGTGGTAGTGCCCTACAGCACATGCGTTAAGAATCTTTGCCTATTTATCGACTCTTCTTTAACCTGGGATACACATGTTAATGAAATCAGCAGTAAGGTTATTAGAACGCTTCGTGCTCTCTATCGATTAAAACATTTTCTTCCTACTAAAACCAAAATCCTTCTTATTCAATCCTTGGTTTTACCCATAATTGACTATAGTAACGTGGCTGGCTTCCTATTTTTGAACGTAGCAAAATTCGAGTTCTAACCATACTATTTTCAATACTTTTTGATCCGTTTCATCCAATTCCTATCTTCCTCTCACGAACGTAATCTCCGTTCTTCGAATACTTTCTTGCTCTTAACTCCTTCTCATCACTCTAGTTTTTTAACAAACTCTTTTACAGTGACAGCTATACGAATCTGGAACGAGCTTCCGTTGAATATTAAGCAATCCCCAAACAAAATGATCCGCTGTCTCAGTACTTTATTTAGTGATGCTGCTTTTATATTTACATCATATGCATTTATTGCGTTTATTTATACAAATATGTATGCCACGTTTACCACTATATATATATATATATATATATTTCTGTTTTGTGTAATGGTTGACTGGGAGATAATGCCTTTTGGCATTAAGTCTCGCCATTTATAAATTTTGTGTATAATTAAGTTAAATAAATAAATAAAAAATTGTATAGTCATAATTACAACGTTGGGTAGACATGGTGACAATCACTTAACGCACACCTACGATCGTACATCTACAGAACGTTGCACATTCTTATACTATATAACAACGGTTTTTTTAAGAATATCTTTATTTTTCTTACACAAATCAAATTAAATATATGTTTTTACTGTATTTAGCCTAACCACAGGCACTCTCGAATCTAATGTTATTCGTATATCAAATCAGGCACCGCGTAGCAAGCCTATATCAGCTCGTAACTGCCATCATTGGGACGCACCTAGAAACTAATGGAACTGGTTCATTATGCACCACCACAAAAGAGCTTACAAGAAAAACTGATGGTTATGGCCCGTCCCACCATGGTCGGCCTGACGGTATCTCCATCAGCGACAGCGCTCACAAAACGTTATAACATAGACCTGTGTTAACCAAATAGAATGGATGATGCGGTGAAAGCATTGTAATGTTTTGCATAATTTAACTTTTACACTGATCTCACCCGTATGTGCGTTATGTAAAATTATGACCACCATCTCACATATAAATAGCTAGTATTAACATAAAATACATATATTATTACATTTGCATAACCATTATATTGAATTAGTATCGCCACTAGGAACTGAAGGAATATTTTCTTTCACTTTTTCGTACTTACGTGGAATTTTAAGTATATAAGACATTATAGTTTGTTTAAGCGCAATTAACTCAAAAACAGCGAATAGATTTTCATACGGAACAGCTTTATCTGTATCAACATCATCATCATTGCAGCCATTAGAATTCCACTGCTAGACATAGGCCTCCCCAAGAAAGAGGGAATTTAGCACATATTGCCGCGCTGGGCAAGCGTGTTGTCAATCGCAGAGCACAGCTTTCGCGAAGCTGCTGCTGCCCATCCCTACCCTATGCATTTAAGCTACACTGTCTTGGATGGATATCGTCATCTGTCGGTTCCGGTACCTTAGTCGGCTCGTGCGACACCTGTTACTGGGGGAGGTACTATTCTATTCTGCATTTTTTGGCTTTTATGTGTATAATTATTAAATGCGTTGAATAAATTGGCCGGAGTAACATTTATACTATTTTTAAATTAAGAAATTCCTAGTTTAGATTTTATTATTACAAAATTGTTCTTGTAACTACGAAAACAATTATAAATGCAATAATTAAGATATAATTTACATATATACATATAGGTATTTAAATTTACTTTTATGATTATATGATACTGTGGTAACGTTTATTCTTGTTTTGCTCATGAAAGAAAATTACTAATCCTAAAAATATCATGTATTTTTAAGCAAACAAAATACATATTTATTATATTGAAACTAACTTTCCACCCCCGTTCTCGTTCGCGTAAAATCCATCGCGGCACAATTGAAATCTATTTGTTATTACGTCAACATATATGTACATGTATATTTTATATTATGTATATATAGAGAATACTTCACGTTCATTGTGAAAATTGGCGGATCTAAACCCTATTGTAGGCTCTTCAAATAAAAGCGAAGTCGTGTCCACACGAATCAAACGAAGTTGAGTTGACGTGCCGATACCGCGCCTGCATTTGCCGATACCGGTACCTTTTAGCGGTGACGTCACTAATATTGTCTCGCATCCTGTTCTAGAGCGGATAAATAATTAATGTAGTTAACATCATCATATCAAGCATTGGAAGTCCACTGATGAACATACGTTTCCCCAAGAAAAGGGAAATTTTGCCCATAATTGCCGCGTTGGGCAAGCGTGTTGGCAATCGCAGGGCTCATCTTTCCCACTGGGGATGCTCCAGTCCATCCCCGGATTTGATGTTGTTGCGGATGGATATACCGTCATCTGTAGGTTCTGGTGCCTTAGTCGCCTCTTACGACACCTGATCTGAACCAGAGTAGAATAGTACCTTCCCACAAGGGAAGGTACTATTCTACTCTGGCGAAGGTACTAAGCGAAGGTACTCTACCACGGCACATGATTACACATACTTAGTTAACATGATTTTTTGTAAAATTAACCCTGTTCAAAAGCCGTTAGAGTTTAATAAGCGTAATTAATGAGGCAGTGTAAGAAAATAATGATTTCTGTTTAAGCTTCGGCACGAGTTAGATCGCGTGGTCAGCGAGCGCGACCGGCTGCTCTCCGAGAGCTCCGAGCTCGGGGCGGACAAGGCCACGCGCGAGGCCGAGCGCGCCGCGCTCAGGGCCGAGCTGAGGGAGGCGCGCCAGCGGGAGCAGCGGCTACTCGTCGACATCGGGGACTTGGAGGACGAGAACATCTCGCTGCAGAAACAAGTTTCGGCGCTCAGATCATCGCAGGTTAGTTACATGTGCTCTTTTAGAACTTTTGAGAGAAAGATTAAAGGATGGTGTGATAAGAGAGCGATGTGGTGTACAAGATGATGATGTTGTGACAACAATAGAGAAAGATTTGTAGAGATGATTTGGACATCTAGAAAGGATGGATGGAAGTAGAAAGTTCGTTCTATATAGAAGTAGACACAAATATATAGAACGGAACTGAATGGATGAGTTAGTGTAGGATGACCCTTTTCTTACCTGGGGTAATTTTTGATAGACCTATCGCATCGGTTGCTGCGACGTGTGCGGGACTTGCTCTTAGCGATATACCCACAAAAACCCCTATGGTGTGCCCTCTATTATAGGACGACCTAGATAAACACCTTGACCAGGTAGAAGAAGTTTAAAGAAGTTCCAGGATTGAAGTACTAAGAATTAACGAGGCTGTACGAATGGACTAATATAAAAGAAGCGAAAGGGGTATGCCAAGACCGTAGTAAATGGAGATCCATAGCCTGGCATATATCGATGGAACACAGACGTGAAGTATGTATATAAAACTTCTGGACCAGTCCACCAGTGTACAGTCAGCGTAATGTTAATCTTCACCCATAAATTATCGTTCTACCGCTATAGTTCCATAGCTGGCTGACGTCAGGTTACTCCGGTAATTGGCTGAGAGGAAATGAATCTTTGACTAAATTGACCAAAAGAAGCTCGCACCGAGCGTTTGGTTGGATAGTTGCGGAACTTACGAGTACATTGTATTTCGCGTAATGATCGTGCTGTGTGTCGCTGGTTCTGGTTATGAAAGAAACTGGTTAGTATTCAGAAACACGAGTCATAATGTGTGTTCTCTACTGAAATGCTGGACAAATGTTTGGTAGATTTTAAACTATGATTTTAGAATATAATTGACGTAAAATCTACGCTAATGGTCTATTTAGTTCGTTAGGTATAAATAAAAAACTACCCCAACTCTGCAGGTGGAATTCGAAGGCTTAAAGCATGAAGTTCGCCAACTGCGCGAAGAAGCGGAAAATGCGCGCGCGTCCTCCGACGAGACCGCTGCATTGCGGCGCATCGCTGAGCGGCAGCTGGCTGAAGCGCTGGAAGCGCTACAAGCTGAGAGAGAAGCTAAATTCGCCGCTAAGAAGGAACTAGACGCGCATCTTAGCAGGGAGGCTGCCTATAATATTACTAACTTGGCGTACAGTATACGAGGTGAGTAGATTATAATGATACTAATTCCCAACATTTCATACATTGACCTGATTCCGAGATAAGTCGCTTAAAGTACAGTGTTACGGTCATCAGATAACAGAGTAATCACAAATATACTTAAAGTTTAAATACATATTTAACACCCAGACGCAGAAGAAACACAACAACACAACATTATTATATTTTTTTTTGTCCTGGGTGGTAATTGAAGGAACGATCCTTGTCGGACAAAGTAGCGACTACCATCTGCGCCACCATGTAATTGAAGCGTGAAAACATTATTTATGTAAGCATATACAATATAACCCAGGACTTCTAGAAAAATACAGTGATTATGATACAATGTATAATACTGTGGCGTGATTCAGATTCTTGTTGAATTACAATACAAAAAAATAAAAGTAATTGTCTTTCCAAAATCATCGAATATTTGAAAATATGGTTGTTTTTGTAGTACCTAATATTACTTTGCCTTCTCTATGAATGTACCAGGTATGCCAGAAGACAGCACGGAGGATGAGGGTGAGCCGGGCGGGTCGTCGTCCGCGGAGCTGGCCACCGCTATGGGCGACCACCACGCCGACCTCTTCTCGGAGGTGCACCTGCACGAGATCTCGCGTCTGGAGAAGCAGCTCGAACAAGCACACAACGAAAACGTGAGTCCAAATATCCTTATAACTCACAGGGGATATCATGGAGGATGCGGAGACAGGCCGGTTGTCAACGTATATCATGCAGTCAATATTATGAAACTATAAGATTAAGCAGTCTAAACTACATATTTACTGCCTATTGATGTTATAGTATAGATAAAAAACAAATAACTTCTCCGCACAGAGCCAGCTATCAGCATCGATGCGCGCCGCGCAGGCGACGGCGGAGAGCGAAAGTGCGGCCGCGTGCGTGCTGCGCGCGGGACTCACGCGCGCCGCCTCCCGCGTCACCGCGCTGCACGCGCTGCACTCCGACTGCGCGCCGCTGGTGTGTATACGCAACCATTTAATAAAGCCCAAAATATACATTATAATCTAAAATACATTAAAAATAATTAATAACACATTTAGTAACTAGTTTTTATCTTACAATTAAAGAGTAAAAACGCAGAAGAGTGGTCGAGTTGCGGAAACCTTTCCAAGCTACATCTATCCGTCTTTCAATTTCAATTGAAAATATTCATATCGCCAAATAAAATATACCAAATTTGTTATCGATTCTATAGTCGGTTCAGAGTAAAAACACTATATGTGTCTGAGAATACAATTTGTTCAATATAATAGGACGATGAAAAAGCGGAGGGCGGAGTGTCGTCCCGCGCGGGCCGCTGGCTGACGTGGTGGCGCGTATCTGGCGGCGAGCTGGAGGCGCTGGGCGCGGCCCTGGCGGAGCTGGCGGCGGCCGCGGGCCCGGCGGACTCGGCCGCGGCCCTGGCGCGCCAGCAGCTGGCCAGCCTCAGCGACCGGCTGGCCTCCGCCGAGGTGCGCAGCGCCGCGCTGCAGGCCGACGCCGACCTGCTACGGACGCTCGCCGGCGGTACGTACTTGGGCTCAATTCGCTCTTATTTATATTCGGGAAGTTATCCCGTTTAGAATTCTCATTCTTTGAAGACAAACTTATATCAAAAAATTAGCGTGAAGTTCTTAGGTACTCTAGGTTCCTATCTCGTTCTGGGAGATTTAGTGCATACCGAAGGGCGCACTCTGTGGTGACCCTAATCTTGTGCGATAAAACTCGTAGATTTAATTCTCACCATCTCACCATAAACATTTATGGGATAAGCATTCGTGTTCATTCTGTACTCTACTTTTTAGTCAGGTCAACGTATGAGATATTAGAGGAATTTAAGAAAAAAAAATTTCGGAAATCGAAGGTTTCTGGAGTTTGGGTTTGTTAAGTTTTTAACATGCAATCGTAATCCGTGGTCGCGTTCAATAATATTACGGTTAGATTAGGCGACTCAATCGTAACTTTCACGATATGAGATGTACGTAGATCAGCGTATATAATCGTGATGTGACGTTGCAGGGGCGGGCCGCGCGTTGTCGACGGCGGCGCCGGCGTTGGCGTCGGCGGCCGAGACGCTGGCGCAGATCTACCACCACGTGTGCGCCATCAACGGCACGCAACCGGAGCGCCTGCTGCTGGAACACGCCGGCCACGCCGACGGTCGGTGCCGCGCCAGATCTATGCTGTGGAGTTCATTTGTTTAAAACTGTCTAACTAGCGACGTTCCGTTCTCGCAGCGAGCGGGTCGGAGGGCCGCTCGGTGGAGGAGGAGGCGCTGGCGCTGGCGGCCGGCTCGCTGGAGGGGCTGCGCGCGGCCGGGCTGGTGGCGCGCTCGGCGGACACGCTGCTGGACCAGCTCACGCACCTGCGCGCCGCGCTGGACACCGCGCTGGACTCGCGCAACAGGCACCAGCCGGGTGAGTGGTTCGCCTCCCGGACGGGGCGGGTGGCGCGGTCGGCGACCTCATACAGAGGTCCTCTTCATTGGTACCTCACTCTCACCTATACTTACCGCTAAACAGCAGTCTTCGCATTGTTGTGTTCCGGTTTGAAGGGAGGGAGGTCCTATATACATGCCCTGGTTGCGTATATTGGCGTATATTGCCAATTCCCGAAAGTTTCTCGAGTTTTGTTTGGAAAATTTTCTTATTAAAGTAATATTAACCGTCTTTTCCCAGGATTGACATTGAGCGATGCCAAGTCGTGGAAATCCAAATGTACTTTTAGCCCGTCGAAAACAATTAAAGATCAGAACAATGCGAAATTAAAGGTGGCCGACTCGAGGAGAAAGTTACAAAATTTTTTCAATCTATGGAAATGTCCTGACAATAACGACAAAAGAGAAATATGTCCAGGACGGTCTGTGAAAGAAATCACGGAATATTTCGAGAAAATTTCTAATATTAATACTAGTATAAATAGAATAGATTCCAATAATAATTATAAGTTAACTATTAGCTTAGGTAGTACATGGAAGAGCAAGGAGTTACAAAAGAAAAAGAATCTTATGCCTTCTTTTCCAAAGTCTAGTCTCTATTGCAATGATCGAAGGAACGTTCGAGTCGATACACCCCAAAAAATGAGTGTACCACTGAACCTGCGCTCGGTGTGGAAAGATGGTTTAATTCACGGAAAAAGTGCGGGATACGAGAGAAGTGACGTAGTACAAATAAACAGGAATGTGTTGAGTTTCGTGAAGGATTCGCTTAAGTCGAGCTTCATATCTTGCGTGTTGATGTTGCAGTACATACTGTGACATGGAGTTTGACCAACGTATGATATCTTGCATTTTTATTTTGTAGTTATACATTGGATAATAACACGACTATTTTATGTATTATTCTTATTGATAAAATTGTATGTTAAGGTTACAGTATCTATGTATGTAGAGCAAACGATTAGTTTATATCTTGGAAAAGTAGGTATCAGTTATTTTGTATAGTAGTGTTGTTTATGGTTCTGATTTAATTAGTTTTAATGATAGTAATACTATATTATAAATATTTGTATTCAGGAATTATAATTGTGGTTCCTCTGGTGCCCGTAACACATGTGCTCTAATATTATTTCATTATTTGTAGTATTTCAGTTTTTTTATTTATCTATAGATGATCCGATCTACATTCGTAGTTTTCTTAATTGTGCAGTAAATTTCGCTTTTCAGTATAGTTCCTTTAAGATAGTCTATACATTAGAAGTGATGAAACGTTCGAAATAATAATTCGCTGTCCATCGCCGTGCAGTGATGGAGGCGGAGGAGCGCGGCGCCGAGCTGGCGGAGCTGCAGGAGCAAGTGATCAAGCTCAAGTCGCTGCTGTCGACCAAGCGCGAGCAAATCGCCAC
>JACJUM010005602.1:12139027-12163258 GCA_020976665.1 Heortia vitessoides
CCCCCCCCCCTAAACATATACCCAAATGTGTCGGTGCTGATATGATGAGGTAGATGTTGTTGTAGCAACTTGTTGTCAAGCAGTCGATGATGAAACGCATAGTATAGTCAGTTGATTCGATCGTTGAAGAAATTGAGTGAAACTTAGTCAAAGAACTATATAGTTTTATTACGCTTAAGTTACGTTTAGATATTATTATAATAATAATAACTTTATTCAACAAAAGATAATTAAAGCTAATAATAAATTTTATTGTTTACTTAAGCACAGGCTAGACCTAGTTTAGGTACTTCACAAAACTAGCCTGTTCTTATAGGCACTTATGCTCTGTTATATGCAGGTAGGTGTGAATAGGTTTTAATGAATGTGTAATATAATATATGGTGTATATTTATTATAAATAAATATATATTTAGAGTACATTGACTCTGAAGCTACAGGTCAAACATTCAGTCGAAGATAATACGATCACTCGATGGTACCTCATCTAGTCAATGTCATAGAAAATATATTGTAAATTGACACATCAGGTAGACCTCATACAAAAGTCGTTCGTCTGCATTGGTACCTCACTCTCACCTATTTCTAACGCCAAACAGTAGTGTTCGCATTGCTGTGTTCCGGTCTGAAGGGTGAGAGAGGCAGTGACTTTACTGGTAATGTGACATAATATCCCCAAGTCACAACGTTGGCAACGCGTTAACGATATCCTTGTGATATTACGAGCATTTATAGGCTGCAGTGACGCCTACTATTACGGGGACTGTAAGCTAGTCTAATATAACAAATAGTTAAGGCGCGGTAAGGGCGCACAGGGCGGAGGGCGGTGACTCACATTCATGTTAGCGGTCACCCGCTGCGCGTTGTCCAGGTATCGGCCCAGCGTGTAGAGGCAGCGCCGCTGCGGCTCGAACACCATCTTGTGGCACGAGCGCGGGCCGGGCCCGCCCGACGCGCCGCTGCGCGCGCACAGCAGCGCCCAGCGGTCCGCCTCCGGCGCGTACGACCACAGGTCGTCCAGGTCGCGGGAGCCGTTCCACCCGCCAAACAAGTACAGCGTGCCTGCGAGGGGTACAGCGGGTCAATGGGGGATAAATGAATTAATAAATTCACACGACATCTGTTGATCTGACTCCGAGGTCAGCTTTAAGCAATGTGCTACGGATATCAGACAACAACGGAATAAAATAATAATACTTAGATACATATAAATAACAGCCAGACACAGAAAAAATATAAGTATTCATTACATAAATATTTGCTCTTATTATATTTTTATTAAACGCACGAGTTGCAAACATAAAAATATTACACGATCTTCCATATATTTCCTGTCATTCAATTTACTTTAAGTTTGACACACTACGTGCCTACCCCACGATGGTCTAGTGCCCTCCCTAGGCTTGAACATGAAATTCGGACATGGCATGTCAAGGACCAGCCCCCAGCCCTGAACATAAACCCTAGGTACGCCAATGATGTTACCGGTAGTGGCATCGACGATGAGCTGATGGCCGCCCCGCGGGCCCGGCTTGCTGCAGCAGGCAGACGCGCCGCACGACGTGTCGGTTGACTCCAGCACCTCGCTTGTGTGCGTCGGGGAATCCTGCATTCATATATTCAAAGTAAATACACATTGAAACCTGCGTGAGAGCTACCAGGCATAGGTCACGGGCATAGTTTAGGTCGCACTCATGAGCGGTCTCACCCATCCCTTGGTGGCGCTGGAATTGACGTCTGAATATTCTAGGAGGAGGTTCGTCCAAATTAAAACATTATCGGTAAAGAATGCTGTTTCATGCGTAATCAATTCAATATATAAGTACCAATATATAAGTATTTTATATAATTAGACTAGCTGTGCCCGCGACTTTGTCCGCGTGGATTAGTTTTTTTGGGTACCATACTTCTTTGCTTTAACTTATATAAACTATGAATGTCATGTTTATTTATATCGAATCAATGGCCTGAAAAATAAATTTCTAGCTCTAAAAATAGCGATACTTCCATACAACTTCTTATCCTCCCTTTCGACACCTTACAACCCTTATTTAGAATTAAACAATAACCTATGTCTAAAGATTGTCTGTGTTAAATTTCATCAAAATTGGTTGAGAGGTTTTAGCGGGAAAGCGTAACAGAAAGACAGACAGACAGAGTTACTTTCGCATTTATAATATTAGTAGGGAGATTAGAGGGACACTCAACTTTACTTATGCGTTAAGCGCATTTATCAATATCAAATGTCATTGTGACCTCATCTATCTGTACATTTAACAGATGAAATTCTTCATCGGAAATCTTCAAACCTTTATTCAGTGTAAAAAGTATTTTGTATTGTTAAAGGCTTTTTACGAACAACATTTTTTTTCATGTTTATAAATAAGGACGTGTCAAATACCGTAGCAATAAATATTTACCCGTCACATAGCGCCTGACCCTCTACCATGTGTCGGAAGTGACGACTGAGGTACTGGACAGACGGCGGTATATCCATCCGACACAGTATATCTAAACTTCAACGGGCGGGTCGGGGATAGGCAGCAATATCCCTGTCGCGAATCTATGCTGGCCTAAGCGGCATTTCCTAAGAAACGCATCGTTTCTTAGGAAAGTCTGGCCAATAGTAGACGTCGTACGGGAATATCTGTAGATCAGTTTAGAGTACTCACAGCGGGCAGAGGGCGAGGGTCGCGGTCTGCGCACAGCAGGTCGTGCGTGCGCGGGTGAAGTGGCGGCGGTGCAGGGTCGTTGCAGCAGAGTCGCTCCTCCACCTGTGACGAGCAGGCCGACATTTGCCGCCACACCGGCGTGTACGGCTGCCATGACATGTACCAGTCGAACTCTCCCTCTGCAACACAGGCACTACAGTCTAGTAGTTTCCTTTGTAAAGAGATAGCATAACATTTTCAAATGACTTCCTCAGACGCCCTCTTGTGGAGTGCCAGTAAGAACTGGCACTCCACAATCACACTTTCTTTTTACATGCCGACTAACGCGTGCAGTCCCTGCACCTAGAGCGTTTACTGAGCGCACTAGTGAAGCCGGGCTCATTCAATCCTCTAATAAACAACATATTATAACCCCAAACTGAGGGTGGATTCGCAGTGGCTTATATGTCTGCGTCTGCCATCCCGGTAGCAGTGCCTTACCTGTGTGCCAGAGGACCCAGCAGCTTTAGGAGAACTTGGTGAGGTGTATATAAGTACATCGGGCTGTGAGCGTGCCTTACATATCAGGCACCTCCTCGGCAAGAGAGGGAATCGGCTAATCCAATGTCTCGAACGAAGATCAATTCGTGAGTCGTCGATTGCGAATACGAGTGGTGAGCGACTCTACAGCTCCGGTACCTCTCTGGAGAAGAGGGAGTGGACTTCGGTCCACGTGGTGCTAGTCGTTTATAGTGATGGACCCTGGTCAATCTGTAAGACCTGCTGCATCTACGTACTACATCTACTGGTATTGGACCCAGAAACCGTCGTAAGCCATCGAAGGGACGGCGGCTCCTTCCATTTATAACCGTAACCGGTTGGTGATGGGTGAACATATTACCAGTGCGCAGACATATTTACACATAACACACATGCATTACCATAACATACATACCCTATTTATCACTAGATACAGTAAATTGAAAAAAAACCTTTTAGTAGCAATGGTCTTCTGTGATGTAACTTTACAATATTTGAACAAAGTAGCCAATAGTTTATTTCCTTATCTTAATTTGGCAAGCTGTTTCTTGCCATAATTTCTGCAAACTTAACAACATGTCACGAAAGATCATTGACGTACTGAACAAAAATAAAATAATATTTTACTGATTACAAGTTTTTAAATAAGAATTTTGAGATTTATTGTAGTTGAAGCTCTTAGATCTGGGTCTCGCAGTCTACAAAATGGTATGGTTCCAACCATAGATTTCGATTTGGTGGGTGTGAGACGCAGTGAAATTACTGGGTAATTTAATATCTTTAAATCACAAATGTTGGCGTTGGCGACACTCTAGTGATATCTTTGCAGTATGGTCGTTTATAGAGTTTGAAATATATAAAAAATGGCCTCATGATGTATAAAAGAAAAAAGTTACCTGCGATAGCTTCTTCCAATATTTCTTCTGCGAGTTTAAAGTCTCCGTTCTCAACAAGCGCATTCCACAAACGAGACTGGATACGACCCTCCAAATGCACTCCGCTTTCTCTCGACAACGCCTCAAAAGCGTCTTTGTACCGCCGCCGCCTCAAGTGTTTTAGCAACAAACGCACTGCTTCTTCTTCTTTCCGCTAGTTTTGTTTAGTAAAGATACAACCATTAAATAAAATATATAACAAATAAAATGTCACGAGGGAAGCCTTTGCCAAAAAAGGAAAATTTTACCATGTAACTATGTGATTTAGCAACATATATTTTAACTTCTTTTATAAACAAAATTTTAATTCTGTACAAAATATTATAAGAAACTGGTATAAGTGGCATATAAATGATTTGGCTTGAAATTCACCTGTACAAGCAGATTTTATACCTATATATTAATATTATACTACTTAAATTATTCTAATCTTTATTTCTTACCAAATTAATAGTATTCATGGCGTCACTTAGAAGTTCTTCTTGGTTCTTCCCATACAGCTCCACATACCATATGGTGTAATTGTAGGCAGGGCCCCACGACTGCAAAGGGACTATTTTGATATATTGAACTGGCAGATAGAGACCTTCAGTAGTCTGGTGCCGTAACCTAAATGTTTCTGCGGAGCTATCCTTCTTCAAACCTCTACAAGCAATTAATGAGTAACATCAGTACTATACATTAATACCTTAACTTTCTTAGTAAAAAATTATATATTAAATTTATTGATTTGAATAAGTTTCAAATATTTGGTGGAACTGAGGAAAACCATTTGTCTTTATTGTTATAAGTTATAATTATATAATAAAGACAAATGGTATTCCTCAGTTCCACCAAATATTTAAAACTTTTTCAAATCACAAAATTGAATGTTGATAAAGACCATAGTTAACTAACCACTTGCTTGGTTAATAAGAACCAAGAAAAAACAATTTTGGTTTAGTAATATCAATAAGTACAAAATTGATATTAACAAACACTGGAATGAAAGTCATTCTAAATGTTATCTACAATGCAGTGTCAGTAAGTTAATGTGAAATGACAAATAAGTAGTAATGACCGCAAGCACATGCCCTTTTGTTAACCACACCACAAAACACACCACTTAATTGTAGGTTAACAAAACAGTCAGTTTTTATGATACAATACTATGGATTGATGAAATGGATATCTGATAAATAGCAATAACACTTACGCTGATAATAATAAAGACAAATGGTTTTCCTCAGTTCCACCAAATATTTGAAACTTTTTCAAATCACTAACATGAGCCTTTATGTATTTTCCAAATTTGATAGTCTCAACAATTGATGGTGATTGCAACTTCAACATAATAAATTGTGAAGGCATTGAACTATCCGTAAACCACCTAGATAACTGATCTGTAGGATTTTGTACCATGATATTCCTAAAAAGATTTACATAAACACAATTAATTTAAACATCAAAGTAATAAATCGTCATTAAATATTTAATAAATAGTATAACTAAATATACTCAATGAAGATCTTTCATTATCATTAATCCTCTGAGAAAGACCGGGGCTTCAAGTTATAACAATGCAAGGGCAAAATGTTACCCTTACGCGATAATACAATACTTACTCTGGGAGAAAATTAGCTGAATAACTAGAACATTTGTGTATGGTATATGTAAGTTTAACAGTTTCATATTGAGGATCCATTTTAGAGAAAGTTATTTCAAGATTTTCTATAAAATTATCTTTGTTTTCATTTCACTTCACGGCCTGCACGGATGACAATAACACTTAATAGATAGCACATCGAATTAGTGATGATTAACTAGGGATATTCACTAAACATCGATGTATTGAATCCATTCGATGTTTACCGTTCGATACATCGGATTGATACGATGTTTTGACAAATGTTTTTCTATTCGATGTATCGATTGTTTTATTAAAAACATCGAATCGGTTAAGGAAATTGTTACATGGTTTAAACAAAGTAACATTGCAAGCAATGACTTAAGAAAAGCCACCGCTAAAGAAACAAAATTGATTCAAGAAGTTTCAACAAGGTGGAACAGCACTTATTATATGCTTGAGAGGTTTTTAGAATTACACATTGTCGTAAACGATATAATTATCCGCCATAAAAATGCACCAGCAATGGTCAATGCGTCAGAATTGTCAATTCTCTCTTCAGTATTACAAGTCTTACAACCGCTCGAAGCTGCTACAAGAGAAGTATCCGGCGACATGTACTGCACTAGCAGCAAAGTAATTCCTTTAATCCATTGCTTAGTTTTAAAAATTCAAGCTCTCAGATTGGTAGATTCACTCGCCAATGAGTTGAAATCGATTGTGCTTATGGCTTAAAGAAATAGAAAAAAGAATGGGTGCTATAGAGCGAGTTACTCCACTTGCCATAGCCACTGTACTGGATCCACGGTTCAAAAAAATGCATTTTAGGGACGCACTAGCTTGCTCTACAGCAGTCGCAAAAATCAAGGCCTTCATGAAAAATAATACACAAACGTTGGAAATGTCGGAATCTGATTCAGATCAATCGGAAAAATTAGAAGATAGTTTTTCTTAATGGGAAGACCATCATAAATTAGTAAACAAGAGCTGGAAAGCAACGCAATCTGAAGATGCGATTTCTGATGAGTTATCCATTTATTTGAGAAGTCCTGTAGGACGATTGAATGAAAATCCTCTGGAAATCTGTAACGATCTCAAAATTCAGTTTCCTAAACTATATAAAATTGCTTTCAAATACTTGACTATTGTTGGGACTTCGGTCCCATCCGAACGGTTATTTTCGAAGGCTGGCCAAATAGTAAATCAGCAAAGGAATAGACTGAAGGGTAAACGTTTGAGTAAACTTTTATTTCTACAAAGTTTGCCTAAACAGCATTGGTTTTAAAGCAGATCACAAAAATAAAAGTATTGATTTAGACTTTAATATTTTTTGTCTCATTTTGTAATATCTGATGTCGTAATAAAATATTTCTAATGTTTTTTTTTTACTTACATTGTCTCCCTTACAATAACTACTAAACCCGAAAAAAAACATAAAAGTATTCGATGTTGAAAAAACATCGATGTTTTCAAGCGATGTATCGAAAAACATCGATGCAGGGTTATGATGTTATACATCGATTAATAAATATGATATAATAAGTATGATTAATAATTAATATGTTCGACCTCACCGGCCGTGAGTTCTCGCTGGTAGGCCTTGGAGTCTGGCGTGCAGCGGCGCTATGTTGCGCAGGTGCGGATTCGCCAGGGAGGCTTTATCGGCGCACGCGAACATTTGCGCTCGACAATCTGCGACGTATTCGATGTATTCTGTTCTCAGGTCCCGGTGTATCGTCGCGTTTCGTACCATGCGCAGTGCTCCGACGATTGTGCGTAGAACGCGGGACTGCTGGGATTGAAGGCGGCCTTTGTTGGTCCGGCTGGTTAGTGCGTACCATGCTGGGTCTGCATATGTGAGGTGAGGTCAAACGTATGTTTTGTAAACTCCCAGCTTCGTTCTGAGCGGGAGTTTGGAGGCGAATACCAAGCGGAGTAGATGCGCGATCGACCTGGTCTTTTTGACCACGTGTTCGGTGTGGTGCTTCATGCACAGGTGGCTGTCTATTGTGATCCCCAGGTATTTGACCTTGTGGGATCACGTGACTTCTTGCCCCATTAGCATTAGTGGTTTCGGGAGAAGGGAGTGGCGGCCAATGACTGCAGCCTGTGTCTTGGTTACGCTTACCTGCAGTCTCCATCTGCTTAGCCACTCGGGCAGTAGGTAGAGGGTGTTCTGTAATTTCTTAGCTGCGTGTTTTAGGTTGACTGAGGATGCGTAGTAGGCGGCGTCGTCTGCGTATAGAGCCAGATGTGTGCCTTCTCCTACCGGAATATCGTCTGTATACAAGCTGTACAGCGCGGGCGAGATGCAGCTGCCCTGAGGTACACCGGCCTCAGCGGCTCGTTCTGTTGATAGAACGTTTTCCACTTTCACTCGAAAATGTCTCTTATCGAGGAAGGAAGCTACCACGCTGTGATTCGACGGGGTGTTTGTGACATCGATAATTTATACAGCAGACCCTGGTGCCACACCTTATCAAACGCCTTCTCCATGTCGAGGAGTACTGTGGCGGTGTATTCCTTCTTGTTGTAGGCCGTCGTCATATGGTGCAGTACTCTCGTCAGTTGCAGCGAGGTGGAGTGCTCTGTCCGAAATCCGTACTGCTCCTCCCTCGGTCTTATGTGCGGTTCCAGGTGTAGAAGTAGCAACTTCTCATACACCTTATATACCGTAGGAAGCAGTGTGATAGAACGGTAACTCTCGGGCTTGAGTATATTCTACCCGGGCTTGGGCAGCATGATTACTCCTCCCATTTTCCACTTTTGTGGGAAGTGGCCTGTGCGGTTGATGCCGTTGAAAAGGCGAGTCAGAGCTGTGATGCTTTTTGGTGGAAGGTGTCGCAGCATGTTGCCGGTGATGCTGTCAAGGCCCGGCGCCTTCCTAGGTTTCAGTTTGCCAATAGTCTTGCTGACCTGCTCGGGCGTGAAGACGACTGGGTCTTCATCTGCCGCTATGGGAACGGCAAGATACTCTCGAAGATAGCGGGTAACCGTCTCAACGTGTTCTACTTTGTCACAGGGGTGTGGGCAGAACTGGCGTTCTAGGTGTTTGGCGAAAATCTCGGCGCGGTCCTTCGCGTGGTATCTCGGGTGGCCATCTGGTCCGAGGAGGGGTCTGATTAGATCCGGTTTCTTAGAGGTCTGGCGACATAGGCGATGGACACTGTTCCAATCTTCGCCCGCGTTCTCTATATATCGATCCCAGCTTTCTGCTTCATGCGACCTCAGTTCGTGTCTCACCTGTTCGGTGAGGGCGTTGAGCTGACGCTTGAGGGTTGGGCAGCGTGTCTGCTGCCATCGTTTTCTTAGATGTCGCTTTTTCGCTAGTAGGTCCCTGATGTCCTTGGGCAGCGGTGGAAGCCTGCTGCTGCTGGGCATTGTGCGCGATGATGACTTTGCGGCATCTTGAATGCAGGTGGTGAGTGCATTGGCGAGCTGCTCAACGTCCTCAAAGGTGGTAATCGGTAGCGTAGGGGTATTCGAATGCATGGCAGAACTGAACGCCTTCCAATCTATGGTTTGGCGAGCAGCCGGTGGTGTCACCGTGGTCGGTCTTTTTTCAATGACCACCAGCACCGGGAGGTGATCAGATTGGAGGTCCTCGAGGAGAGTCTTGCTCTCATTGACATGATGTCATGTATGTCCATAACTGTTTCCATCCGAGGGTACTTGGATAAAAACAGTTACGTAATTTTCTAGGTTTCGTACATGGCGGCTCGCCGCGCACTCCTGACGCAAATTTCTGTCCTCCTTTTATTCCTCTTCTTTCTTTCTTCTTTTTCCCGGGTAGACGTCTACCCAAGAAGCCGGGATAGGAGGCTCAAAAGTAACCCCAACTACACACCGTCGGACTCTGCGCCGGTCTGATCAGTGGTACAAGTACCACTAACCTTTTCGGGTGCAATTCCACCGCCTTTTCAATAAAAGGGGTGGAATTCGCTGTATGGTGGGTGCTGGGAACTGCGTGGCTTCTTCGATCTGGGGAGTCGGGTGCGTTGAAGAGTCGAGCTGTCCTCCATACACTTCTGCAGCTATGAGGGTTAAATATTACATTGAAATCTATGTCTTAACAGAAAATGCGATCCACTTCAGTGTTGGAATAAAAAGAAATGTTTTTTTCCGCAGTTGTTCGAAATTGCCCAAAAATATCTTTTTATACCTGCATCGTCGGTCCCTTTAGAACGCTTATTTTCAAAAGCTGGTATAAAGGGGTAAAGCACCAAAAAATATTGACCAAATCTTATTTCTCAACAGTATGCCATGATTGTTTGTTTTTTAAGTACTCAAACAATATTAATTTATTTTATATTTTAAATCAAAAAACCTTTACTTGCTTGTTCATTCAGTAAGCTCGAGTTAAGTATTTCGTGTATAACCCGAGTTACTTGGATTTTGACCCGGTTATATCGAGTTTAGTTTTTTCCGAGTTGGCACATCACTACACTGAGTAATTGACAGATCACAATTAATGTTGCCATGTTAGTATATAGGTGTGTACAATTTCTTAGACATAACAAAAATCTTGTATTAAAGAATCTTATTTACACTTTTTATGTTTTCTTTGTAATAATTTCTGCTTACAAAGACCAGAGAATATATTAATAAAATTATTATAAATTAATATTATTTTAACATAATACGGACCAATAAACTGAACTATATAGCAAAATTATATTCAGTCTAAAAGGTTATCGCAATACTGATTACGTAGACACTGTAGATCATCCAATACAAAACTGTCAAGAATTTTTAATCAATTTTAAACTTAATGTGTTCGTAGTAAAACTTACATTATCTATTACCATACATATAAATAATTGCGTATGTTGAACTGTTGCTTTGTGTATTTCATTGCCAGTTGGTAGTCTCAGACTAGTTTGACTAAACTTGTTTATTATTTGCACTTAATACTAGTTTATATTTAACCCTCGACAATCATTCACAATTGGAATACAAAACAAAGTATTCGAAGATATTGTTATTTTTAAAATGAGTTACTACAATCATATTACTTATTATTTTTTTGTAACTATCGTAGCTTTTAGTGTTTCGAGTGATGACTGTTTAAAAGAAGGAATTCTATCGAAGGAAAAATTAACTTCCTTAACCAAAGATATTGTTTTTGATTTAAACTTATCAAGCAAAGGCGAAGCGGGAAAAATTGCTGTCATAGGAGGGTCTACTGAATACACAGGAGCACCGTATTTTGCAGCGATTACATCTTTAAAGGTTAGTTAGTATGTTACGTAAACAAAGCAACATAACAGCCTACACTAAGAAACTAAATTTGAAAAATTTCGCAATCGATATTGATCTGTTTAGAGCTCAACATCGACTTTAAAATATTGGCAGATTTGTGGTAGTCGGTCTTTTGCTTTGTGTAATAACATTAATAGGGTAAAACATATTGTTCCACAAGTTCAACATGTAATAATTACCATAATTTTTCAGGTTGGAGCGGATTTGGTGTATGTTATAACTACGGAGAATGCTGCTCCAGTAATAAAATCTTACAGCCCGGACTTAATTGTATACCCATTTTTAAATAAAAGATATGCATCTAAAATCACCACACTACTCCAAAAGATGGATGTAGTAATAATTGGACCAGGATTAGGTCGAGACGATGAGCAAATAAAATTTATTTTAGATATTATCAGCACATGTAAAAACCTAGATAAGCCCTTGGTTATAGATGCTGATGGACTTTATGCTTTGACAACGAATGTTTCAGTTTTGACTAACTATAAAAAGCCTGGAGTCATTTTAACACCAAACAGTCGAGAAGCTGCCAAGTTGAAAGAAGCAGTAACAATTTCTAATAGCTCGCTGTGGTATAATTATTGGGGAGAGAATGTTTCAGTGTTAATAAAAGGGATTTCAGATAATTGTTATGCGGGTGTAGGAACATTCAATTGGTCATTGTTAGGTGGTGGATCTGATCGACGAGCATCAGGGCAAGGCGACATTTTAGCAGGTGCATTAGGAACTTTTTACAATTGGTCATTAAAATCAAAACTTTGTCGAGGTGAACATTCTACCCAATTAGCAAAAAGCGTTGCCATATACGCTGCAGCTAAGTTTACGCGTACATGTAACGCACTTGCTTTTGTTGACAATGGCAGAAATATGATAGCATCGGATATGTTAAAAAAAATACACCCGGCTTTCAATGAAGTTTTTAAATAAAAGGAATAAAATGTGTTGTTTAATTAACAGTTTCCATAAATCTCATTAATTTAGATTATAATTCTATGAAATAAATTACAATTTTTTTAATATGTACATTTCTATATATTGGTATATTGATATCTAGGTATTGCACAATAAGTTTAGATTTATTTGAGAATAAAGACAGATTTATGTAGGTTAATCTGTTGCTTTATGTACGGCTAGCAGCATTACATCGCAACAGCATTTTCTAATTTAGGTACTCTTATCCTGTGGGATTGTAGTTTTGATATGCTTTACGTAGCGATATAAATATTTTCTGCGACAAACATTTTAGTAAAGCAAGTAACAATATATGATCGCTTACAATAAGTTTGATAAATTCGCCTCGTAATAATCTATTTTTATAAGTTTAAGGCATACATTATTTTTTTTGTCTACACAAGGGATATTAGGGAAATAATGAATACCAAGAGATTTTAGATTCTACTTATACTAATTTATAAAATTTAAGTAGATTTAAGATTTAATCTAATTGTCATTCACACAATACTTTATTGATAATTAATAAATTATACATATCTTCATAACATCACATATAAAATATGTATGGCAGTTTTTTAATTTATTGCGAATATACATAGATAGACATATGTCTAGGCACATCGTTTTATGATGCAGTTAGATCTTTTATATTATCGAATTATTATAGACAATAAAATTTTCAAACTTTTTATTAGCGACACAAATTATAATCAATCGACTTTTGTAGCACATCACTCATTCGAAAAGATACGTCATATTATTCATATCTTTTCATTCCACCTGATCTTCAGTTCATGTTCGTCATTCGTTCATTCGTCTTATCAAAATATTTAGTAAATTTCTCAAGGGCATTATTATATTACTTATTTCATTGATGTAGCTGCGATTGAGAATAATTTTCTCTGAAATCATGGAGGATGAAATTGAAGAATGTATTAGAAAAAAGGTCCAATGGCCCCAGTTACCAGCAACAGTGAAAAAGGTACTATCATGTTAACAGCAGTGTCGAAAAAAATAATCGAAAACAAATATAATAATTCTTCGTTAATCCAATACAACGTGTTCCTAATATACGTATAGAAAACATATTGAAACTCATATAAAATGAGATATTTTCTGAATAATTGCTTTATAACATCTGTTTTGTTGTTATTATTGTTTTAGTTATTGGGCGATTCTCCCAAAGAATACGAGAGATATGTATTTGAATTTAGTATTAAAAATCAGCTACGCTACCGTGGAAGCCTTGGTAAGTACTACTTAATGAACATGAGCTAGACAAAATAAATAAATAAGAGCTAGATAAAAAAATCTTAGTCATGCAAGGTAGTCCAATGTCAGTTGTATCTATTGGATGGTTTATATATTGTGACTGTATTGTTTATTTCAGTAAGGACAGTTCGTAAGGATGAAAGGAAATATTATGAAACCCTTGTACAAAGCAGTATTCAGAGGCTCATGTTGTACCCATATCACTTAGCTGATATGATTGTCAAAGGTAACTGGTTTGTTGTACCATAGTACATGAAAAACCCAACTTAGCAAATACTATATACTCACCTATTAACACTACTTATGAAAATTTTATAATCCCTACTAATGTTATAAATGTGAAAGTAACTCTGCCTGTCTGTCTGTTATGCTTTCCCGCTTAAACCTCTAAACCGATTTTGAGGAAATTTCGCACAGACAATCTTTAAACCCTGAGTAAGGACATAGGATATTTTTTTTTATCAAGAAAAGGGTTGTGAGCGGTCTAAAACAGGGATGAAAAGTTGTATGGAAGTATCACTATTTTTGTAGCTAAAAACTTGAAACTTTTTTTTCAAGCCATTTATTCGATATAAATAAACACGACATCCAAAGTTTTTATAAGTTAAGGTAAAGAGGTATGGTACCCAAAAAAAATCTATTCCACACAGACGATTCGTAGGCACAGCTAGTTTTATATATATTTATACTTTATGAACAGCATAAGAATAAGTGCAAGCTTTATTGATATAAATATTATGCTTCTTTACTATGTATATTAAAGATTTTTTATTTGCTAAAATCAAGCTGCACATTAAATTATAGAATGGAATGACTATTATGCACAAAATCACAGATAAACCCATGTAAATTTGTCAAATATTTGCAATGGATAGTAGATGGATATAAATTATTAATGTTTTAATAGATTTGTATATGTGGTTTGCTATCTATAAATTGACACAATATGTGTATATAATATGATGACAAACAAGCATACTACCTCTATGATAGTAAGTGTCACAACGGCTCATAAACACTTGTATCATCATTAGAATTTCAGAAGGATATTATATTACCCAGTGATTTCACTGCCTTAAATTGGAACACAACAATGTAAATACTGCAGTAGTGCAGTAGAAATAGTTGAAAAATGAGGTAACAATGCAAATAACCTTTGCATGAGTCTAAAGAGTGTGAAGATTTGCGTTTTCTTAATTGTATGCCTTTTATGTATAAAAATTACTCATAATTACAACTGAATATAATATATTTACATTACCTCAGAATTATTTTTTTTATCCTTTGTTGGGATGGATTGTTATATCTATAGTTATACATTTATTCTCTGTAATTATTGCAGTAATAGGTAAACAAACACATTAATTAAATGTTAACTGTTTACTTCCGTTTCAATCATATGTTTTACTATTTAAATTTTCTTTGATGCAAGTAACATTAAAAGTTCCGTGTAATTTAGCAATTATTATTTTTACCTAATATGATAATTTTTTAAGTTGATTTTATTATAGATCTGTGAGGATTTAAAATTTTCTAGCTTAACATTGTAATATGTTTATTGTAAAACTGGATACTTTTTGTAGGTTTGCGAATAACACCTTTCATATACTATGTGGAAGTAGTAGCTCTGCTCATAGAATCAGAAAAGAGCTATGATACCATGCCAAACTTCACTGCAGCTGATTGTAAGTAAATTATTTTATTAATGATAATTAACATTGACACAAACACCTCATAATGTCATCAATGTAACTTAAAGCACTTTCCTTACGGATATTAGACAACGGACTAATCTATAATGCTTAAATACATATTTAACATCCAGACACGAAGACAAATATTCGTTTTATGTGAGGATTAAAGTCCTTGGGCATATCACAACACTACCAAAGACCCCATCGGGCCATATTCTTGTTCACACTGGTGATTCCAATATTTGGTTTAGTGAATGTAGATTGTTACCAATTCTTAAAGTTATTTTTAAATAAGCAATGTAAATGTGACTTGACACTATCTATAATTGAAAATGTTTACTCTAAGAAGAGATCATAATTAAACTATAGACGCAGGGAAAAAACAAGATATATCACAATGCAAAATGTATCAACTTTTAATCAATGCTTAAATTATATATTTAGAACACGTCCCTGTTTTCAACCTGAACCCTTCACATATCATTGACAAAAAGATCAAATTGACCATGATATGGTGAACCCTTTCCTAGGAATAGAAAGTATGTCAATTGACTAATCATAGGTAAGTAACATTTAAAATGTATTACCATTGTAACCTTGTAAACTTAATTAATCAATTTAATTGTAATCTGGATAATGACACAAATAAAAACTATGAAGATTATTCAGAATCTTGCAAACTTTTAATAGTATTTCTTCATTCAACAATTTAAATGGGAAATCAAATTACTATCTTTGTACTGCACACTCGACACTATATTTTTCAAGTATAATTAATTTGGAAAAGTTGCACATTACATAATTTCACACATAATTTATTGCATAAGATGCTTTCAAATGTTTTTATGTAATTATTGCATCTAAAGCTAACTTATGTTGCTTGTTTTTTTTTCTCGAAATATTTTATAAATTTTAGGTCTTCGCTTACTGGGCATAGGTCGTAATGAGTACTTAGAACTAGTAGCCAAGGCGCGGTCGCTTGGCAGGCGGGGTCGGTCCAAGGCTATTAGGACACTCCTTCCTCGTGTGCCACTAAACATCCCAATACAACCTTGGTGGAGGGTGGAACTGGGATATGTCCTTGAGGAAGATGTTAAGGTAAGTTGGATTTTTTAGGATGAGATTGTTTTTTACTAATGTTTTTTTTGTTAGGCTCACACCTCATGCCCAAAATTGTTTGTATTTTTTTTATTTATTTTTAATGGCATTTTCAAATGCTTAGTTTGAGTGATCTAATTTACTGATTCATGATGTTTGCGTTTATTATGGATAAAAGCCTAAATATTATTTATTTTATTATGTGATGCAGGCTAATCTTAGAATGTAGGTAGTCTTGAATATTTCCTTAATTATATTGGCAGCTTTACTCACATTTAGTAATTTGTTGATAAAAAATTATGTTATAAGGTTCTAAATGACTTGGATAAAAATAATATTGTCTGTTTATTCAATGCCAATAGACTAAAATGTTAAAATCTTCAATAACTATTTATTAATAAGGTCGACAACCAAATAATTTAATCGAATATGGGAATGAGTTTTATTTTGTTAATATTCTAACAAGAGTTGTCAGTTTGTTTGTGTTAAGTGTTAACCATTGGCGTTTATGTCTAGCCTTTGAGCGAGAGCGAGAAGGCTCTAATAGACTTGCTTATCGACCGCGGCTCTCAGACGGCCGGAACGCTTGACTACAACGTTGTGAAGACTCTTTACAGGTGAGAGATACTAATCAGCATCCACTGATGTTTTCTAACATTTACATCATCATCATCATCATCATCATCATACATAACATTTACTCATAATAAAACTACCCTTTTTACGGCTTTAAAACGCAGTTTATTTAACGTTTAAAATTTTGTTAATTTCCAAAATCTTATGTCCTTGGTAGATCTGAAAACTGCTTATAATCCATTTTTTAAACTCTTTAATTGATAAGGGTGATCCACCCTAATTTTTATTTATTTATTTTTAATCCAAAAATTTATTTTTCATTATTTTATAATATGTATTTTTTGTAACATTATTATGGATTGGATATTGAGAAATTAAACAAGTGGGCTTGTAGTAACAGAGTGGAAGAACGAATATTAATTTCATAGAAAATAACATAGATAATAAGTTGAATATTTAAATGTAATAATATAGATTTCGCTACTTTGTTCCTAGGAATGTTTCGAGCATTATTATAACGATATTAGTAGTTTAATAACCTTAAATAATTTATATGAGAGTAAAATGTTTGCCAATTCATCTAGTTTTAATATCAATATCCACGCAGGCGTGCCATCCGAAGAACAACAGGAAGTCTTTTTTGGTTTTTCATATATTTCCTTGAAAAATACGGTATACGTTTAATCAGTGGAGATCACTCGTGACTTAGTTCCATCCACACGAATTTAGTGGCCGCGACAGGCCACCGGTGGTCCACTACTAAACACTGTTCCAAAGCAATACAAATGATTGAAGCCTTTATGGGTAGGTATATGTATTATATCGAACATTGGATAGTAATAAATTATCGGAAGTTATAATGGAAGACAAAACTAACGGCTTGCGTTTACTGACATTGTAAAAACATGTTTTTGAAATTCCTCAATATTGATCGCTTGATATTGATTTATCGAAGTTGCGTGATAAGTTTATTGTTTGGGCTTTAAATCACATGAGAAGCTTCTAGGAAGGATCCTTTACATTTAAGTCATTTGTTGTATGTCTTTTCCTCTGGATTGTATTAAAATTGACGTCAAATAGTCCAGCATAGGTTCATATGTAAAAGACTCCTTTAAGATATACATTTTTTCATCATTCATAAATACTAGTACCTATTGCATAGAGAACAGTAAAAGAAGCATTTCGCATAAGCTTCTTTAGCACCTGACGCCTAATGACGCAGTAGCCTGACACCTAATGACGAAAGAGCCTGACGCCTAATACCGATGGAAAACACTTCAATGATGAAGTTTGGCTTTATGAGCTGGGATGGTTAACAAGCGGGATGGAATAACGATGGAATAAGGTTAAGATAACAATTATAGACTCCTGTTGTAAGCAAGGATATCGCGTGGACTGGACCTGAGGATGCTGTCACATTACTCATTAATTTTACTGCTTCTCTAAACCTCCAAAATGTAACGCAGTGCTGTATTATTAAATATATAAATATAAAAATTGGTAGTGATCTCGTGTACCAAGGGCCGTGGGTTCGATTCCCACTCAGGACAAACATTTATATAATTAATATTTGTGTTTCTTCTGTGTATGGGTGTTAAATATATATTTAAGTATTATACTTGTGATCCCTCTGATGTTTGATGTCCGTAACATAAGTACTTGCGAGTGAAGTCAAGTATGAAATATTGTGTGAATTTATTAATAAATGAAATAGGTAAATATAACCTTTTTTGGTCTATTCAGACGCCAATTCCTGCCACTTGACAACTTGAGTTCCATTAATTCAATGAACGTATGATCGAATGAGCGGTCGGCGTTACAGACGAGGGCTGATCTACGTGGATGTGCCGATAACAGCGGCTGACAAGGTGTCTGTGCCGCCCCTCAAGGGGTTCGTGATGAACCGCATCGCCGGCGACTACTTCGAGACTCTGCTATATAAAGTATTCGTGTCTATCGACGAGCATACCAGCGTGGCTGAGCTAGCTAATGTCTTGCAGGTGGGTAGTTAGTATTATATTTTTTGTGTTAATTACATAATGCGGTTTTTAGTAAGTAAACCAGTCCAACAATCCAACAAAAAATTAAAAGTAGTCTTCAAGAATTCTTTATAATGAAATTTCTTTATAAAATACACTGCAAGAAATACAAAAACTAATGTGTTTAAAAAGGATAATATAACATGATAATATAATCTGTGGAAATAACACTCGCTTGCCGTTCAATCTTTTCAATTAATATACAATGAATAGATTTTTGTAGTCATTTGCTATTTTCATAGTCATTGAAGAATGGTTTGAGCGAACATGTCAATGATGTGATAAACTTGATAGGAAAATGTCAGTCAAATGAAATGAAATGAAGCTCTTAAAAAAATATTCAGTTTTGTCTAGAATTTCACTTGCTATAAAAATATTTAAAAATTGATATGCTAGCGATATATAGTAGCGACATATTCTTCTTCCCGAAACAAGCATTCCTCAGGTTATAAAGCTTAAGAGTTTAAGTGTTTTTTTGAACGCGCAAATATCAAGAACCGCTTGTCCGATTTGAGAAATTCTTTCAGTGTTTATCGAGTAAGATTGCTAGACCTCCCAAAATCACTAATCAACGCGGACGTAGTCGCGAGTATATGCTTATGCCAGGTAGCTAGTATTTGATAAAAAATATCTTTGTATCGATTCCTATTTCATTTAACGCAGACAATTAATAAATTATCTACCGTTTAGGTGGAATCACTTTATCCATTCTCCAAGAATGTATAATATATATATATATATATAGTGATGTAGAAATGTTATCATAACTGTTATAGTTATTACTAAGTAGTAGCGCTCCGCGTAGTAGCGGAGATATAATGTAGGTTATGGGTTAATAATTAAACTTTTCATTTGTGAAAGAGTTTTTGAAATCGGTCCGTTAGTTTTTGGGTTAATTTGTAGTGTGTAATATTTCAATTTTAAGTAGGAATCTCAATTTTTTTTTAAATATTAATTTTAATTATAGCCTATATTACTTGGTAAAGACGTAGCTTTCTAATTGTAATTTTTGTTTAGTGTAGTCTTTTTTGAGTTTATTCGTTACATACAAACAAATATTTAAAGTATTAGCGTAGATAGGAAAGACTTCGTTTAAGTTACCATTTGTATGACATATATACGAGTAAGATGTGCTGAGTACAATGAACTTGAAGTTTAATAGTAATTTGGTTTGTTTTGGTAAGTACTTGTATGTATGCAAAAACTGCCGTGGATTCATAACTACAGTATTCAAATTGCTTCATAATAGGTGGAATCCGAGCTGGTAAAGCAAGCGGTTTCTCTATACTGCCGGCTGGGGTTCGCCAATAACTTGCAGCCGCCACCCGTAGTGCCTCAACACTCTTCGTGGAAGGATGCCCTCACCACCCATCAGCATCAGCCGTACGTATTATTAAGAACTGAGGAGTTAGACAGGATGCTACCAGAGACATCAGCGGTGTTGCCATACTGCCGGTTGGGGTTCACCAATAACTTGCACCCGCCGCCTGTAGCTCACCAACACCCTTTGTGGAAGGATGCACTTACCACCCATCCGTATTATGCAGGACTGAGAATTAGCCGTGAGGTACCGGTAAAGTAGAGTAGTACCCCCTGTACCAGGTGTCGTAAGAGGCGATTGAGCTACCAGAACCGACAAATGAGGGTATATCCATCCGAGAAAGTTTAGCTCAAATGCATTGTATTATAGATAAAATGGATAGAATGGGCAGCAGCATCCCCGTCGTGAAAGATGTGCTCTGCGATTGCCAACACGCCTGTCCAGCGCGGCAATTATGGGCAAAATTACCTCTTTCTTAGGGAGGCTTACGTGCAGCAGTGGACTTCCAATGGATGGTATGTTGATGATGATGACGATGAGGAGTTAGGTAGGATGCTTACTGATACAAGCTGTTTTTCTATTATCATATCAGCCGTAGAAAGCGATCATTTACGTTAATTTCGATGGGTCTATATACATATAGTCTTGAGCTCTCTAGACATAGACTGTGTTGCAGTGATGCATCAATTATGAGCCATTTAGGAGGGCACAGCTCTAGTTGGAGTGCAATAAATGTTACAAGCATCTATTTTCATTAATACTGTTTGTCTATTAAACGGTAACTACACGTTATCATAAAAATATACTATTCAAAAAGGGACGGGTAACATTTTTTTTCTTGTATTATAGAGGAAAAACACTACTCTAACTTTTTAAAATTTTTATTTGAGAGTTTGTGCTTTAAAAGTGTTTTTTCTATTTATATTTTTTTTCTGTACGCAAGTATATACATACGCGATCGTGTCGTTATACCCAGTGCTCGAGAAGCGTCATCTAGAACGAAAAGTATAAATTACCTTCCAAGTAGTTTAATATTTACTGTGTATCTTTGTCTTCAGATACAGGCAAATCGCACCGCTGACCTACGACTCCAGCATAGAAGACGACACGTTGCAAATGGAGCCGGTACTCATAAAACAGGAGCCATCCACGTCTAAACAGGTGTGTTTTATGTAGGAACAGAAATGACTATACATTTCTTTTTCTTCTGCATAGCAAGGACTTTAAAACGTTTTTTGAAATGTTGACCAAAAAAAAATGTCTAATAACGATATGCTTTATTAATAGAGTTACCAAGAAACATCAGAACCTTCGGCAAAAAACGCTGGTCGGCGGGTGGCTGTGTTGTTTGACTCCACGCTGGCCGCTTATCTCATGATGGGCAATTTATCTCCGGTAAGTTTGTTTTTTTGTTATGGACGAACCTAATACTGGTGAACTCTGACGCCAGCCCCAGCGTCATCATAAGGGTCATCGATGAGCAGCCTCGACAATTGCGGAGCACTTTTACAGCAATTCGCGCTCGCCAATTGCGGGACAAGTACGAGACCGACGGCGATTACTCAAAGCGCTTCTAAGGCACGGACCTCTGATTGAGTGACCGTCGTTTGGGTGCCATCAGGTATATTACTCTAGATTTATAAACTGATCTAGAAATATATATTTTTATTAGAACGTTTATGAACTTATCTCGTCTAGTTGGCGTTAAGTCAGAATCTGATGATTGGGTCCCAGGGATATGGAGGTCAATCCTTAAATTTTATATTTATTCGGCCTCGCCCCCACCTCAGGTGGCGCTAGAAATCCAACATTAGGTACTCCAAAAAAAGAAATGTACATATTTTCTAAAACTTCAAGTATTTGCTTCTGGTATTGAAGCAGGTTCTTTAATTTTAAAATATTGTAGAGATACTTTATGGTTCTATATATTATACAGGATGAATTTTTGCAGGATCTCAAAAGTCATGCTGTGACCCTTTTTGAAGTTGGAAAGTTGTGTGATGAAAGTTTGGATAGTCTGCTTATGGAATTAGACAAGGTGAGTTATACTTTAAATATTATTATTTATACGCCAACTTGCATTTTTACTTCTCTAGTCGTAGTTTAGTAAAAGAGGGTTTTTTTTATAAATTTACTCTTCTGTTCTTTTCTGTACTATGGGCATGTACAGAATAGTTATGTTGTTTGGTTAAGTAGGGAGGACTTGTAAGTGTAACAAACGAACTCACACACTCATTTATAATACTAGATAATATTATAAGAATAAAAAGAAACAGCATGTAGACTAAATACCTGTTTATAAATTATTATCATAATAGAGACTGTAGGTCGTCGACTGCTGGAAATATTTAATATCCCACAAGAATGGGGGAATTTTGTCCATACCCGACCTGCTGCATTTAAGCTACGCTGTATTGGGTGGATATACCGCTATGTACGCCTGTCGTTTCCGGTACTTAAGTCTTCTTGTGCGACACCCGGTACAGGGGAAGGTACTATTCTACTCTGCCGGCACCACACGGTACTTGTCGGTGGTACTTTAGTTTATCGTAAACATATTTGCAGACAGAGATAACTAATATATATTAATAAATGTTTATAGGTAGCAGCGGACCCCGAGATTGAAGGGGAAGCGCGCCGCTACTTAGCGGCGGCAGCGTGTCTCCGGATAGCGCTGCGGACGCTGCGTCCAAAATTGCGCCCGCTGGACCTGCTGCGCTGTGAAGCGCTGCACGCGCTGGGTGCGCAAGCGCGGGCCCGCCTGCTCGCCACCAAGTACAGGTAAACATTTAACAGCAAACAACATGTTACGTTATGATGTTCTTATAACGCATGAGGCTCGGTTGGGCTTCACTGAACGTATCTGTATATATAAAAGGAGGTGACTACTACCCCTACTTCATTTGGGTTACCTTGATCTGGATGACTACAGCGCCATCGGTTGATTGCAGGTTGGATTGATCGGTTGATTATCTACAGTTCTGAAGTTATTTATTTATCCTACAGATTTTATATATATTTAATAATGTACTTATTACATGTATTTATTGTTACTGCTTGTGTTATTATTTTCGGCACGACAAGGTCTTTGTTGCACAGTATTTTTAATCAATTTATGACGCATAGATAAACACGTCTTCGTTTATTAGCTAAGTCTTGTTTTATTTTGCAGGCTCGCGATCTCCACGGCCCCCTTGTGCCGGGAGGCGCGAGCGGGCGCAGCGGCGGGGGGCCTACCGCACGTAGGGCCGGCGCCGCCAGAGGCGTCCACGCCGTGGATGCGGCTTTATCTGTACCACGTAGCCGGCTATGGGCCGCCTACGCTGCTGCTCACTAAAGGTACCGGCGTGTGCAGCTCGTTGTATCATAGGCCCCAAAGGTTTCAAGGCCTGTCGCAATAGGGTTCTGATTATGGATACATTTTGGGCTTTATTAAAAGAAAATGTTATTTGCAAAGAGACATTGTTTTCCATGCATCGTCTGATTTATAATTTAGAGCTAGAGAACGTAGAAAAATTTTGCAGGCTGATACTCACAACATCATGATAAATCAATATAGAAAAATATTAATTCAATATTGAATTTAATGATTATCTTATAGAGTAGGTATATTATCAATTGAGAAGTTCATGAAGTTCTGAGTTGATTTGGGTGCAGTGAAGAAAACAATGTCCTACTAAGTAGTTGCGCTACAAGGAACATGCTTTGTAACCTTCATACAATTAGCTGTATATGTTTGGTTGAAATTGATACTGTCTTTTAATTTTATTGTTTGTTTTTGTGTATATCTTTTTAAGTCAACATAAGGATACCTCTTAACTGGAACTCCACCTGGGACAACTATTTACGCGTGGAAGATCTGTAGTCGTCCTGTATCTGAGCGATAAATAAGTATTTAAGAAATATTGACGATTTTAAAAATAACAAATTGTTTTTCCGAAAATACGAAGAAACGACATTTAAAGTACCCTCATAAACTATATTCTATCTATTGTTTTAAGATTTTATAATATTAAAATACACAAATTATTCTAATCGTAAACCCGCAATCGAATCGCAGGATGCTCTCCGTCGCGTCCACTGTCGACTTCCATTTAAAGCTTAAAGTCATTAAAAGCCACGTATATATGTGTCGTGCACGCAATGTCTGACCGGCCGGCGCCGCGCAGGCACGGTGCTGCGCGGCGTGCCGCGCGCGCTGCTGGGCTACTCGCGCCTGTCGGTGCGCTGGTGGGGCGCGGAGGGCGGCGCGGAGGGCGGCGGCGCGCTGGCGGGCGCGG
>JACJUM010005602.1:12163658-12185867 GCA_020976665.1 Heortia vitessoides
CAACGATACGCACCGGCGGCGGGCGGGAACATGAGGTGGCGCAGCATTGTTGGGCCGGGCACGCAACGATCCGACACCCTGGCGGGCGCGGCGGCGCTGGCGGCCGCCAACTCGGCGCTGCGCCGCGGGCCCGTGCTGCTGCAGGCCGCCGGCGTGCGCGCGCCGCCCATGCTGCGCCACCTCATGTTCCCGCCCGCCGCCGGTGCGTATCGTTGCTGTATCAGCCGAAGAACGTCCAGAGTCTAGCACTCGGGCCTCCCCTCAATAGGAGGATTTTTGTCTATAATTGCCGCGCTGGCAATTGCAGAGTGCAATTTGTTGACGAGGATGCTGCTGGCCATCTTTATCCTGTAGTATTAAAGCTGCGCTGTTTCGGATGGATATACCTGTCAATTTCGATACCATAGTCGCCTCTTACGACGTCTAGTACAGAAGGATGTACTATTCTACTCAGGCGAAATCTCACGATAATCGACGGTCAGTGCCCCGCTGGTACGTTCCTAGTGCGTAGAGTCATGTGATCGTCTACCCGCGGTATCCTCGTCATACGAGCGCGTAGGCTGCGGTGTCGCGTCCTATCGTGCGAGCCGTAAGCTTGTTTGTCGACTCAGTTGAAGGGCCTGATATTTTTTGAATTGTGGTTTTTATGTAACACTCCATAAATCCTTACATCGTGTGTCTAAATTCTGTCACTGTCCTGTTCTAAAACAATTTTAGAACAGGACAGTGCTGTATCGAAATCATGGAGTTGTGTTTTATATTAATACCTCTCTGCGACTTATAACGAATAGCTATTGAGTATAATTCGTTAGTAAACTATCGAGAGGTGCAATTTAATTTTGAATAGCTAAATTGCACCGACACCGAACTATCACTAATTTTGTTATCATCTGTTATCTGGCTCACCTCTCGATATGGAAACAAATTTGAAGAGATCCACGTCAATAGGTAAAATAGGTGTCCACTTTAACGTAAGAATCCACTGCAAGTTAGTAGCTTAGTGGCGAGCCTATAAGGTGAAAGCTATATATACTTACGACATATAGTAACAAAACAAATAAATAACCCAGTAATACAAACAAAAAGTATATTTACACACACATAATTGTAGTAATACAATACAATACCAAGTTATATAGAAACATTTAACAAATATTCATAAAAATACTTTAAACATTTGAATACATACATTTCTTAACTCTAAGATGATATTTTGATTGTTACTTTTGTAAGCAAAACTATTGAATAAATTTGTATGAAACTATTACTACTATAGTATCTTGCACTAATTATTCCAGAATGAAAAGTAACCTATAAATTATTTCTAGTATAGTCATGAAAGCGGAGTAAACACTTTAAAGTAAAAGTATGAATTTTGTAAGAGATGACTAATCATATACTTGTGGTATGGATCAGACCCGCAGTCGATGTGGTACCGGCACGCCGGGCTGCGGCGGCTGATGCACCGGCTACGCCTGCACCGAAGCGCCGGCTACGTCACGCTGGCCGACATTGGTGTGCCCGACCTCGGCATGGCGCGCCCGCCCGCCTGCGTGCAGCTAAGTACGCACCCTACCACACATTGTTTTATTTTATGTGCAACATCATCATCATTATCATCATCATCAGCAGCATCATCATCATATTAGTCGTAGGCCAAGAAAGGACCAACTTTGCCCAAAATTCCCGCACCGAGCAAGCGGAGTGACAATCGCAAAGCACAGCTTCGCGACTATAATGCTGCCCTCCATCCACCTAGGACCCGATGCTTTGTAGCTACACTGTTCCGTAGCTTATACCGCCATAAGTTTCTCAGTCGCCGTTCACAACACCTGGAACAGAGATCCGAATGCCGGTATTCCACGGCAAGGAACCGAAGTTTGATTGTTATCGGAGTAATTTTATTATAGGGGGGGTTATATCTGTATTCTCTCCACTGGATGTCTACCGATCACTACTGATATAATGAGGAGAGATCATGCATAGAGACTTTGAAACTATTCTGTAATGGTTTTATATAGGATAACAATATTATTAATGCATAATATTTTCTAACATTTACTCGTTCACCACTCATAACGAAAGTACTTTTCAAAATTTCCTTTCCTTTCAAACAATTGCCGTTAAAAGCAGTTTTTTTATATTAGTACACACAATTCTAGACGTAAAATTAATATTTTTAAAAAGCTTTTTACATTTACAATTGTGGATTCGAGTTACCTTGTCACAACCGTTCTCGAGGGTGATTTAGTTATGTGATGTGATCGCTTGTTAGAATAGCCATTTCTTTATTTTTAGTCCCACCACGGAAAAAGAAGGATATATGCGGCATAGCGAAACCAGTCAGTGAGATATCCCTATCCTCCAACGATTCCACTGAAAAAACAATGGTGGACTATTCCAAAAGGCTGCAGTCGCCCATAGAGTCACACTTCGCCGTCACACCGACCATAGACAGCAAGACCAGCTCGCCCGCCAACGGTTTCACCAGCGTCGACTGCGATCAGCTCCTGTGCGAAGAGTTGGACAACCTAGCGATCGACCAATCGACTCACCAGAGCAAAGAGTCTATTGGATCCGACGATTTACTCGCGATGAACTCGTCCTCAGCCAGCATCGAGGACTTGAAAGACAAAAATAAAAATTCGACTAGCAAGGAGTCTATTACTTCCGACGATTTGGTCAGGGTGCCCTCGTCGTCCAGCGTAGAGAACCTGAAGTTTGACGGCAAGAAGGGCAGTGACATGATAAGCGAGAAGTCGATGAGCCAGCTCAATGATCTGCTAAGTCCGGCGGAGGAGTCCATATCGATGTTCACACAGCTGTCCAACAAGCTGACGGAAATGACGGAGGGCGACAGCGGCGTCGACACTGCGCACAACTTTTCTGACGACGAAACGTGCAAACCTGAGGTAGGTGAACCTATACTTAGTTAGTTTCAGTAGCAAGAACCGGAAGTCCCGTTTTTATTGTTATCTTAAAGCATGGTTTCCTTCTTGATAATGAGGTTGCGTCATTGCGTCAGTCGTGATTGAGCACAAAACATTGATAACCATCGCGTTTATAATATTATTGAGATGAATATAATTAAATGTTTAGAAATTGTAAAATTCGATGAGCCACAAAAAACAGTATTTAAATTATTTGGCCATACAAAGATACAAAACAATACACCATACAAAGATTTTGTTTGCAATAAAGAAATCAGCCATATTAACCATAATTAAAATTATTTGGGTGGGTTGGTGGGTTGGGTGCTTATCATACAAAAATAAATAACCATACAGTCCAAAACCTAAATAAAGACCTAAATTGCTGATTGATTTTGAAATGTTATCTGGCAATGAAATGCTGAACAATTAGCTATGCTCAAAGATTATATATTTCTACTCACAAAAATACAAATGACACCCAATATAAATATCAGGCCCGATGGCGCAGATGGTAGAGATCCTATCTTGTGCGCCAAGGGTCGTGGGTTTGATTCCCACACAGTTTTTGTGTTTGTTCTGTGTCTGGGTATTAAATATATGTATTTAAGTACTATTTTTATAATTTTCTCTGTTGTCTGGCGTCCGCAATACAAGTGCAAGTATGAAAAGTTAAGGGAATTAATTTATATAAATTTATATAAATAATAATATTGTATGTTTATATAATAAGATTCATAAAGGTAGATCTCATTAGATTCATAATGGTAGATCTATTGTCACATACATTGTATGCAGCTTGTAGTTTCAGAACTCACACTTTCAGGGACTGAACTTTGAACAGACTAGAGTTGAGTTACAAAGTGTCCAAACTGTTCAAACTGATATATTGGATTTTCACCCCTTGATCCATCATAGTACACAATAGGGCTCAGGACATGTGTCCTTGAAATCTAACACTGGTGCAGCTAGTATATTTTATTTTCATTTCATTCCAGAAATGGACCATTCTTGATCTCCAATTTGGCATTCCATTATTTGACGAGGCCCTGTGCGAAAAAATATGTCAATGCATAGTTGACAGGATAGCAAATCCAGATTTGTGAGTACATTTTTAAATTGTTTTATCTATGTTGAAATGTGTAAAAACCGTATTTTTAATGTATATCTATTGTTGATAGGTTTGAGAAGGTGAAGGAAGACAATGATTTTATTCGGTCTGATGTGCTGAGGTTCGTCTCACAATGTCAAGTGCGTATCAAATATATAAGTATTAGGCGGACCCGGTGGTGCATTCGGTAGTGTTCCTATCTTATGCGCCAAGGGTCATGCCGCCCAATATAAATATTTGTGTTTTTTCTGTGTCTAGGTGTTAATATTTAAGGATTATATTTCTAATTTATCTGTTGTCTGATGATTTATGAGTTTATATGAGATGAGTTCTTAAGATTTGCGCTTAGCAACATAAGATTATGCTTTAATTTTTTCCTACCAATATATTTTTCGTTTTGTATCTTATCAGAATTGTGTCAACATTTTCAGTACTATCCAGGAGAAGAAATGGGCATTGTAAAGAGAGGCACCTTAGTGCCTCTGCCGCGACGGAATCTCGTATTCGAAAATGGGAAAATCAGCGAGTGGGCTGGCAAATAATACTGTTCTCCTCGCACCTGACATATCCACACTTTGACGAAGCCTTGTGAATGAGACAAATATATTTGTGAATACGGTTTCGAGCTTTATTAGTATGAAAATAGGTGTGTAGTGCTATGCGGACTGCGTTTTAAAGTATGTAGAGTAGATATTGCATCTTAGCGTCCAACTCTAAGCGGAGGCAGCCATTTTTTATTGATGTATGATTAAATGTGTAGTTATATGTATCTATTATAATAAAACTACATGTCTGTTCTTAATTTGAGAGTTGGCCACCAAACAATGAGATATAAACAGGGAGAGCAACAAATGCTATATAAAAAAGTATCGAGTACTATATGTATGACTTTAATATATCATATATTATGGATTTACTTATTTGAATGCACTTGTTGAAATAATAATGTTTGCCTGAAGCACAAAAAACGAAACAAGATAATTTTTTTTAGATATTGAGTTTCACATAACAGTAGGTATCTAAAATTAATTAGTATGTTCTTATTATATAGTTCTTGTTTAGGTTCTTATCGACTAAAAACAAATTATAATTTTTACTACCAGAACAAAATGATAGAAAGTAAATTTTTATCAAGGCGGTTAAATTAAGGTATAGGTGATATTCTTTTAAATTAGTAACGTCATTACTTTTATATTATATAATAATCACTACACTGTACAATATAATTAAATGTCTATTTTAATGTTCCTAATATAGCTATCATAACTTAGTTGTTTGCCTCAAGCTAAACCGAGTATATGTATATATATACCATCTTGTCAATTAGATATAGTAATAGATATTGTACAGAATTATGATTAGCAAGATAAAACCTTATTTTTTGTTGTTTAGCAATGTTACTGTACAAAGCTCCAGGATGGACACGTTATTACATTAACCATAAAATGCCTTAACACATCAGCCATTGGAAGTACACTGCTGGATATAGGCCTTCCAATGAAAGGGAGGATTTTGCCTATAATTCTCGCGCTGGACTAGCGGGTTGGCAATCACAGAGTGCAGCTTTCGCGACGGGGACGCTGTTTCCCATTTCCACCCTGTACATTGGAGCTCCAGTGTAGCTCCAATGTACAGGGTACATTCGGATGGATATACTCTTTAATAAACCTCAGCCGCCTTTTACGACACCTGGTACAGAGGGAGGTACTGTTCTACTCTGCCGGCAAATTACGGCTTGCCTTTAGTTACATTATAACTTATCACAAATGACTATAAATTAAGTCGTCTCCGTCGGCTGAAGCTACACAGAATTTAGAGAATTTAAAGGTGTACGTAAACACTACCAACTTATTTAGAATTTCAGGAAATAAGTAACGTCTGGCGGTCCTGTGATTATGGACTGCAACATTTTATGAAAATTATTACTTTGTGTACTTAGATCGAATATATAATATTATTCATAATATATTTTGTTGAAGTATGTAATAGAAGCTTATGTTTGTCTATAATCGCTAGTAATCTAGTGAAGAGCGTAATTTTACAATTGTTTGTTCCATTATGTATATTATTTTTTATCTATTTATATTGTATAGAGTTAACGCCCTTCTGGAAACTATATTAATTAAAGACTTCCGTAGATATAGAGTAATTATTGTAAATAAGTATATATTTTACATTTGATTCAATGTTTGGTTTAATAAGATTTTATTTAACACGATGTAGTTATTGTGTATAGTATGTGCCATCCTTTATCAACGATTCATAATAAAAAAATATACTACTGGAAGCTGGTTCCATGCTGGCTGACTGTACAGGTTTTGTTTAGGCCGACGAAAGTTAAAACTACGTTTCCGGCTTTGTATACACAAGACGTGATACAATTTACTGTAATGTGCACTAATTTAATAGTTTTTAATCATCTTTACCAAATTATCAGCTACTAGGGTCTGACTTTCAGAACCATATACATACATATATGGTCCTTTCAAAATGGTTCTCCAATAAAGAAAAAAATGATCTTATAAACAGAAAAGTTTTGGTCAAATCTGCTGTTGGAAATGTAAGTTTTGTTTTAGCAGTTTCTTCTATATACAAACTAGCTGATAAGTATATTAATAAGTAAAATGAAAGAGATTATATTATTTACTTTTAAATTACAAGAGTGTATTTATATAAGTATGCAAATATGTGTCAGATTCATAACACTCATTATCAGTATTGGTTATTTTATTAAAAAGATATTTTATTTACTGTTATACCGCTGTATATAAAACTAATAATTACATGGACACGTTTGTTTTTATGCGTGTATTGAGCACTAATTGAAATAAATAATTTTAAAGAACTTGTTTTTTGTTTCCTGCTCAGAGTCCTTTTAGAAGTAAACCTATTAGACTGTTTATTTTCGGAAACATAACTCACTACTGCGCCTAGGCAGTTATAAATAAACTAGCATTCTTATGTAAATCCTTTGCAATAAATATATACGGGGAAGTTAGAAGAATGTACGGATATCTGTGATACTCAATTGTGAATCAATATTATGCAGATTATAATTTTCAAGAACATTCACCAAAAGGCCGGCGGTAGCTAGTCATACCTATATAAGATACAGAGAGTTGTAGATGATATGGTGTCATTTAGCATAAATTAATTTTGTGCAAGTACAGTCAGTAGAAAGTACACAAAGCAACAGATGAACCTACACAATTTGAACTCAATGTTTCGAAATCTAAGAAAAATAATTATATTTTTTGTCAATATTATACAACTGCTTTTCAACAGCTTTACATCGCAGTTTATAAACTTATTAAAATTGTCGCGTTGCGGCTATAGGTTTTAAACTTGAAAATTGTTTGTACTAATGATTTGTTGAAATACGTTTGCAACGATGGGTTTCATCACTAAAGTTCATAGACAAAACCTATAGATTTTATAGAGCCAAAGAGTATTGTATAAATAGCAAGCTATAGTAAACTTTGTTACATTGTCATACGGACTGTATTGACATAACTTAAGATAGCTCGTTGCGTTATCTGTACCTGTTATGCTTTTTAGTAATTTTTTTTGTGAGTTGTTTTGGATAGTTTGTATTGACAGTGACAGCTCCAGATTTCGTAAAATTTGTGCAAATTTTTCAATTTTGTTTAAATTAAGTCTCCTTGCAGTTTTTGAAGTATAACTACTTTAATCCTGGCTTTACAGCGTCAAGACGACAATAAAATCATGGAAGTTGACCAATATGCTACTGACTGGTCGTACACCGGCGAGGGGTCACGACTGCCTCTCATTGATGAGTCGTCGACATTGGTATCGCAGGCCCCGAAAGATAGGTAAAAAAACAACATCAACTTATAGAAAAAAAAAAGATTATATAGTTTTCTCCTTTAACGAAAGTTGTATTTTGCGCAGTTCAATCATACAACTTCGTAGGTTGCTTCCAAAAAAGGTCAACACTGTTACGGCCTAGTTGTAAAAAGTTAATAGCGTTATTCCACCCACACTAATAGATCAGTACTTACGGCTATCGAAGAATAATCTTATGATGACTAATCTTAGGACAGTAGGTCTTAATATTTAAATTTTGGTGCTATATATTTAAAAGTACTTTTTCTAGAAAGAAATCGAAATTTCCCAAACAGATGGTCGCGGCGGCGTCCCAGATGCTGGGATGTTGATAATTAAATATAATATTTAAACATACAAAAATAATCAAGCAATATAGATTATTTTGAAATATTGAGTCCAAAACACTTGTGTTCCTATTTTTGTTATGAAACTTTTATGAGGTTTTCTGTTTAATACACATATGTAGCATATTTTAAGATAAATTTGCAAACATAGATGTTTTTTGGCCACACAACCATAGCACTATTGTTCATGACATTAAATATAAATTACTATTGTATTCCAATGTCTTCTATGCTTCAATATTTTGTTTTAACAACTATCTTTTTACATAATTATTTATGTGGTTTGCTGCTTCCTGTTTAATATATTTCCTGTTCTTAGGCAACCAAAAAAAATGTATTTTGCAGTATTTGATGTAAAATATTATAATTATGTTTATATTGAGCTTCTTTGGTGTTGTATGACATCCATTACACAAGTGCTCTAAGCAACTTATCTCTAAGTCAGGTCAAGAGATGTGGTTTTATACATTTTTTTCTGCCATTTAATCTAGCTATCAACTCATTCTGTCTCCATATGTTTATTCACACATAATGGCATAAATAAAGTAGGTTGTAAATAGAGCCAATAATGGGTTTTGAAATGTGTCTGACAAATTATGAAATTCATAAACATATGTAACGAACTATGTAAGAGACTTTGCAATGTCTTTTGAATATCAATATAAATAAAATGTAATTCCAACCTTACCTTTTACTATAATTGCAAACCTTGAGGAAATAAGTCAACAAGAACAGATATGATAGTGGCAAACAAACAAAGCAAAAAATAAACAAACAATGTCTCAATTAAAAATTATTAATGGAGTAACTAATGTTTTCATATATGCAACCAAAAGGTTTATCCACTAAATAATAACATTTTCTATTAGAATAAGATGAAGAGCTAATAAAAAGAAATGATGTATGTTAAATTTTTCAGACTAATATCGGTGTTGGATCAAGTAGAGATGCGAGTGGAGCGGCTGCGCCGCGACACGGCGCGCATCGAAGAGGAGCGGGACTCTCTGCTCTCTACCCTAGACAGCATCAAACAATCTGATTTGCTTACAGACATTACGGAATGTGAGTCAGATGTGTTACTCAGAGTTTCCTTCTCCCGCACTTTTACACTGCTATGCTTTTAGAGAAACTCAATTCTTTCTGGAATGTATGTATTTGTTGTTTACATAAACAAGCATATATGAAAGACAAATTCGAGTTAGGGAAGAGAGAGGTGTGCCAAGAATGTACACACAAGTGTAGAGAGAGGAGTTAGAAACATAAGTGAAGTCCCAATAGTTTTCACTCATATTAAGCTGTGTTGGATAGGTTCATATTAATATTTCCTTGCAATTTTCTTTCATATGTAACACAACAGCTTTTTTTAAGATATGGTGTAATTTAAAGGAACTTGAGATTTTTATGTCTTGACTCGTTATAATAACCAAGAGATGAATTGGAAATTAGTGCAGTACTATGATGAGAGTAAGATCAAATCCTACTGCTACTTGTGAAGCTTGAATTTTGGCTGATTGGTCATTTTCTAGAATTCATAATATCAGTCCTTTCGTAGTAAACTGTGGTGTACAAAAAGGAGTGTTTCCATATTATACACCGCACAGGGACGGCTGAAACTGATGTTATATTCTTGTTTTATTTATACAATTTGAAAATCTGTGGTGACAGGTGATAAGGATGATATTCTGCGGTACGCGGAGCGCATCTTGGCGCGCGCCATGACGGTGGAAGTGGCTGTAAGAACTGACCGCGATCCGCAGCAGGAAGAGGCTCTTCATCAGGTCATTATACCAAATCAGTTCTATGGTCTAGTGTAATTTTAACAAACTCTAAAAAGTAATTTTAACATTATCACATTTATAAATGCTTATTTATATTTATGATAAATAGTAATTTTTCATTATGAAATTGCCTCTGTTCATTAGTACTTCAACTTGTTAATTCACAATGTTATCTTTGCTTTTTTGTTATTATTATGTTAACAAACAAGCTATGCCTATAGAGTACTCGGATATTATCACAAGGATAGTAATTCTGCCAGCCTTGTTGAACACAGCAATGCGAATACAGATGCTTGGCGGTATTAAATAGGTGAAAGTGAAGTACAAATGCAGATGACCTTTGTGGGAGGTCTACATCATATAAATGTCCGTAACTCAATTGTTTCAATTTATCTCGGAGTCGAGAATAGAAGATAAAATAAAAAAAGACTGAAGAGTATAACAGGCTGATGGCCTGCTTGGCATTTATGGACTATGAGAAAGCCTTCAATTTGGTTGAGATGTGAGCTGTGGCAATATGGTACCGTTGAATCTCTTCAGCGGTGCCATATTGACTATCGATACATTGAAGTGTTAAAGTGTTTGTATGACCTACTACTACTATTCCTCTCAAAAGGGGTGTTAGACAGGGAGACGTCATTTATCCGAAATTGCTTAATGCCACTTTGGAAAACGCCTACAAGTTCCTGGAATAGCTAGGATTTGGCATCTACATTAACGGCGAATACATCACTCACCTTCGATTTGATGACGATATTGTGGTCATGGCAGAAGCGATGGAAGCTTTAAGTACGATGCTCGAAGACCTCAATCGAATTTCTCAACAGGTGGATCTTAAAATTAACACAGAGAAGACTAAAGCAATGTGTAATGCTCATGTTGTACCCACCCCAGTTTTAGTTGAGAACTCGTTTCTTGAAGTTGTTGACTCGGATGTAAACCTAGGACAAATAGTCGCCGAATCCAACTCGGCTGGGCAGCGTTCGGAAAACTGCGAAGCATTTTTCTCGTCCGACATATCTCAGTGCCTCAAGTCGAAAGTTTCCGACCAATTTGTATTACCAGCGATGACCTATGGCAGCGAAACGTGGTCTCTTACCATTGGCCTTATTGGCCAACTATAAGTAGTTCAACGAGCTATGGAGAAGGCAATGCTCGCAATTTCTTAACGCGATCGAATCAGGAATGATGATATTCGTAACATAACCAAAGTTACCGACATTGCCCGGCGGATTAGTAAGTTAAAGTGGCAGTGGGCAAGGCAGTGGTACGCAAAATCGATGGCCGATGAAGTCTTAAGATTCTGGAATGGAGACAACGTACCGATATGCGTAGCTTAGGGCGTCCACCCGCAAGATGGACAGATGATCTGAAAAAAATCGTAGGATCGCGCTGGACACAGGCCGCATACGACCGGTCCTATTGGAGATTGCCTTATGTCCAGCAGTGGACGTCTTATGGCTGATATGATGATGTTGATTTCGGAGTCAGATCGATGTATGAGATGTGTGAATTTTGACGTTGTGTAAAAAAATGTTTTTATAATTTAGGTCAACATGTACATCGACCAGCTGGTGATGTCCGTGCATGAGGACACGGTGTCGGCGCACGCACGCTGCCAGACGTATATGAGCGCGTGCACGTCGCAGTCGGACGCGCTCGTCTCCGACAAGAATTTCGAGACCGCCATATTGGGCTGCACACTCGATGACCAGAAGCGTATCAAGAAACGCCTGCAAGGCCTCCTCGATTACTTCTCCAAACTTAACGTGACCACGTGCTCATGAGTCTAGCAGTTGTCGAGGGCCTTCGAGCGGCTGTAAGCGCCCGGCTGCTCGGCCTTGTGTGTGTGGACAGTGAACTGTTTGTGCTCAGTGTGTGATACGTAGAATTTCGACTCTGGTGAGCAGCGTTCCTTATGATTGTGTGTCTTCTCTGTGGTCTGTGAAGTCGTTATTGATTTGCGTCGTAGTGGTTTAGGCAAAGTAGTACACTATGTACCAGGAATATTTAATGAAATCACATTAAATTAAATGTAACAACATGTATGCATAAAAAATATGCGTGTGCTTCTTTGATTAATCCACATCGGTGCTTTAATAGTCTTGAGTCATGATATATTTTCTGTTCTAAATATTCATAGACATGTTGTACCAAGAATTAACAGCCACAAAGACATCCTAAGACGCATTTTACGTAATAATGTTTTGTGATCTCTGTACCTCATGTATTCATACCTCTACTGTGTGTTCGTAATAATAAAATATGTTGTTATCATTCCTATGTTTACAGGATTTATGGGTTGTTGATTCAGATAAACTTTTACTCCATTGAAATACAGTACTGGTGACCCAGTTGGGTAACTTTAGCCTGCATGAAAGGGTAAAAGTGCTATTAAATTTCTTCTTATATGAACAAAGTTTCTTACACAATTTTATATAAATTCATAAGGAGCTGTTAGTATATACAATGCATTAGATTTAACTTCTGTAGTACTGTACCTTTAGACACTGGAGCGCAATGGTCACTTGATTTGTGATGTTTATATATGTGTTAGTAATATTGTTGTGATTATCTTATCTATTTTGTGAATGTTTGATGTTACATCACTGGAATATATCTGTGGACATGGAAATTAAGTAATGTAATAAGTGAGGTTTAGTGGACATTAAAGGCGTTTTTTACTTTGCTATTAGCATAATTTAAACAATGTCACTATAGTTCACGTGCATTGTAAATTAGCAGCGAAATGTTGTCGGGCCCCATTAATAAGTCAAGTGGATATAGAGGAACATAGGATGATAAGGATATGGGATACTATAAAGGGCAATGGGACGCGTTAGCTAGGTCCACAGATATATATGTTAAGCTATGCTATACAATGCATATGCATATATTTTTCTACAAATTTGGCCTATGTCTTCACACAGCTTATAAATACATGGCAGTGTAATATTCTATTTTCTGTTAATGAAAAGTATTATAAATTAAAAGTACTTTGTATATCCATGTGTGAATGTGGTCTTTTCTATGTACAGATTTTATATCCCAAAATCTGTTGAAAATGACACTTTTGTTTATCAAGCTTTTTCTTTTTTTTATTAGTAAAATGTCAGCAGTGATGTACATGAAATATTATATCTTTACGCATAGTTATTATACATGGCCAGTATTTCAATTGTTTTTTTTAATTGAATAAACTGTGGAAGAATTACCTTCAGGGTTACTGTTAGATTTGATATACAAACTCTAAACAACTCTTTGAATAATGTTCTGAAGTGTAATGACCAGAAATTTTATCTAAAATGTGTCTGTGATTATCAATTTTGACAGTAGACCTTATATGTGGTTTTAGGATAATTGCGTACTTATCTTATTTTGTAGCAGGAAAATGAAGGCTTTCAATTCTATTTTTTTTTAATGGGATGCTCAATGGGTTTGTAGGATTAAACATGTGTTGAGACACATTTTTGATAATCTTATAAATTCGTTTTAGAATAATAATAAAATAGTATAACTGTTATAATATACTGTTTAAAATAATACTGGTCTAAAAGTTGGCTTTGTGATTTGATAACTTTATTAAAAATTTTTAGCATAATTGACAGTTATTAATTTTAGAATAATTGAGATACCTAACACATTACTGGATTAGAAAATTTAATATTTTTAGTCTATAAAATTTTTTGATTTATTTTATTTAAGAGAAAATAAATTTGTAAGCCAATTTCTTAAATTTGGTTTATGTAGTAAACTGAAGTAGTAGTTGTTTTTGATGTAAATATGTGTGGTTGTTCACTATTTATGTGCTTCTACAAACCTGCACTATTTGTGTGCAAGCAAAAGGAGTAAAACTATGATAACTAATAATTATCATCATAATAAGTCTGTGTTTTACACATCAAGATTCTAATGTGTCAATATTCTTTGGTACTAGATTTCGTTCGATACCTGTACTTTTGTACTGATACAGCTTATTCAGTATATTAGTATCTTACGGCTCTTATTATATCACATAGTTTCGATTAACCACTTTTGGGTTGTTTATGAAAAAGAATAAAACATCACATAATTTAGATTTACCCCCTCATTAAAAAAAAATTACTTAATTATTCATTAAAAATAATTATTCAATAAAAGTTATAATTGATTCATATATCATAAGTCTTTGATTGGGGTAATAATATAACATAAATCTATGTTTGAAGGCTTGCAACCTTGTGCCTTTGTACCCATGTATTTCTATGCAATAACAGTTCTTTAAACATTTTTAGATGGCGCAAGATCTAAAAGATGCGCCTTTCTTTCATGTTCTTTTTTAGCGTTGTCTTCTTATGACAAGCTCGCTTTTTCATCGAGAAATCCAAGAAAGTTTTGCAATGTCTAGAGTACAACAACTCTCTATTTTTAAAGACTGTCAAATTGAAGTGTCGTGCTTTTACCTTCTTTGTGCATGATCGCGCTTAGTTTGGTCACACCAAGAACCACAGGACCCCACGGTTTTCGTTTACTTATGATATCGTACCACGTCCCAGAATTGGTGTTTAGAGCTAATGAGGTTGAGTGACAATAATATGGAGCCACCTGCATTTGTGAAGAGGCGAGGAGTCATTCTTGTGTTGGGCATGAGTATGATTGCATCAAATTACAGTATTTCTACACATAAATTACAATTATTTCTCTAGCAAATAGAGTACAGATGTCACTGAAATTAAATAATGATGAATGTTTAAGCTGTGTAAATTTAAATGTCATTAGATTCGATATAACGCAGTAGATTCTATTAGTTTAAAATAATGATATAATGTCTATAACTGTATGTTATGCGGTATGTCTATTCAGGGCTAATGAAAAAAAAAACAATGATAACTTTATTACACCACACGAAGTAAATTTTTTTTTCAACGACTTCTCATATTTTATGATTATGTACGTACGTATGTACATTTTACAAAAGTAATTTTGTTCTGAAAACAAAAAAATTATCATATTATTGTTTCTTCATACAATTATACATTAGATCTAGCACTATGCGTTGGAGTGCGTATGCGTGCGGAAATTCTTGATAATTTCGTTATAATCGTAATTGTAAGTACATAATTAATGTTTTGTTTAAAAATTGGTCACCTTATGCCTAACGAATTGTATTAAAAACCACATCACATGTTAGCTGTACCCACTATTAAACAATTACATATAAGTAACACGAGAAAAGCTAAATTTAAAAAAATGTTCAAAGTTAAGTTCTAGCAGATGATTTTATTATGAAACGTTTGTTCGTTTATTGTGTTAAAATATGTCAATGAAGTTATTCTATTATTTAGTCGTACAGTTTATGAACATCGCAGGTTGATTGATAATTTGTTTTAATACCTAACTTAAAAATTATCTTGAGGTCTGCTATTTTTGTAGTATATTGATTAAGCAATTTTGTTGTTACATACTTCACTATACATAGGGTTACACATACGGCATATTTTAATATATCTGTTTATTGTTATAACAAATTATATGTTCGCGAAATGCCTTTACTTGGTTACTGCGGTTCTTTGTGAAATTGTTAGAATGGCGTATTCAAAATATAATACTGGCTATTTACACTAGTCTTTTATTTATATTTTACTGCTTTTTTTCTTCTGTCTGACCAAATATTGGAATTTCTAGACGTCAATTTCAACGTCAGCAGTGGCATACTCGAGTCTGTTCAATATTAACGATACTGGATTGGATCGGCTATGGGATCGGAGCGGATAATTGGATTTGTGGACATCAAGTGACAGATCTATTTTAAAACCAATATTAAACTGAATGTGGAGTTTATTATCATATAAAACATAATATATTCAATTCGTGAAAAAATAATTTATTATTCCATTAAAAGTACAATATTTACATAACTTCGTTGCAACGACTTTATGTTCACATAATTGATATAATGACTAATTATGTTAAGTGTTAATGTAGATTAGAAAATATGGCCTGAACGAGGAACAACTATTTGCATTACTTGCCTGTGTGTCCTCGGTCAGAACATGTCACACCGAAAGTGTGTACCGTATGTTAGAGAGCATAAGACTAAATTTCCATTGCACTTTGCAAGTTTTTACACACTAAACAATATGTACACGCTCCACTATCTGACGCTCTGCGATTAAAAACAAAAGAAAGCTGCAGTGACTTCACCAATAGGGTCGTGTAAAACGAGCTACCAAGAAAACAGGGCAATTTTACTGGCTACGTTTTCCTGAGACAGTTTGTTTTGACATTTTCTATTTTACAATGAGACGCGTTTATTCATTTCCGATAATTGGGTGTCTCGAGTTTTCCTACCGGTGGATTTATAGAAAGCAGTAAAGATATTTCAGCTTACGGAAGACGTTAAAATAAACTGCGTCTTTAGATTTAACATTTATAGCTACTGTAGCCACTTAAGGCAATGTTTTTGTTCCAATTGTCCCATCAAAATCCACCTTCTATGAAATGTACTACTATTCAGGAGCGTAAATCAATCACAGTATTCTGCAGGCGTTTTTGAGCACGTTCTTCTTCTTGCCAGGCCGGTGCTTGGCGGGTCGCAGTAGGATAGTCCCATTGCTGTTGTGGTTTGTGAATGTGCCTGTAATTTAAGAACGTAGCCTCAACAACAAGAAAGGGGGAAGTTATAATGTCTTTGGTGTTATTTTAATATTCCGGCAATAACTTAAGTTAGAGACTTAAGTACATACATATTACTTAAGTAACGGCATCTTCGGCTTGAGCGGCCGTGGCTTGCAAGTGTTACGTTTGGTTGGGTTTGCCTAATTGACGCAGCGTTTACGTAAATAATATGTAGTCCCAGGTTAACAAATAAGAAACAATTAGCGATTCATTCCGTTTATTTGCGCCGGCGATCGAAGCGTGTCGTTGCGCGGAATTCTCACAAAACACTCATTATAAAAATCGGTGCAACAAACGTGATCTCACACAAGGTTTGTTAAGCGCGGATAAATGGAGCGTCAAGCGGCACTTTGCGATCGTGGGTCAGGGACTACAAACATTCGCCGGCGAGTGCCCTGTCTACTTAAAGAATGTGGGTGGAAATTTTGTGATTGCGGAGCGACAGTGAGACGAGGTCTAATAGCCGGATTAGTCGGGGACGCTGCTGTCTATTATCTATAGTCTGACAGTAGAAACGTGTTCTATGTATAACCTATGACTGGTGAGACACACGGCGGCAGCGCGCCGTCGGCAGCGGCGTCTTCGCGGCGCATGTCGGCGAGGCAGCGCGCTGCGAGCGCGCGAAACACTGCGCCCACGTTGACGTCCTCCTTCACGGACGCGCGCATCAGCCGGCAGCCCAGCGCGCGCGCCACCAGCTCCGCTTCGTCTCTAGATGCAGGAATCACTTTACTAATACTGAGGCGCTGCATACTCAATACACACTGCGTTATGTCAACGAATTCAACATTGAATTTACGCTAAAATACTTTGTCGACTCTTGCAGCTGGCGGCGATGCACAATTTTCTTGTAACACTCAGGGTAATTTCCTGAATCGGCTGGTATTTATATTAGACTAGACTGGACGTTGTCCTGTCTTGACTAAACTTACCCACATGTTAATCATGAAAAAAATGGGAACCATAAATTGAGAATTAATATCTTAAGTTGGATCAAACTTTACCCAGTAAGCAAACATTTATGAAAATCGGATCAGTAGTTTAGAAGTTCGCCCTAACAAACAATGTGACACATTATATATATATATATATATTAATATATACAAAGATATAAATTACTAATTTATAATATATTATTTTGAAAGCTCGCTACGGATTCTATAAGATGTCACCGACACATTTTATGTGTTAATATTTATAATTTAACTTTATAAAATTTACTTTGAGTTATGAATAATTGATATTCAAATTTCTTATTTGGCCTCATCTTCAGTACGCCTCCATATTGTGCTTGCTGCATACATCAGTATTGCGGCAACCACAAGACAGAGGCATATTAATTCGATTAAATCGTCACAGCGGCGCCTATTCCTAGCTTTGACATTAAAAGTACATGTCTTCGGTACTTCAAGTTTAAACCACTTCAATGAAAATACTAGAGTTGATGTATCTATATAAGCTACACAATGGTTCAATATCCTCTAGACTTCTTTCTGATATCAGTGTTAGAATTGCCAACAAATCTTAGGCGTTATTGTCCGTTTGTAACTCTGTTTACCTCCTAATACAATAAATAAATAAAAAATATCTACTTACGGTCCAACGACACATTGGTCCATCAGGTCTATTTTATTTTGAACTATTATGGTCGGGATCTCGCCGCATTCATTTTCTACCTGAAAAAAAAAATTAAACCAAAATTATATAAATTGTAACTCTAAAATCATTTGATTTATTAAGCTCACCTGGTTTCTTAAGTTTGTATTAGTAAGTAAAAATAAAAGAGGGGAGAGGAGATATTTGGATAAATAAAAACAAATATGTTTACGTACAATATTGTAATTAATGTAATAAAAAATGTTAATTAAGTATTTAAGTTAAATACATCTGTAATATAATAAAATAAAAAATAATAAAATGCTCAGCTCTCCTTATAAGAGCGAGCAATTAGGGCTCCCTCCACGGCCTGACATTATTTCAAGACCTTCGACGAACGATTCCACCTCCGCACGACTCGGAAGAACCTTCGAGAGCAACACACCCCGGCCGCCAGATGAACAGTTGATTCCCACCACGTAGTTGTCGTCTATACGCTTGAATATGTACTTGGTATACTTGTGCTCACAATCTCGGATCATAGTCTTTACTTCCCCTTCACCATAGTAAAACAGATGCATCTTTTTACCCGCACTATTCTTGTAGTTAGATTCTATGACAGTTTGATTGGTTAAGTCCAATGCGCATCCATTAATGGTGACTTCCTGCGGTATCGCTTTCTTAAATTTTATCACTTCACAGATGTCTCTTTGCCTCTCGATGGGGGGCCAATAATATACTGCGTACCTGTCGCCATCCAGCGTATTCAGGTCGAAGTTTTCGCCCGTCTTGTAGTATTCTATACACTCTTCCTTCCTGTATGTTAGTACGACGGTTACTTCGCACAACAGAACTAGGAATACAAACGCGGTGCGCTTTCTCTCGTACATCTTCGCAAATCGACTATACGTTTGCGAGATGAATGTACTCCGTCCAAATATAGGTCCGGGTAATATAAACAAGCCGTACATACACGCTGGGTGTGTGTGTTCGAGATATGGTAGCGATACTATAAGCTTTGCTCGCTTTGATTCCTTCCATTGATAGCGAGTTATTCAAACAAATGTCGTCTCTACACGGGCCGCGGTAAGATTACGCTATTTGATAGAGCGTTTAACCATGTGTATTAACGAGTGTAGTTCTCTTCTTAGCGGATCGAAAGTCACGACTTTAGATAACGTGAGAGATGCGCTTATTTTAATTATTCACTTCAAGATACGCTGGTCGACTTATGTACTCACTTGTATGTATCTAGCGGGCTATCTTATTACAATAATTTATCACTAGTTCGATGAATTTTAATACGTGTTTGCTTTTATGCTGACGCTCGTATTTTACTGAATTTTATAATCAACTGTTTGGCAAAATAGTTGTGACGATTGGTTTGGTAGACATAATTACATAACATATCTACCGAGTCAAATCACGGATTTATCACAATTTTGAACGGTTTGAATTAGGCTGTCACTAATTTAGATTGATAATTAGATAGCATTTGCGAAAATTGGCTTAATGATACCGTGAGCGTCATGTTCCCTGGTTATTACGTCTATTGTCATTTTCTGTTCGTAATAATCTGGTGAAAGTATGGATCCTGACATACGGACCTTCAATGTTAACATTCTGAAAATATTTATTTTAAGATTTTCTTAAAATATTTAAAGACCTAATAATTAACATTTCTAATAAGGTACTATTTCAAATTGTTGAATATTACTTAGCTAACGAGTATAATGTGATCACAGCACGCGGTACATTGCGTGTTTCAGGAATTAGCAGAGTTTGCCTGCATTAATATTTTGGTATTAACTTCGTTTTAGGATCGGGACGTGACGTACCGGCAAAGTAGAATGTGTACCTCAAGTCTATACTAAATGCTCTATGTTTAGTTCTAATCTGTATGTGGACAAACCTTAAGTTTCCAAGAGTGCAGAGCAAGGAATGAGTCCCGATCCGTAGTGGAGAAGGCAAGCACACACGCGTGCGCACCACGATAATACGCCTTGGTGATGGCGTCGAACTCCTCCTGCCCGGCCGTGTCCCACAGCATCAGCCGCACCTCTTCGCCATCGATTCTAGAATTAAAGTATTTGTATTAGATAAGCTAACCCGACAGACGTCGTCCGGTCTTATATTGCGATATAAACTATCCTATCTCTTAAATTGGATCAAAATATAAAGCAAACAATTGTTAAAGTCAATTTTGTTGTTTGTTTAGAAGTCTAGTCCCTGACAGACACCGTGACAGACACAATTAACACACCGTTAAATAATAATAATAACTTTATTCAACAACAAAAGGAAACTTAAACTAAAATACATTTTGATACTTAGGTACCTAAACTAGGTCTAGCCTGCTCTTATAGGCACCTAGCAATAGCAGTGTTAATATAACAGTAATGTTAACATTGCTTTTTGGCGGTATAATAGGCCTAGCATGGCCTTCTGGCAAGAGAGGCAGTGAAATTAAAGGGTAATGTGATTATTTTCTTTTTAATTGGACTAAAACCGTTGCACAATACAGTTTATAACATAAGAATCAGTGGTAAGTCATATACTAATCGTGATATAATATCTTCAAGTCACAAGGTTGGCAGTGCGCTAGTGATATCCTTGTGATATTACGAGCGTCTATAGACTGCGGTGACGTTTACTATCAAGCCTTTTTTTTACCCGAATTAATGAAAAAAAATAGTTTTCATCTAGTGGTGCGCTGAATTGTGGGGAATAGATAGAAATGTATTTTATTGTCAAAATGACGATAGACCTAAAGAAATTCAAGATACATATCTTTTATTACAAATGAAAATAGGTTAGGCCCGTTTTTTCTTTCATGTAAGATATATACGTATGATTATTAAGACATACTGTCTTTAACATTCCACAGCGAGAGCCAATGTCCATTCAATAAAGACATTATAACAAAATGTGTGCATTCATTTGGTTTTGTAGCTACCTAACTATTATTTACATACAACATTAAAACATACCGCTTGGTAGCAAAATGAAGAGGTTCTTAAACGTTAAAATGTGTCATAACACGGCCCTGACAGGGCGTGGTAGATCGAGTAACGGCATTATAATTTTTTATATGGAACATATTTAATAATGACAATATATGTTATTTGATTTGTTAATAAATAGCTACATACATTATAGATAGATACTATTAATATGATTACTATTATATTTACTTAAGTTATACATAATATTGTTTTTATTGTCATTGGAAGTCACTGCTGGACAAGGGCCACTCCAAAAAAAGAGGAATTGTGCCCATAATCGCCGCTCTGGGCAAGCGTGTTGGCAATCGCAGAGCGCAGCTTTCGCGTCGGGGATGCTGCTGCCCATTTTCACCCAGTGCATTTGAACTACGCTGTCTCGGATGGACCACCATCCTTAGTCGGCTCTTACGACACCTGGTACAGAGGGAGGTACTATACTACTCTGTCGGTACCTCACGGCAATTGTAATCTTATCTTATTATTAAAACTTAAAAATATAATATATTTTTTTGGTTTAATGGTTAATTGAAACAACCATTTCTAAAAAATTATTTTGTAGTTGTTGTAACGCCTACATGTAAAACACGCAGTCTTGTACAGGACTAGCCGCGTTTTATTTTTTTGTAAGCGAATGTAAGAGTAATGAATTACGCGTAGGTACAAATAACAACTCAGTTCCTCGTGCTCGCATTTTGGTTGGAAATTTTATTTTCTACAATAATAACAAAACTTTCTTTTAGTTTGTTTCCAGTATTAGTTCAGATCAACCAAGCTACACCCAATTAAGGAATATAGTAATAACTTATAAATAATAAGTAAATACTTGCATTATTTTTTATTTTATTTAACTTTATTGCACAAAATGTTACAAAATGTACAAACGGCGGACTTAATGCCAGATGGCATTATCTCCCAGTCAACCATTACACAAAACTGAAA
>JACJUM010005602.1:12186267-12282723 GCA_020976665.1 Heortia vitessoides
CAACACAACATTGGCCGATTTTTTAAATTTTTTTGATCAAACATTAACGAAGAATAAGGAGCACCACACGGGTTCAATGAGAAATTATATGCTCTAAGCGGTGCAATTGCAGTCGAGACTTGCACGAAGGAACGTCCAAAACGGAGCAGAACAGAAAATCTTTTCCGCTCGCTGAAGGTCAAGTTAGGCTATAATTCTTCTTTCAACAACGAAACAATACGAAACGGACGGAGTTTGATGAAATGCTTACTCTATCTGTCGTTCGAGGAAGTCAACTCCGATGGTCTTCTTGTAGTCGCGCGTGAAGGTCCCTCGGCAGTAGCGCTGGATCATGCTGGACTTGCCGACGCCACCGTCGCCCACGATCACCACCTTCAGCGCCACCTCCAGCTCCTCCTCGCGCATCCTCGCACCATCGACGCTCGCGCGAACATTAGCGGTCAGTTATGTTCCTGTAAAGAGAGTTTGGGCTTCATGATATTAGCCATAAAAAGTTGTCGAAAGTCATCGAAAAGTAGTTGGACAAAGGCCTTCCCAAGATAGGTCTTAGATAGGATAGATCGCAGAGCGCAATTTCGAGACGAGGATGCTGCTGCTCATCCTAATACTGTATTATTTAAGGTCCGCTGATTTGGACGGATACACTGCTATCTGTCGACTCCGGTACCTCTTTCACCTCTTACTAAATCTGGTACAGATACTATACTCCACTCTACTCCACCGGTACCCCATGGCAACCTAATTTAAGTTTTAAGTAACCCATAACCTAATTTTTCACCACCAGTTTTTTTCTGCAGATTCCTTTCTGGTAGGTCATGTAATGAACCTATAGTAAACTAAGAACTGTGTCGTCTCTATTAGCGATACCAATGCATTTATTTACTTCTTTATTCGAAATACTAATATTATTATCTTTTTTCATTATTATTTTGTTGAGATTGCGAAATTGCTTGTTTGCCTACTTGATTAAAGTAATTTTGTGTTTAGTTTAAGGCAGGTCTAATTTAGCACTATATTCAAGGGCCAGATATGTAAAAGGCTTCTCCAGTTTAATGCCCCGCAGGAAGGCTCTCCTATAACCTCCTGTGAAGATGGCTTTATGGAGAGTTTAACATTTGTAAATAAAAAATGCATTAAACAATGAAATAGAGTATATTAAATCAAAAAAAATACAAAATGGTATTTTCTAAATATATCATGTTCTGTTAAATTAATAATTGTAAATCATTATAATACATTACATACAGTTAGCCAAGTGCCCCGAAAGTTCATGATCCACCTCTGCCTATCTGTTTGGTAAATATTTATCTCCTAGGGTCATCAGGGTCGTTTGCTGCATGATAAATATAGAGTTAAGAAATCAGTTCCAGGAAATGCTATTGTTTTCATTTTTCGACAATTTAAAAGTGTTTATAACAGAATATATAATATAGGTAACATGATATTTCTCTTTGAACATTTAAGCTTCTCTATATAATTGGCGCTTGGTATATCTAGATATACGTGATATAGATTATTACATTTCATTTTCCTTTTTATAAATGACAAATAAAAAATGAGGTTAAAGATCCATGATATAAATCAAATTCTTATTTTCTTGTGGAAAAATCCATATTTTTTACTACTTTAGCTAGAACTAGCTTTTAGAACTTTAATACTAACTTTGCTCCCCCTTCTTTCCCTCTTCAGGTATAATTTTTGAAAAATATATTTTAAACGTGTTTTATGACTTTCAATGAAGAACTTTTGTAATGAATTGTATTCGAAAAGCTTCAAAAATAGAAAAGTTCCATACTAACATTGCACCCCTGTAGGGGGTGAATTTTTAAAAATTCTTTCTTAGGCGCTTCCTTGCCTTATAAAAGGAATCCTTATGCAAAATTTCAAGCTCCTAACCTTTATAGTTTAGGCCTTGCGTTGATATATCAGTCAGTCAGTCAGGTCAGGTTGTCCTTTTATATATATAGTTGGAGAGCATTAACACGTGTCATCTTATTGAACCAAGAAAAAACAAACGACAATCTATGTACGATCTTGTATTATTATGCGAAGGATTACGTTTTTTTTATTTACAGATTCACCGAGATTGTCGTACGAGCGCAGACAATCGTGACTTCCATTTTAATAGGCGTCCGCCCGCAAACCCAGTTCTGAAGTGTTTGCATTTGTCAACTATTGGAGTCGTTCATTTGCTCGTGACAATGGTAAACAGAAACCTGTTCTGCCATGTCCACAGTGAATCGTTCATCAGACAATAACTGGTCAGACATTCACGAAAGATAACTATAAATTATAAATTTCCACAACATGTCATATATTGACCTGACTCCGTGGGAAGTCGCTTAAAGCATTTGTATTATGGACGCCAGGCAACAGAGGAATCACAAATATACTACTTAAATACATATTCGTAATACCCAGACACAGAACAAACACAAATATCATCATATGAATATTTGCTCTGGGTGGGAATCGAACCCTTGGTGCACAAGATCACTACCATCTGAGCCATCGGGCTCGTCTGTAGATATGTTAATTTTATAATCGTTCTCTCGCGTCTTTAATGCGAGGATTTATGTTATCCGATTTTTACAAAACACCTTTCTTATTATAACGATCATAAATACTTAGAGAACTCATGGGAAAATGTGCTACATTGTTATGCAACGGATGTTCCGTTATGGACTAACGCGTTGATTTAATTGGTCGTTACCATTGGATTCAAGATGAGGAAAACACGGTGTTATCATCGAAAACATTCGTTTGAATCTAATTAACAGCTCGATTTGATTTGTTTTAACTAATAACGCGTGCCACCCGTCGATATTTAAAAGTTAAGAACCAATGTATGTTGAGCTTTTCTTCGTTTACTTGTCCGAAGTAAATAGTAGTACAGAAATGTTTATAATATAATGGTCAATGATGAAGTCGGCAATAGTAGTTGTCTCGATTGATGATTAGGTGTCTTGTTTTGTTTTTATTTCATCCATAAAGAATTTATTTAATTACGTGATCACTGGAGTTTCATTTACTTAACTTTGGAATGTTCAATATAACTTTGACAGGTTCGAGGGAGTAGACAGTAGTGAACCACTCTTGTGCGCCAGAGGTGGTGGGTTCGATCCTCAGCCATGACTAATATTTATATGATGATATTTGCATGACCTACATGAAAAATTCTTTCTTTATCAGAAAGACATGCGTCTTTGCCGAGCTATATCTATACGTATATATGGTTAACGACTTATATATCAACGCAGGGCCTAAACTATAAGTAATAGAAAATTTGCATATATGCTTTTTATAACGTATGGGAGCACTAAGAAAGGATTTATGAAAACTCAACCCCGTTTTCAAAAATCCTTAATGGGGTAAAACAGAGAAGCAAAGTTAGTATAAATCTTTGCTGTTTTTGAAGCTATTGAAGTTAAATTCAGTATAAAGGTTTTTCACTGAAAATCATGAAAACCGTGTAAAATTTTTTTTTACGAAAATCATCTCTTAATTGGGTAAGAGGGAGACTGACTGAGAGTGAGTTTTTGGGGACTGCGGGGCACTGCTGGTATAAATAAATAATTAAACGAACTCCCACAACATCTCATACATTGACCTGATTTCGCGATAAGTCGCTTAAAGTACTTGTGTTAAGGATATAAGACAAACAGTGGACTCAAAATATTATATTGAAATACATATATTTAACACGCAGGCACAGAACAATCGTAAATATCACCATATAAATATTTGTCCTGGGCGGGGATCGAAACCACAACCTTTGGCGCACAAGACAGGATCACTACCATCGGGCCTGTCGATGATAGATGTAAACTCCACGCGGACGGCAAGCTAGTGAAACAGACGACACCAAAACGCAATGTAATATCGATGTAGATTATTATCTACAGATCATTGGGTATCTGCGCCAGTAAGGTTCTCCCCAATCACTGTGATTTTACTTTCGTCGGCGTTTCTCCGCGAGATTCCGCGCCGTCACGCCGTCACGCCGCACCTGGGCGAGCGTTCCGATTATGTCAACATTTTTATTATATTGCTGGACCGCTAGCCGTTCCTTTTCACAGTAATGAGGCGTGTTAAATTATTTGAATTAAAATATTTATTTTCAAATCCGATTGTCAATTGATTGTTACTATCGGGCGGTGATGTGTCCGATGGCGCATTCGGTAGTTTCATGTTTATCTTGTCCTCCTTACAGTGGGTTCGATTCCCACCTAATACAATTAATTATATGATGTATACTTATTTTTTATGTCAGTGTGTTATATATGTACTTAAGTATAATATTTGTGATTCCTCTGTTGTCTAATAACCTCGAAACGCAACTTATTTCGGAGTCAACACGTTATTGTTTGAATTTTTAAGCAAAAAAGAATTAATATTATCGGTTCCAGGCGGTAGAAGTTTATTACATTGCTCGATGCTTTCTTTTCCAGACAGTGGAGAAAGTTTGTATAGGTTTGTATAAAAACACATATACTCATGTTAAATAAAATTTCACAGTCCGTTGTTTAAGTTTTGTGATGAATCACGAAACAAAAAACTTAACTGAAGCTTATATTTTTCTCTCACATTTCCATAAAATGGCGGCTTAGATATTCGCTATGTTCGCCAATTTTTCTTCTAAATCGTCAACACGTATACCCCTCGCGTGATATAGTTTTTATCACCACAAATCTTTAGACGTTTATAATAAAGCAAAGAGCGCATCACCAATGGAGGACAGTGTTTCATATTTTAGTAACTTCACTATCATTCTCACTCTAGGGTATAAATAGGTGAGCGATTTTTATTAAAGAATTAGGACTCAATATCTAACATGTCGATTGAGGTATTTTAGCAGTTTAGGGTTAGTCAATTTGAAGCTGGGTACCCATGTAGGTAACCTTTGTATCTTTTAAAATTAGTAGTAATATACAAATAAAAATTCTCAAAAGTATGTAAAAATGTAGGTATAGTAAGCGGAGAGACTACAAAATTAAATTAATGCGAGAATCGATGCCAGCGAACGGGTTTTTCTGTTACGCTTTATAAAATGCATAAAACACAGAAAACGAGCTAGCTCTAGACGGCCACAGTCTTTAGATTTTTACATAAATAAGACATCCAGTGAGATAATGATCGTTGTTCTCATGCGCAAAAATGGCGGCAAATAGATCGCGTGCGCATAAGTTACGTCGCATCGACGCTTTAAGGAAGCGGCTGTATAACAATATCAGTTCCTTATCCATTGCCTATTTAATTAACGAACATACGCTTTTTGTTTGAGAATTGCTGTAGTGGATGGAAGTCACAGCAATACCGCAGAAAACAAGTGTTTGGTATTGACAGTGAAGATCTGAGAAAGTGGTTCGACCTCATTTGAAAACTTGATGTGTCGTTTTGTTTGATTTTCGCTCGTTAATGGTCTGGTGTTTAGTTTGGAATCTTGTTAAATTAATGAAGGAACACGGATGTTGATATTCAAAATTAGTAATTAAATAAATATGTTATATGTATTATTATGCATATTCAAGAATTTTTTTATACATTCCACGATTATTAACTATTGTTTAACAATGTACACCGATTACTTGAACGAACAGTATAACTTAACTGTAGAGAAATACTGTACAATGCCAGGCATAACATATTAATTAATCTGAAAATTTAGGGGGTTTTCGGTATGAACAGCGTAACCATATATTTGTGCAGTCATTCTACTTTCATCTATCCTCAAAAGGAACAACTTAAGACATGGGTTCTAAAACTCGTGTATTTTTAATGGTAGCTTCGGTTTTCGAATGGAATCCATGAAGCGATCTAACTTTGCGATTTCGTTTAGTTATATTACATTGCATGAAGTATAATAAATGTAGGTAAAGTGCGACTTTCCTCCGGTGCGAGTACCTCAGACCGCCCGGGGCATGCTTAATGACTTGGCCTTTCCATCATGAGGGAGAGGTTGCTTTGAAAGTGTGACGGACAATCCAACATGTGTTTAGCTTAATGAGTCCATATTTGTAGAACTATATTGTTATTTCCTTTAAGAAAGCCGGTCGAACACATTATTTCCTGCGTCAATTGAGTATTGAATGGAATATTTGAATTATTAACACGTTCACGGCTGATAATAAAACGATGTCTGGCGGCTTTAAATCGAGGTTTGTTAGTTAGTTATCTTAATATTGTCAAAGAAAAGCAAAATTAATAATTCATACGCTTTATTTTATTTTATTTTGGTGTAAGCAATTGGCAAGCATTTACTATTACAAATGTTATTATTTCTTTATTATTAGTTTAAAAAATAGAGATCTGCGTGGTGAAAAATAAGCGAAAAATTGCGCGTACGACGGTCATACAACGTGTCGTGAAATATAAATTACAAAAGCCAATCTCATTGTATAAAATAATACACATATCAAATTTGAATTTGACCCCAGACCCGAAACGACGAGAACGCATAAAAATAAGCCATTAATTTATATACGATTATCAAAATTTTAAATTGATCACATGTGCCAATGCATTAAGTGAAGAAAGATCACCGATACCACCAATAAACTTGTTGTTTTAAGATCGATTCCTGACCATTACAACAATGAATCATGGAACCGTACCATAGTAATATAAAGTACCAGTTGACCCTTTGTTGTGCTGCCCTAACTATATACCCATGATTACCATGAAAAAAATATTGCAACTAGTAATTGCAACATAAACTATCCTATCTGTACACAGTACAGGACCAAACTGTACACAGTAAGCAAAAAAATAATAAATTGGTTCAGTAGAAGTTTATCCGGGGGAAAGACCGTGACCCGTATTTTGTATATTTGTTATTCCACAATAAACAAACTTAATAGTATGATATAAATTGTTTTTACAATGTTTTTTTATAATCTCTTTTGGAAGACTGGAGCCTGAACTAGGCTGAAAGCTTGTGTTTCTGGCCACCGGGTCTCTAATAATTTGATTGTCAACGTATAGTAGCAATGTCATAAGATTACTGTTTATTAATACAAGTATGTACCGTAGATGCGGGTTATTTTGACTTTCAGGGACATCATTTTAATTATATTCATGGAACCTTACAATGGGGTATTTAGAAAGATTAACACTGTAGTATTAAAATGTGTGAGACAAACAGACAGATCGAAGAATATACAATATATGTCAAAATGGTTCAAATAATTGTGAACACTATACCGTTTATATTGCTTTAAGATTAATTAAGGAATTCTGTCCAATTTTGTATAGGCTAAACGGTGGTATAAAAGAAGAAGCTGACTAACTCACTGACCGACACATCAACGCAGGGTCTAAACTGTAAGGGTTAGAAACTTGAAATTCTACACAAAGGTTCCTTTTATAACGTGGAAAAGAAAAAAAAAGATTTTTGAAAAATCACAACCTCGTATAATACTGACTCACGTTTTACCTCTTTAAGGGGTGATTTTACAGCAAGCAAAGACAGTATGAAACTTTGCTGTTTTTAAAGTAATTCGAATGAAATTCAGTATAAAGGTTCTTCATTGAAAGTCAAGAAACATGTGTAAAATATTTTTTTAAGTAATATCTCTTAGGGGAGTAAAGATGATGATGATGGTGATGATGAAGGGGGTATAGGAAGGCTGCAAATTTAATATGAATGTTCTACAACTCAATGCGGGGCAAACCGCGGTGCACTGCTAGTCTAAAATACACAAATTATTGGTATTGGTAACTTGGAACCCTTACGTTTCCAAAACCCTCGAAAGTATAGTCTTATATCATTCTATTAGATATGCAATGGAAACGCTTTCAATAAATGGTGAAATAATAATTACAAAGCTTAAATTTATTTTGAACATAACTTTAAATTTGAGAATCTTTACTAATCATCCTTGATATCCAGAGGCGTGTAATGAAAATGACCACTAATAAGTATGGTTAACGTACGCATATACATACAACATTCCATAATGTAGATCGTAACAGTGAAAACCGCATCCAAATCCGTTCGGTGTTCTGCGGTTCCCGATATTACCACGTACAGACAGACATGTAAATCTAAGACAAATCTTCTTTGCATATATAATTTAAAATGTATTGACGTGTGTATTCATCTATTATATATATGTATATATTATTTATTATATTCTTTAAATATGCTTACAAAGTGCCAAATGCTAAATGCTAGTTCAAAAAAGTGTTTATAAATGTATAGAAACGTCTTCATATAAATTATGTCTTTATGTTACATTAATTTGTACCACTTAACTACTTCAAACGTCATCAAACGGCTTAACGGAAGCCGTTTCTGTAGACGTATTCTTCAATCCGATAGTTCAACTTTTATGTCACCTTCTCAGCTGAGTCCTACCTTTTAATCCAGCCAGTCAAACACCAGTCCATGCCACAACAACGCACACTGACCGAACCAGTGTAGGTATTCAAAATCCATCCGTTTTTATTTTTTCTAAACGTCCCGAACTATGGAAGTCTAGCCTAGGATTGTGCATTAGAGACACCTATTAGAATTAAATAGAGCGCATAGCGAGCAAAAACCCTCAGGAAAGAGTAGCTCATTAATGGGCCAACAAGAGGTGTACAGGTAGAGTTCCGTGAGGTACCGGCAGAATAGAATAGCACCTCCCACTGAACCATGTGTCGTAAAAGGCGACTAATACTACCAGGTGGATGTACGTCAATCCAAAACAGTGCAGCTCAAATGCACAGGGCGGGGATAGGCAGCAGCATCCCCGTTGCGACAGCTGAAACCACCATTCTTGAAGAGGCTTATGTCGTGGAATTCTAATAGCTGGTATGATGATGATAATAAAGTCTACACCTCCGGTGGATTAAACGTCTATCAGGCATTAGATTTTCAAAAGATAAGTAAAACGGTCAGGCATTTTTTTTGTTTCAATAGTGGGTGCAATCCGATACGATGCTGCGTCTGAATGATTGACTAGTTCTTATTGTGTGTGTCACAGCTCGATTGATGACGTCACTGATGGTGATTGACATTTGTATCGTTTTTATCCGGTAACTTAATCACTTCGCTTTATAAATGTATGTATGTTAATGTAAAATATTTCATTTCAATTGCGAGTTTGTCATGCAGGTACGGTCTGATAGAAAATCTTAATTGAGGTCTTTAAGTGTGGTAAGCCTCACACAAAGTTCGTCTGATACCTCATTCTCACCTATTTTTACCGCCAAATAGCAGTGATCTCTGCATTCAATCTCTCATTCTCATTCAACTCTGCAATTAATAGCATTACTGTGTTTCGGTTTAAAGGAGGGCAGAGGCAGTGGTATTACTGGGTAATGTGATATGATATCTTCAAGTCACAAGGTTGATAATGCTCTAGTGACATCCTTGTATTATCCATTATCACCATACTATAGCAGCCGCAAACGTCCACTGCTGGACATAGGGCTCCTCAAGAAAGGGGGGATTAGCCCATGATTACCACGCTGGGTAAGCATGGTGGCAATTGCAGAATGTAGCTTCGCGGCGGGAATGCTGCTGCCCACCCCTGCCTTGTTGCAATTGAACTCGGTTAACGAGTAGACATACCGTCATCTGTTGGTGCCGGTACCTCAATCGCCTCTTGCAACACCTGGTACGCATATTGTATGCTAGTTTGTCGATCTGGTAAAATAATAATAAAAAAGTACGTGCGGGATGTTTGGTTTTGGGTTAGTCAGTATATATTATGACAAGTGTGGATGAGGAATACGGTGGTGTCGGTGCAGGCTGTACATAAACAATACTATTAGAAATAACATAGGAAGGCATCAAACTGTGGACGTCCCACAGCTGATATGAAGATGATTATCCACTTTGTAAACCAATACAGTTTTGTTAAAACCATTTAATCGAAATAACTTATTTGTTATTAAATTGCTCATTATACATTTTTTCGGACTAATCTGATATTGGACTAGTCAAACGGCAATTCCATCGGCACCTGAGAGTTGCTCGTGCCCGTTTATTAAAGAGGGAGCCTATGTCCAAATGTACCCGTGTGCCCTGCGGGGGAAGCCGCTCCACACCGTTCACTATTAAATGAGAGCGCCTCTTAGGTCAGACCTCGGTTCGAGTGGCCGTCGTCGGGGACGGATAAATCATCATCATCATCATATCAGCCATTAGACGTCCACTGCTGGACATAGGCCTCCCCAAGTAATCTACAATAGGACCGGTAGTATGCGGCCTGTGTCCAGCGCGTTCCTGTAGTTTTAGTCAGATCGTCTGTCCATCTCAACTTACTAATCCACCGGGTAATGTCGGTAACTTTGGTTCTGTTACGTATCTCCTTATTCCTAATTCGATAGCGCAAAGAAACTACGAGTTACTTTCAGTTGGCCAATAAGGCCAATGGTAAGATACCACGTTACCATGCCTTAAGTCATCGCTGGTAACACACATTGGTCGAAACTTTCGTTTCTCGCAAAAGATCAAGGCACCGCATTAGTGCGGTTGGTATTCGTTGGCGGGGAAGAGACTGCACGAGTTCGCTGGCAAACGCGGTGTATTGCTTTATAAAAATAAGTTTGTGTGTGAAGTGTTTGTGATTATGGAGGAGCTAATGAGAGGGTGACTGAGGAAGGTGTTTATAGAAGAAATGCTACCAAGCGGATTGTTACTGTGATACGAGAAGTATAAAGCGAAGTCCCCGCAGATGAAATCGCAGGCTAGCTAGAATCTATTAACTCGTTTGGATAGATAAACTCGAACCACTGAATGCATATAAAACTTTAACAAACAGTTGAATGTGGACTATTGTTTGTCCTTTAATTAATGCAAGTAACATAAGTACTATACAATGCATTGAGGTTAATTAGAATCCATTCTGTGCTGGCCGTACCCGACCGACCGGGCGGCAGTGCGTGTAATGTTACCGATACTCGATACACCTACTTGCGGCTGAATTATATTCGATTCGAATAACCGATACAGTTACCGGTTACGGTTCGCATTCGACATCCGGATTCCGCCTTAACGAGTTCAGTGTTTTGATTTTGGAACTAGGGATTCCGAGTTTGAAAACGTCATAACTGTTGCAGGTTAGGTGCCGGTCAGTTTGACATTGAGTAATAGAATTAACTGTCAATTTCATTCATCATTAAGATTCGTAACAGAATCAAACTTACCGATATAGCCCGGCGGATTAGTAACTTGAAGTGGCAATCGATCAATCGATAAATCGTGCAATCGTGCAATCGGCAATAGTGGCCATACGAATCAAAAGAGTTGTAAGGTTCTGAAATGGAGACTACGTACCGGCAAGCGCAGCGTAGGGAGTCCACCCGCAAGATAGACAGACGACCTAACTAAAACAGTCCGCATACAACCGGTCCTATTGAGGATTACTTGGGGAGGCCTATGTCCAGCAGTGGACGTCTTATAGCTGATATGATGATGATGATAATTGTGATGAAATGCTGAGCTACTATACAACTCCGGTGCGACCGGTGCTCTATGCTCGCACTTTTCACTCGCTTAACCTACATAAGGCTCGTGAATTTGATCAGCTGTCGTTGGGGAGTTTTGCGAATTTGGGGAGGGATGTACTGCCTTGCGACTAGAATGTAGTATTGTTTGTGATTGAAAAGTGACAGTGAGACGTTGGCTGTGAGTGTAAGAGAGTTTATAAAAGTATGTAATTAATTGTTGTCAACTTCCAATACCTTAAGAATATCAAGATAAAACTCGGAGGTTTATCGCATAAATGTAATTCATCCTTCTGACACTCAAACCTACAGTCTACCAGGTTTTTTATAACCAATACTGTATGTTGTAAAAAAAGTGTTGCACGCTGATTTTTGCTTAATAGGCCTCTATTGTGGCAACTCAAATTGGTGCAAAAAGTTTCGTAGCCCCAAAAGAGGAAATTCAATAAGCTTATGTCATCTACTCATCACACGGTAATAAACATAGATCTTTTTTTGCTTTTTATTTAACAAAATCGTATGCTTTAGCTATATATTTTTTTAATGTCTGAATGAAGTAAAATAGTCTGCTGTCCTTGAAATCATTTGTCGATGTTTCGTTATGTTCGTGTTAGTCATCGCTTCGTCCAAATTGCAAATATTACCTGACAGATTTTATAATATTTATTTGCTGACGGAAAGCTAGTATTTGAATAATTGTACTAATGCATGAGTTCGAAAAATTCATTCAGTCATTTTTTGCTCTTCTTATTAGTCGTTACAATTAAGAGCAGAGTAGAATAGTACCTCCCTAAAGTGTCGTAAGGGGTGACTATTACTGGCGGTACCAGAGCCGAGAGATGGCGGTATATCCATCCAAAACAACGTAGCTCAAATGCAACAGAGCGGGCATTTCCGTCGCAAAGCTACGCTGTGCGATTGCCACCCTTGACCAAAGCGGCAATTATGAGCAAATTATTTGTTATATATTACCGAGGTAATGCGACTTAAGGTACCAGAATTGACAGATGGCGGTATGTCCATCCGAGACAGTGTAGCTCAAATAGGGTGGGGATGGGTAGCAGCAACCACGTCGCCAAAGCTGCACTCCACGATTAGCCTGCACGCTTGCCCAGCGCGGAAAATATGAGCTAAATTTCCACTTTTCAAGGAGGCCTGTGTCCAGCAATAGGGATGATCACCGTAAATTATTATATGTAAAAATGCCTGAGTGGAATTTCCGTCGCACCTAAACCGCACCTAACTAGAGCTGTGGTTCAATGGTGCTTTCGAACTATTACAGCGCAATTACAGTGCCCGTGGAACATCTAATTTACGGTCGTATCTGCCCGTACTTTCAACTATATACCAAAATAGTAAATCCGCCCACCGAGCGGTTTTAATTAAGCCACCGTAAAATAATTGCGTGAGTTGAGATACGGCTGTATGTAGCGCAGTAGAGTCACCATACAACCTCGAAAAAATATGAAGGCATTTTTTAATGCACACCGATGCAATGAATTCACTATTATAATGCCTTCAATATACAATAAAGCTTTTTATAGACTCAGTCGATACTAAAAGAAAAAGTTACTTAATTTTTTTAATGGTTGTGTTGTGTCCTACCGATACTGAATACAGTTTAAGCTCTTGGCTTGATCTATCTATTATATTTAATCGGTGGATTAGATCTTATAAATCTTTTATAATATTTAAATTATAAATAATGTATAATTATAGGTAATATATATGAAAAGTATAAGTAAATGTTTTATTTTACGCGCAAACGCGTGTAACTTACTGGAGTCAGAACTTCTGAGTCTTCAAAAACGAGTTTTTTTGGTTTAAAAAGCTCTAATAAACAATATATAGGTCCAAAGTTATGGGACTTCGATTGAAATAAGTTTATGTCTTTGTAAACTTCAGAACGGAGTCTAGTCGTTTATATATACGAATCCTTAAAATAAATCCTAAGCCTAGCTACGTTTAATTGACGCCTTATTATTCTCGTGTACTTGAGAAATAATTTATATTATATAGTAGAAGTTATATTCCAGTGTGTATTTCATTTCCGAGGTAAAACGAATATTTTATGCAGAAGATAAGAAACATTCACCTATTCTACTTAAATCTTCTCCATCGTCAAACACAATGTTAATATATATGATGACGACAACGTTACCGATTTAAATGAGCAAAGAAAAAGTAAGATTACGACTTAGAAAAACTTATCACTCAGAAAGTTATTCAATGAGAGAAACTTACAAAGAAATTAATAATGTTATATACTTAGAAGTGAGAGGTGAGAATAGCAATAGCGAGATAAAATTATGTTGTGTTAACTGCACAAACAAATGTGGAGATTATATAAAATTTGAAATCCGACTAAACAACTGGCATTCATAACATAACTCATGAGACTCAATAGCAAGTAGTTCATCGCAAAAAGAAAAAGTACTTCCATGAAAGTATTAAATTCTACAGTTCCAGGATGACCCCGATAAATCAACTGATTCATAAGTAACCTTCAAAGGATAAGGCCTACCTTAAACATGCCTGCCCGCGCCAGTTTGTTATTATTCTTTATGTCTGCTCACAAAAATATCTACAGGATGGTCACCCTTGCCAATTGCTTTATTTTGTTGCATAATATCTTGTCTGATAGACCACCGGTTGAATTTATTCAGCGACCCTCTTAACATTACGGCTCATTTTAACAAGTGACTTTGCAAATTTGTATTTAACAAGGCTGTAAATTGAAGACTGCCCATATTATCTAGATACCTCTTTCAATGTCGTCTGCGTGAGTATCTCATTTGCTTCTATTTCTACCGATTAACTACAGTCCTGTTTGTAGAATAAGCGTCGATCATTTCATCGGGTAATGTGACGCATTTATTTATTTATATTTTTGTACACATGTCGGAAATGAAGTCCGACATGTGTACATCGTATTTTTGGCCTAGTGGTATTGTCGAGTAGTTAACAATCTGGCAAAATAGAAAATAGATACGGCTGTGCATGAATGAAAAAAGTAATTATAATCCTTTCATAGCACATCCTCTTGTCACAAGGTTGACGATACGTTGGTGACATCCTTGCGGTAGCACGCTACTGTGAAGTTTATCATAACGCGAACTGTATGCTTGTTAGCATTCCTAGTAGTACAACAATATAATTTTATTTAGTTCGTGCCCTGTTTACTAGTAATTTTACATTTTTTTATACCTTTTCTCTTTTCACTCTGTCTTTGCATGAAATTGTGAACAAAATATAATTAAAACAAGGAAGTATCATACTCTCTACGCGAACCAAATCGCACGCATCAACTAGTCTTTTATATATTCAAGACTTTCACATTTTAGCTATTAAATTTTCAGTCTACATTTTAGTTCTTAAACAAATCATGCGCGTGTTTATACTCCATTAGGAGTTAACGTTGCCTTGGCTATTTCATGCAATTTAGTTGAAGGTTTTAAAAATTATTTTATTATTGTATCGCCATTGGTGGTCAAACTATCTGACTTGAAATGCAGGGTAGCTGTGGATGCGGGCTACATGCAACGTGTCCTAGGCCAGCGGCTGATATGATGATGGTGATGTAGATGTTATCTATTTGCTGTGAGATACCAGCAGAGTATAATAGTATCTCCCACTGTGCCAAGTGTCGTACGAGATAAAGTTATCAGAACCGGCAGATGAGGATATATCCAGGCAAAACAGTGCAGCTCAAATGTAGAGGGTGCGCGACGCCCTGCTATTGCCAACATGCTTGCCCAGCGCGGCAATTCTGAGCCAAATCCCCCTCTTTTTTGAGAAGGTCCATGCACAGCAGTGGACATCCAAAGGCTAAAGGCTTTTAAAGACAAATTACCAAAAGAGGGGCCATAAAGCTTTATCCGTTTCTCTAAGCAAGTTTTAATACAAATCTCCGAAATATTTTCGATTAAATTTTCATTTAAAAACTTCAGTGTTTATAATTTACGTAGACTTCAGTCAAATTTACTCCACAATTCGAAAATAGGTATGATATAGAATAGTATACGCAACTCTCGTTTTTAATGTTCTAGGAATATGAGTCACATTTGCTCATTTTAAATATGTGTTTTAAAGTTGGTACAGGCAAAGAAGAGACTCCTCATATTTCAAATTCCATAAATGTAATTACACGTTCTATGCTGATTGTGTGTGTTTGCGTTCCTCAAGAGCATTGTCTGTTTCTCCGAACGTGAAACGCTGACCCGATGTGGGAGACACCTCGTTTAATGACTTGAAAGTACGTTTGCTTAATACAGAGAATTGTGAGCTATCGACTTGTCGCCGTGCCTTCACAGCGTTCTTGGTTCGATTCAATACATCGCTCATTGCAATTACACCAAACTGTTAAATTTAAAGTGAACATTTTAGAAATGGATCTGTCTATTGAAATGAGATGATTCTAATCTACTTCTTGCACTTTTTGGCATCATGAGTCCATGAGGTAAGATGCGAACATAGCAACCATAGCAACACACGTCAAGTTTTAAATTTTATTATTTAAATGCTCTAAAATATACTCTAAAGTAGCAGATGGAACGATGTACATTATTCAGCATAATTTAATAATTAATTTAATGAATACAGATTAATTTAATAATAAGATATTCAGGTTACATGGTTAGCGACGCGCTAGCGATAACACGATCCTTGTAATGACACGATCCTCTAGGTTACGATGGTTATCATTACTGGATTACGCGAAACGTATATTTATTTTCTAACTCAGTAATACAAATAAGAGGCAAACCAAAATATGGGCAATTTTTTTTCTATTTACCTAAGTTGACAAACAGTTTTGTTTAAATAATTAAATATAAATAATGATGGTTATTGATAAGGTTTTCTTATTATTTTATGTCAAACGTAAATTTTAAATGTTATACGAGTATAAGCATTCCAATAAATATGAATTTGTGTTTATTTATTGAAAAGTTTCATAGATATTAATTATCGCCGTCAGTGTCCAACTCAATTTTAGCAATTCATAACCTGCACAAAATGTGTAGACTATTAACACGATAAAAGTAATTTATTACACCATTTTTAAATCTCCAGGATGTAATTTGAATTAAAAAAACGTATATTTCCACATTCATCTAATTTATTATAATATATTCAGATATCGAACTTTCACTAGCCAGTCCATCAATCACAGTCACTAGAAATGCTGTATAATTTAGCGCGTACTTATTAAAATATGCGTCAAAAATGTTTATAAGTATGTACATATCTATAAACATTATGAACTCGCCACTCGACCGGGTTGCTTCTACATTATTTAATTATTATCAACGGGTTTTGGATGTCCACAAAGCAAGGGATCCCCCTTTCCCAAGTTAAATAGGGAACTTTACTATACCTGGTGTCGTAAGAGGCGATTAAAGTACCGGAGCAGATAGATGTCGGTATATCCAACCGAAACAGCGTAGCTTAAATGCACAGTATGGCGATGGGTAGCAAGCATTTACTCTGTGGTTGCCATCACGCTTAACCAGCGCGGGAATAAAAATAATCCCCATTTCTTGGGGCGGGCTATGTCCAATCGGAGTCCAAGTCGAAGAAGAAAAATATGTGCTCGAAATCAGATGCCGCCATCCCCGCCATGTTGCATTTGAGCTATATCGGATCTGTGCTCTGTGCACCACCTTTCGGTTCTTGCCCTAGTCGTCAGTTACGAAACTAGTCACTCTGTCGGCTATCCAGCTTAAAAATATTATAGTACACTCCAAAAAATATATAGTATCTTATAAAAAAGTTTTATACTATATATTTCGAAATGCTATTTCTTTCAAAAACTATAACTTTGTTGACTGAACTATAACTTTGTATAACTATAAATCTGTGACCTCATGATCTGACTCCGAAGTCGGACTCTTAACAGCACTTGTGTTAAGGACATCCAGACATCAGGAATCGGAGTATAGAATGACAAATATATGTATATATATATACATTCCTCCTAATATATAATATAGATAATCTATATATCATATATATATATATCTCTCTCTTATAAATCCTGGGTGGAAATTGAAGCTTAGACCCTAGGCGCATGTGATAGGATCACTGTCATCCTTTTAAATATAGCTTGGTTAGCATGACAGCTGTCAAACGTTGGTTTTGTTTAAATTATTTTAATGTTTTCTTCATCTTAATTGAATTTGTATAATTGCTCTATATGTATAACCGCTGTGATATGAACAATATTAACAACAAATTAAATTGTTAATAAGTTAGACCAGGATTTTTGTTCATTTATTCTTAGTGAAGAAGCCAGTAGTGTCAACCGGGAATAAACGGATATCTCAAATAACGTAAAAAAACAAAAAAAATTAATAAATGAGGTAGACCTTATACAAAGGTCGTCTGAATTGGAGTGGTTCACTCACTTACCTATTTTTGTTGCCAAATAAAAAAATAGCAGTGTTCGCATTGCTGAGAGAAGCAGGGCTTGAAAATACTATGTCACATTACCAAGTAATTCCGGGTACTAATAATAAAATAACATAATATTTTCAAGTCACGAGGTTGGAATCGCCCTAGTGATATCCTTGTGATATTCGAAGAGTCTATAGCCTGCAGTGACGCTTGTGATCACGAGGCCTGAGTGTCGACCAGTTCTAATAAAAAAAAATACAAGCGCCAACACTGACACCAGATTAAAAAATAAGACATTTCGTATACAGCCGGCACAAGTATAAAACAATACATGGAGTTGACCTCGAGCGGTCTTCCGGGCTGTTACGACACTTGTACGACCCTAATTGATGCACGGTCTGGCCTTCGCCGGTTTATTGTTGCTAACAATAATGTACTTTAGAGGTACATGTTCAGCTTGGACCAATTACGTGTTAAGAAATATAAAAGGAGATTGCGATTTAGACTTTAAATCTATATGAACAAAGGTTTGTTCTTTTATCATCATGTCAGCCATTGGAAATCCACTGCTGGACGTAGGCCTCCTTTAAGAGTAGAAGAATTTTGCCCGTAATTGCGCGCTGGGCTGAAGGCAATCGCAGCTTTCTCGCCTGTTTTGGATGGATATACCGCCATCTGATGGTTTTGGTATCTTCGTCGCCTCTTACGACACCCGGTAAAGGAGGAGGTACTGTTCTACTCTGCCGGTACCTCGCGGCTTTAATGATGGCGCAGATGGCGCATTCCCTCAACAAATATTTATAAGATGAATATTTGTTCTGTGTCTAGGTATTATTTATATGTATTTATGTAATTCCTCTGTTGTTTAATATCCGTAACACAATTGCATTAAGTTACTTATCTCGGAGTCAAGTCAACGTCACAGATGTCGTGTGAATTTATTATTATATTCATAATGGTTATACTGTTCAAATTAGGTTCATAATTACACGCGTAATGTGTTTAAGTTATATGGCAAAAAACTAAAGGCTCTGGTGGTGGTTCGCGGTCACCTAGGCTGCAGAAGTTCGCTACATCGCTAGAAAGTCATAAGTGCATTTTAACTCTGTTATTATGATGGCGATTAACACACCCAACTACTCTGCTATTAGGCAGGCACTGCTCCTTAGTAGTTTGTCTTGCTGTGTCCCGATTAGGAGGGTGAAAAAGGCAGCAAAATTACTGTGTCATCATCATCATCATTTTCATACCAGCCATTGGAAATCCACCGCTGGACATAGGCCTTCCCAAGCGTGATGTTCTTGATGATGCTGTCCATTCCCGGTCTCTACACTTGAACTGCACTGTTTCAAATGAACATACCGGTACATGGTACCTTAGTCACCTCTTACGACACCTTGTACAGGGGGAGGTACTACTCTACTTTGCCGGTACTTAACGTCTTCATTATTTTTGGGTAATGTTAAAAGTAATATCTTCAAGTCACAAAGTTGGCAACGCGCGAGTGGTATCCTTGAGGAATACTAGAGTCTATTGACTACTGTGATGCGAACTGTATGCTTGTTTGTCGAAGTGGTCTAATAAAAATAATAAAAATTCAATAACGACGTCTTTTGTATAATCTACGGATAAACAGAAAATAATGTATCTATTCTCCTGGGTCTTTAAAATATTCTAGTTTATTGTGCTATTCTGCAAAAGCGTTCTGTAGTTACACGTCTAAGTACTTACTTTATAATAGCTTTATGAAGCTATAAAAACTTTACGACGGTTATTAGAACAATTTTTCCGTATTTTCACAGGTTTCAGGCACAATCTTGATAGTTGGTCTACTTTAATAAAGAAGCGCTCGTGAATACGAGTTTATGGAATTACTGCTTGTTGGTCGAGCGCGAGGTGATTGTGAAACTATGTTTAAGTCGATTATTTAAATATTGTTAAAATTGAGAATTTTGACTTTCACATGTTTCATATTACAATGACTATTTTAAAGGCTTTAATAACATTTAACAAATAAAATACAAGTTAAATGGACCGCGGTTTTAAAAAAGCAGTTTTATTATTTATGTTTGTTAATTAAAATACATACAGACATACATACATACATCACGCCTGTATCTTATCGATGTAGGCAGAGACTATATGGATCACCTACAATCTTTGCAAACCTCGAATATGAAAATATAATCAATATCAAAGTGAGACTTTGAATCCTTCAACTTCGTTTCAATACTACTCTAGATTATTTTAATTACCTAGATTATCGTTTTAAGATATATTTTTTTTAATGACAAAGGTGTATAATATAAAATTGGAATTATAATGACGTCCCAATTTTTTATTTAGACGGTTTCTGTCCATTATCATTATCAACACATCTGCCATTTGAAGTTCACTGATGGACGAAGGCCTTCCCAAAAAAAGGGGGAATTCGCCCGCGCTGGGAAGCGTGTTGGCAATCGCAGAGTGCAGCTTTCGCGACGGGGATGCTGCTGCGCATTGAGGTACACTGTTTTGAATGGATATACCGCCATCTGTCGGTTCGTGTACCTTAGTCGCCTCTTACGACACCTGGTACAAGGGGAGGTACCATTCTACTCTAGCGGTGTGGTAAAGCCAGACCATAGTTTACAATAATTTTTTAGTCATAAGAAAGATTAGGGACATTGCCGCAATTGTGAGGAAATCGCCACAGACAACAAGCAGAAGAAGTAGAGAAGAAATGTAACAGTATTTTTTTCTTAAATCCTCTTCTTGAGCCTTAAGCGCAATGCATTAGAAATGAACGATCCGGTTTTAAACGTCTTATTACCAAAAGGATGTGGTTGCGGGCAGTCCGTTTCAACCGCATAGAAGTTTCACAGAACTACTGTCCTCCGGGCAATTAGTTGCGAACCGCGCGTTTGAAGGACGCGCAAGATGCGCAGACGCCTCCCACCCGGATAACGCAAAATAAATATGTACAGAAAGTCCGTATGTTTTTGCAAATGTACTTTACAAATTATTTCTATTTATATAATTTTGTATATTTACTTTTTGCTGTGTGGTACCAACGGAGTAGAATAGTACATCATACCCGTCTGTATCAGGTGTGGTAATAGGGAGTAATATCTAGAAGGAACTAATTCAATTGCTCTAAAGGCGAAGATAAACAGCAACGAAAGTTATGTCCTACGATTGCCAATACGCTAGCCCAGAGTGGCAATTATGGGCAAAGTAACCCCTTCCTGGGGAGGCCTATGTCCAACAGTGGACTTCCAATGGCTGGTTTGGTGGTGGTGAATAAGGTGATATACTTTTTATTTAGAAAGGGCTAAATATGTTAATGTTACTTATGCGATTCTAAAAAAACGTTTTTAAGTTTTGTATTTTTTGTTATAGTTGATATTAATGGCTAATATTACAAAGAGGAAAGATTTGATTGATTGTTTGTTTGTTATGGTTTAACTAAAAAACTAATTGACCGAAAAGTATACAATACTATGAAAATTTTTTCACCATTACAGAGCTACCCCTGTAACGAGTAATATTGTTACTGAACTTATATAAATAACTTTCAATAATAGAAAATTATATTATCAGCTAGTGACATCGATGACGTATGCTCATATTTTCACGAGAAGGGGAATAACGTGAGTGAAACCGCGGAGCGCTGCTAGTAGAGAATAAATCTTACAACAGTGTATGGCACTCAGGCGTGGGATTTAGGAGTGATGATGTTCGAGAGGTATTTTCACATAGAGGGAGAGAAAATTATGTTTAGTTGGCGACCCGTTTAGCGAAGTTTGAGACGTAAGAGTCGCGGGCTGAGTTTAACACACCATGTATATCTTCTAGAAACACAAGTGAAATGGTTAAACTGAGGCCAGACCGATATGTGTGTGATTTTCTAATCATCTAAGCTAAGATTGGTCTGTAGTTGAGGGCAGTCAACGTAAAAAAAACGAATGTTAAACTAGACTATTTTTATGTCAACTCGTTGGGTATCCATTTAATGAACTACCCTATATCCTATACCCTACCCTATATGCCCGAACGTTCCCGCGTGAACGTGAACACGGAGACTCTGGGTGTAAGGATCACTCCTGCAAACCGTGACGTCAAAATGAAGTAACCAAGTTACAGATGTCTATCATATGGTCATGCCAAAATGACCATATGATAGACAGGAACCAACTGTTTTGTTGAAATATTATGTATTTATTGAGGTAAATAAAATTAGAGCAAAGGTAGGAAATATAAGATTAATGGTATTAATCTTTTATTTACATACGATTGACATCTGTGACTTGGTTCCTTTATTTTGGCGGTCACAGTTAGCGGTATTGATGCGGGACCAACATCGACCACTCAAAGTGGCAGTCACGAAACGAATGCGAGTGTGGTGTTTGTGATTAAGGAGTGACAGTAAGAGGACGACTGCGAGACAGTTTAGAGAAATAATGCTATAATATATGAAAGTGTAGTTACTAGCGAAGTAAAATAGTACCTCCCCTGTACCTGTATCCCCGTCGCTGCACTCTGCGATTGATAACACGCTTGCCCAGTGCGGCAATTATGGGCAAAATCCCCCTTTCTTGGGATGGCCTATGTCTGTGGCCTATGTATTCACAATGGCTGACATGATGATGATGATAATAAATATATGGTTTATGAGTCTTCTAGCCAGTGTAGTTTGGTGAGCAGCCGCGCCGTCGTCGGTGGTCATTCAACCTGCCGTAACGGAATGCGACACCATTGTTCCGACACCCGATCGCGTAATTGTCATAATTCATCTCTGTTGCCGGGTGCATAATGAACGCTTAGCTCCATTTCACCTTATTGTGAATCTAGGCTTTCACATAATGATTTTATAATACAAACTCAAATTATTTAAAAGTTTCTGCTGGAATTTGAAGAGAAGACCAATGAAGTTGAAGAGTTTAATTGGATGCTTGAACGTGCTAATCTTAGAAACTACAAGTATATTTTTTGTGTTGGGTAGTCCATTTATTCAAAAAAGCTTTAGTCTATATAGAAGCGGATCATTATGAGGATATTAGAAAATGTAGCAAAAACGGGGAAAAATATTCCTTTATGATAGCTTCCGCTGCGTACGCTGCGTAAACGGTTTAAGTTACAACAATAATTTACTTTGTATTAAAAACAAAATCATCAATAGCTTCGAACCCGGAACCCGGAGATGCGAAATTTTCAAATATCGTGGGGATGATGTATGTGAGACAATTTCTCCTTATCCTTAGAAGAATAACGCAATCACATCTTGCTATTTGGGCGAGACACTAACTCATAATACTTAAATATAGTAAAGTATATCTGTAATAATTTACTAACAGTAATCACACCACCAAGCAGCTCCGAATACTGTAGATTATCCATTGTACTCGCTGAATTTTCATTCCTCCTCTTCACCCTACTTTCTTCTTTTACAGATTAAAAAAATATGTTACAATGTCACAAAGTCAAACATTGACAATCGCGAAGTACTTTTGAATAGGTTATTCATGTCATTTTGTCAAACGCTCCTGAACGAATTGCGAGGTGAATTCACTCCGTCTACCAAGACGTTTTGGATCTCACAGTAAACATGATCTATATTATGTTTTACTGTGTACATACCAACAAATTAAATATAGAACATTTAGTGAAAATTTTAAATTAAAGAAAGCAGAAATAATCTTTAAATTGTAATTAAGATTGTAATAGACATCAGACAGAATGTTAGCAAAAGAAATTGGAGATGAAATTGCAAAAAGTTGAAATAATGTAACGCTCGAATGAAGCGACGAGCCGTGAATGAGTGGATCAGTTACAACTACGAATGACGTCGTCGTCCTCTGTTTTATTATCTGTGGTTATAACCAGGTTTTACCTTATTATTATTTCTTCATTTTTAATATGTAATAAAGTAAATATCATTTAATATTATTATTAAATGTATATATTTAATTTAACACTGAGAAATTTATTTACTTTATATGATGTAGTATCAATCAAATAAACATTATATACGCCGTAGGATGTCCACTGGTGGATAAAGGCCTTCCCAGTTGATAACATGCTCTTGTAAATAAAATAAATATTTGCACAACATCGCTTAAAGCACTTGTGTCATAATTTTGTGTTTATGCAAGATAATGCTTGTGCGCATATCGCTCGTATCACTCAGAGGGCACTCTCTGATACCGATATATCAGTTTTGTCTTTGCCAGCTATGAGTCCCGATCTCAATCCAATTGAGCATTTATGGGATCAATTCAAGAAGTCTCAAAGAAAGTCACACCCACGTTAATAGTCTACAGGACCAAATAAACGCCCTAAAACTTTCTTGGAAACGAATACCTGACGAATAAATACATCACACATTTGATTGAGTGTTCCAGATAGGCTCACTGAGTGCATACGGAGTAGAGGAGGTTCTACTGGATACTAAAGACTAATTCTCGACGAGTTACTTTGAAAAGAAAAACATTAATGATGTTTTTAAATCAAAAAGTCTAATAAATTTTTTATTCTCCTAAATTATGTATTTTCATGTAACGTTATCAAATTAAACAATAAAAACGTTATTCTGTGTTTACTTAATGAATTAAACCCTAATTAAACCAAAACTAATCTTATAAATCTATTATATTTGTTAACATATAAATTGTAACACAAAATCATGGTAGGCCCTATTTTTTTGGGTATTTTAGAAGTGTACTTAAGTCAATGTAACATTCATACTATTTTATTTATCTGGTCTTTGATTTAACTCATCCCAGAAGAACCATTGTTATAACCGGAAGAAGTATATGTTGCTCTCAGACAGCTGAACAGAGCAAAAAATCTTGTCCAGACCTTATAAAAACGTAAATATCCAGAACTATCCCACGGGACATGTTTTAGGATAAAAGTAAACTATGTGTTATTTCAGACTATCTGACTTTCATACTATAACTGTACAGGCGTTCCCGAGTTAAAGAGTATTAAACATCCATAGTCGTCAGGTACCGACAGAGTGAAACAGACTTCTCTCTGTCCCAGGTGTCGTAAAAGGCGACTAAGGTACTAGAACCGACAGATAGCGGTATATCCATCCGAAATAGAGTAGCAGCATCTTCTTCACAGCTGCACTCAGCGATTGACAACACGCTTGCCTAGCGCGGCAATTATGGGAAACATCCTTTTTCTTGGGGAGGACTATGTGCAACAGTGTACATCCAATGGCTGTAATGATGATGATGAAACATCCATAAATGATTTAGCAATTGTAATATTTGATGACTGTGAAGTACACTCAACGTAGAACAAACAATAAACGCTGACAAACATATCTAGAGTCTGCAGCTTCCGTTATCGCTGGGCGCGTCTGTCTCGAGGATGGGTAGCGGTTTCTCTGTTTGTCGACTTGGATGCTTGTACGGTACTTATCTTTCTTTCACAGCGCTACAAATAAGATATCCAAGTAACTAGCCCTCGTACAAAGATCGTCCACATGGTACCTTCACTCTCATCAACTTCTTCCACCAGTCATCAGTATATGAATTTCTGTGTTCCAGTTGAATGGGTGACTCTGCGTGCGCCTTTTTGGTGCAGTTGTTCTAGAGTAGAGTAGAGTAGTAAAGGGTAATACTTTATATTGTGTTTGTGCACAGACCAGGGTTATAGATTCAAGAACGGGATTAAAACTTCCAGGACTATGAAATCAATAAATAATATAATAGTAATATAATCAACACGATACAATTTTCCTATGTACTCGCACTTAGTCAATCAGCATAAAGCGTGTCATAAAAAATATAGTTATATATAGTTGACTTATTTAGGCTAAGTGACATCTATTTTTAATATCACGCTGTCTAATTATAATGCGCTGTATATTCTAACTAATTGTAAAAAGTACGTTAAGGCCGTATGCAATAAACGTGTACAAAACAACAAGTCAACCTACACAAATCTAACGGCATGTGTCATTTGATAGTAATCTTTGATGGTGTATTATTGGGTTCTATATTGATTGTAATTTTTTTTCAGGTTTGTGTAGATTTATTTATTTCGATGTGAACAGCTTAAAATTGAATATTTATCTATTCAAAAATGACTCATTAAAAGGCTAGAGCTCTTATTTATCATAGTGATAAAATAATTTTTCAACGCTGCATAATATCGGCTGCTAGACACTCCACTATGATAGACCTCCAGGATAGGATTCCAAAGGAAACTCTGGATTTTACACATCATTGTCGCACTGAGAAAACGTGATGGCAATCGTAGGACGTAGCTTCGCGACGAGAAGCCTGCTGCCCATCTCCGCCTGTGCATTTAAGTTTCGATGGATATATTGCTATCTGTCGGGTCAGATAACTCAGTCACCACTTACGACGCTTTGTACATAGGGAAGAGTAGCAGAATTTTTAGAAATGATTATAAGAGCACAGTAATCATACTCTGCCGGTACCCTACGGCTATCCACATTGCTTTCAAATAAAATCAAAAACCCATACAAAGCAATCTATTAACAAATCTGACAAAATTTCACAACCGATATCGAACTCTATCACTCACACACTAATATTCAAAGTCGACTACGAAAATGTGACAGATATAGGTCGATCTGTTGCTTTGTGTACTGAGTATACAATCTTAAAGACACAAAACATTAAAATATACGATAAATAGTACTATTTGCGAAGGAGGCTACATTAAAATTCGAAAGACTGATAACGCGATGGGATCATGTCGAAATGGTTTTAGTTTAGTTTTCTTTCAGTTTACATCACTCGGGCCAGAACCGAACCTAGATCGGGATTTTAAACGAAAGATTTTGAAAGTATGTTTATTGCGGATTAGCAAGTTTAAATGGCAGTGGGCAGGGCATTTAGTACACAGAATCGATGGCCGATGGAGTCGTAAAGTTCTGATGAAGAAGCCACGGCCATATGTTGGACATTCGATCGAGCTAAAACCGCAGGATTGAGTTGGTTGTATGCTGTATACAACCGGTCCTATTGGAAATCACTTGGGGCCGCTCAAGCTCAATGCAATGTTGTCCCAAGGCAAATTTAAGCAGTGGATGTCCTATAGCTAATATAATGATGATGATATTTCTTGAAAAACCATTTGGAGCGATTACTTCATCCGCATGAAAACTTTATTGATATATATATTCTTATTTATATTGAATCTTCTTGCCAGATGAGTTCTAAATTTTGTGCGGACTGGTGTACAAAGAGGTTCGCAGTCCTACAAAACATATTAAACCGAACGAACTTACAAACAAAATATAGTGAAATAATACATGCCTACACTCAAACAGACACATCCATTTTTATTATTCGCTTTTAAGTTATAATTACGGCGAAATTGCAAGAGTAATTAATGATTAAACGAGCAATTGTTTTAAGCAAATAAAATTTTATGTTTCGCAAATGTTCTGACGTAATTACACGAGTCCACAAAATATAGAAAATAATGTCGGCTATTTAGTTTAATGAACAAAATGGACCGACACCTAACTTAACTACGTCTATTAACTTAAAGACTCCAGCAAGAACAAACGTCTATTAGACCTAGAATAAATAGTTTATACTAACATCTCTAAAAAACGCAGCTAGTATTTTCACCGAATACTCGAATATTAGGCAAAATAATTCGGCGGGTAATATTCCACTGGCGTGTTATAGGAAATCTCGCATCAATGAAATTGTTTATTCAAAAACTATTATATAAAAGACTAGCACTACCCACGACTTCTTTCGCGTGCCATAGTGACTTTGAGTTGTATATTTTCTTCCAAACGACAAGATTCCATTGTCGTTTTTGCTACATATTTGATTGATACTCCGCTCCTATTAGTTACAGCGTGATTTTGTATAACCTAAGTAACTCTTTATTATATCAGCTATCTACCAGTGAAAGTCCCATCAAAGTTGGATCAACCGTTTCAAATAATTCCTCAAATAAACAGACAGACAGAGAAAAAACAATAAACAGATGTCTTATTAAATTATCAATCTGCTATATTCGGATTGTCAATACACACACACACACACACACACACACACACACACACACACACACATATATATATATATATATATATATATATATATATATATATATACCCAATCAATATATATACATCTATTTAAGACTAGGTAAATATTTGCAAGAAATAAAAATATTATAATGACTTGCTTTCCTCTCGCGTTTTGTCCGCGAGGACTATACTTCATATCTCATTCCTTAGGAACTCTTGTTTTTCCGGAAAGAATGCCACTTTCGGACAAGAATCCGTCACCATCTGCATTGGTTATCAAACAAGCCGTAAATAATGGTAAAGCATACAAACAAAAAAAAAACAATATGATGAATTATGTTTCTGCTCTTTAGCCGATTATGATATTCTATGTAGCCTCTACATAGAATATCTCGGATAACTCGGTAACGTGACAAAATCTCATCAATTCACAAGGTTGGCAACGCACTGATACCTACTGATACAGTGATATAAATTCCTCTTTTCTTAGGGAGACCTCTGTCCAACAGTGGACTTCCAATGGCTGAGGATGATAAAAATTTATAATTTCACTTTCACTGCAGTTGAAACATCTTATACAAAGCCTGACATATTCTTGTGGATAAGAAATAAAAAGCCTCGACAAATATCAGATTATATAAAAAAAATCTTAGCTCTTATTTAGCTCTGAATCAATTCTAGGAATATCAAGAGTTGTTCAAGGATGCAATAAAGGTCTCGCGGACGAAGATAATGTTTAATTGTCCTGCTGACAATTATCGTAGTTGCAATATCAGCTTACTACATAGGCGTGGGTGAACTGTGGCGGCGCGCGCTTGCGCCTAACTCGTTATGAATGACGCGTCCTTGTCGCGGGTGACTGCCCCGCGGTCCATCGTGTAAACAACCATCTATTAACAGACCTCTCTTTTATTTGTGCTGCTATAATAGAGACGGCATGACGGACGGGGCGCCCTCGGCGGTAATTGTTGACGGAGAGAATCTACGACAAGCGTTTCTAGTCGCCCGCGTATAGGGCCTACTTAGGAGAGAATGTTTATTGCAGGACAAATTACATAGCGAACCAACATAAATCATTAATATTCTGTATATATAAAAGCAGAAGCTAACTGACTGACCGACAAACTGAGTAAGTGAGTGAGTGAGTGACTGACAGACTGACTTAACTCAGGGCCTAAACTATAAGAATTATAAACTTGAATTTTTGCACAGTTTTTCTCTTTAAAACGTTCCCTACGTTATAAAAGAAGAAAGCTTAATTTTTTTTAACTTTTTTTAAAACTCTTTCAATTTTGAAAATCAAAAAAAAATTGCGAAGTTAGTATGAAACTTCTGTTTTTAAAATTCAGTATGAAGGTTTTTATTGATACAAGAGTGTAAAATTTTTATTAAAAAAAGAAGACAAAGTGGGTGCAAGGTTAGTATGGGTGTTCTATAAGTTAACGCAGGTGAATCCGCCGGGCGCTGCTTGTACATACATTAACAAATCCACCAGGGAAACTTTAATCGAATACAATTTAATTTACCTACTAACTATCATCATCATCATCATAGTAGCCGCAAAACGTTCATTGCTAGATATAGGCCTTCCCGAGAAAGGGGGAATTTCGCCCATATATGCCGCGCTGGGCAAGCGTAGTGGCATTAGCAGAGTGTAGCTTTGAGTCCGAAAAGCTGCTGCACATCCCTGCCCTGTTGCAGTTAAACTACACTGTTATGGGTAGATATACTACCATCTGTCGTTGCCGGTATCTCCTACCTACTGCCTATTAACTATACTTGTTGGTATTCTTTTTATTTTACATTTGTTCATTAGAAGGTTTTATTTATTTTTTATTATGAAGCTAGTGCCATCACAAGTTTATCACGAGTTTGTCGCCAGCCCTGTAAACTGAAGATACATTTTCACATTGACTCAGTAATTTCATAGCCGCTCTCACCCTTCAAGCCGGACAAACGGAACACAGCAATGCGGATACTTATTTGGCATTAGAAATAAGTGGGAGTGAGGTTACAGACGCATTATGCAGAAGACCTTTGTTAGAGGTTTACCACATGTAAAAGTTCATTGAAGTTATTTTAATGCTATCTTTATAAACGAGTAAAAAGATTTTGTATCACTTTGTTTGTCTGAAATGGACTTCAGAACTAGTGAACCGATTTTAATCAACTATGGATTACTGAGATCCAACTTGAGAGATAGGATAGTTTATATCTCAATTTATACTTACAATATTTTTTCATGATGAATGTAGAGTTAAGAAAGGTCAACGAGGACAACGAGGACAACGGGTGCGGTCAGCTAGTAATTTGTTTAAACAACAGAAAAACATGTAAGCATTCAAGTTTCCTCTTCCAATGTAGCCGAGGCAGGTTATACAGTACTTTATACAGTGAACACAGGCCGTTTCGGAGTTTGCCTCAAACTGTCATACGGAGCATTAAAAAAAAATGTTTATAAACTTGCGCTCTGCGATTACCAATACGCTTGGCCACCGCGGCAATTATGGGTAAATTTCCCTTTCTTGGGGAGGACTATGTAAAGCAGTGGATTTCCAATTGCTGTAAAGATGATAGTGACACAATATTTTTAAATCACTTGGATGGTCACGTGCTAGTGATATCCTTGTGATATTCATCATCATCATCATATCAGCCGTTGAACGGCTACTACTGGACCCAAGCCTCCCGAAGAATAGGGGAATTTTACAGATAATTGCGGCCCGAGATGTGTTGGAGTAGATTCACGTCGGAAATGCTGCTGCCCATCCCGGCCCTGTTGAATAAGAGTCACGCTATTTCGGGAGGGTATACAACCATCAGTTGGTTCCCGTACCTCAGTCGCCTATAAGATACCTGGTACGAAAGGAAGATATTATTCTACTCTGCAGGTATTCAACAACAAATGTGACATTACGAGCGTCTATAGGCCGCGGAGACAATTACTATCACGCAGACTGTATGCTCGTCTGTCGACCTGGTCTAATAAAAAATAGCTGTATCGTGTTTGCATCGTGGTTAATTAGGTGTCTTCGATAGTTACACTCTTATATAATAGGATTCTTCTACAGTTTTTACTCTTCATTCGCGAAACAATGCACGGAAGGCGTAATATATTTTATTATTTAGGTCTAGACCTAAAAACTATAGGTTAGGTATTTTTGATCAGATTTGATTTCCGACTCCCTCTTTCTTGGGGCGATTCCCCCTTTTTCTATATCAAGCAGTGGACGTATTACTGCTACAATAATAACATTTTAATAAGTAATTGACGAAATCTAGAGTATAAAAAACTTAAACTTTTGTAACACAACAATTAAATAAAAAAGAGTAAGCAGCAATAGATTAAAAACAATATTAATGTGTTTCTATTTAACATGAGTTATAAAAACTCATAATAAAATTTCACTTTTGCGGCTTTTTAACGCAGCTTCTGTACAAACGTTTCAAGTTTTTAACTATTTAGGTCATAAGTAGTTATAATAATTTTATTTTATTTGGTAATAATAATAAAAATAAATATTGGCAATAATTTATTCATTTTATTACCATTTCTTTACGAAATACATAAATTTTAAGCTCATAATTTAAATCAGATCAATGATATAATAGTACAGATTCCAGTGAAATTCCAATGAATATTCGGTAGGCAATCTAATGAATATTAATTATTTAATCCAGATTAAAGGCTTATCTCATTAAATAAAGTTATCATCGTAATTTTTTTTTAAATATGGCAGAATTGTTTTTATTCTTCATTAGATGACATTTAGTCTTTTTTTGTGTAAGTAAACTTTAATTTCCATGAATATGGTGACAAGATCTTAATTTGAAATCACAAACAGACATTTACATTTTACTGATATAAGTGAAGTTCTCTGTTGTCTGATGTGTTTGTCATTCTTATCTCTAATGGCTTTTAATTAAAAAACCAAGCAACTTTAACAATACATTCAATCGAATAGAAGAAGCCGCGCTGCGCACTGACACGAACAGTATTGTGTACCTATTCCTGTCTATCCATAGGCTACAGTATCCAATTCCCCACGATATTACCAAAATACTAAATAAAACTGTCTGAAATCATACATTCAACTAAAATGCGTCGGTGTGTATCCTGTCATACAAAGGTTTCTCGGCGCAGGCGCTGCGGACAAGGCGACAGGTGCGCGCGCATCTGCCACGCGCCCGCCGAGCCTTCGCCCCACATCGGCGCGTACTGCTCGAATTAACACAAATAACCAAACCTTGCCAATATTTTACAATAACTGACTGAGTAAATAAAATCTTATCTAAAATTATATTAATTAGAGTTATCAAAGGACGATAAAGTTTTTCACTATATAGCATAACTCTTATAAATGCTTTCGTCCGTCATGCTCCTACCAGCAATTTACATTTACAAACATTTTATACATGTATACAACAGTATAGGTATTATTGAAATAATAAAGTTCATTATTTTATAACATACATTAGTCCGAAGTTATTCTGTGTTATAACTTATTTTATTATTAAATGGCTTAATTTTACGAAAATATCTCATTAACTATGTAAGCCGTCCAAATGTAGGATAGAGTTACTTTCTATGCAAATTCCATACTTGATAACTTCATAAATAATGTACATATTATGACAAAACGAGGCCTCGCTCGAATCGTACGAAATCGACCGCAAAAAAAAAATTAGTTAACCGTTCTTTAGGTTCACTGGTGATTTAAATACTTATCAGTTGTTCATTGCACTGCCGTTATGAGTGTCAATACAGATGACATACGGTTAGAACGCAGTAGTTTAGAAAGTAAATCTTCGATTGTTTTCCACGTTTCCAATTCTAAATAACATTTGCAAGGAGATACTATACTATCTACGCGGATGCTTGTTGCGTCACTCAGTTTATTCAAAAAACCGATTGTGAATATATTTATATGTAATATACTATTATAACGCATGGAAATATTATACCTACATCTGTGCTTATATAAATACAATGTCTGTCTGTAAGTCACGCTCTCGCGGCATAGTTTTAAAATCGATGAAATCTTTCATGTTTTTTAACTCTAGGGAAGATTATAAAATTTTGCATCTAGATTTTTTTCACGCGGCTCGTATCAAAATCGGACCTCGTTGCGTCTGTATGTACCTGACGAGCCCGATGGTGCAGTTGGTAGTGATCCTATCTTGAGCGCCAAGTCGGGGGTTCGATCCCTCAAATATTTATATGACGCAATATATGGAGTCATTTATCAGGGAGAAAAGTTTTAAGTAATAATTTATGAAAGTAGCTTAAAATAAATGAAGGGATTACATTAGAGATTTTATCCATAGAAAATGATAAATTATCATTTTTAAAAAATCTGTTTGAGATGAGACAAGTTTATTTCTTTCTAGTAAATACTATCTTAAATAGATGCAGAGAGTTGAACAATTTGGAACAAAGTTTTAATTGTCAAAGTAAAGTATAGAAAGACTCTTAATAATTTGAAATTCTCACACTAAATATTCCACTTTTACTTCGGCCAATCAGCAATAAAATGGGCGCGTAAATACTTCCGCACACAATCCGCGCTCGTTTCCGCCGGCTTATGTAAGCCGTAAGATTTCTTTATATTGAGGTCTTTTATTACTTTAATGGACGTGACGCAAGCGCGCTCATATGACATTAGCGGTTTGGTTTTTAATCTTCTGCTTAATGAGCTTTTGTTTATGGATTCACAAGCTATTGCCCACGTGTAAAAATTGACAGCCTTTTTAAAAAATTGAGCAATGACTTTTGAGTTTATGAAAAAACAAAAGCGAATCGATCTCGCAGGAACGCACACGGAATTTATAATTACCTCCTTGTCAGATTTCAAATCCGTTTTGAATTCTAGGCATAATATACATAACAGCCAATCAAAAGTAATTATGTTATTAGAATGACATTGCTTAATAAATAATTTGCTGATAAATGTTCTCTATGTATTCATAAGTATAATTTCTAATGCGAACATCTGTCAGTATAATTTTCATGTTTGAAACATTGAATGTTTGATGGTTTGTTAACGAAGAAGGATTTAACATAAAGGTAATTTTCAGTAGGTATACAAACTAGCCGTGTGGCACCGGCTGAGTAGAATAGTCTTTCCCTGCACCAAGTTTCGTAAGAGGCAACTGAGATACCGAAACCTACAGATGGCGGTATATCCACCCAAAGCAGTCTAGCTCAAATACAACAGGGCGCAGATGGGCGGGCAGCAGCATTACCGTCGCGAAGCTACGCTCTGCGATTGCAACCATGCTTGCCCAGCGCGGAGACTATAGGTAAATTCCCCCTTTCTTGGGGAAGCCTATGTCCAGCTGTGTTTTCAAATATCTAAGCCTCATATTTTAGGCCCTGTGTCGATATGTCAGTCAGACAGACAGCTTCTCTTTTTATAAATACAGATTTCAACAAATAAAAGACATTTTCAGTCTGTCTACCTTGTTAGACGGGCTAGCTGCGACTAGCTAGGTATAGTGAAAGCCAATAAGTTTATAAAAGCAATAACTTTCGCACGGTTATGAAGAGGTTTATTGAAACATTACTCTTATACTGCATACACTTAGAATGCATTCTTAAATGCATCTTATTATAACTGTTATTATATTATAACAGATATATTTATATTATATAGATTATTATTATATTATAACAGAAATACGATTTCTGTAAGATATGAAATAAGAACAATAAACATGGTCGAATTTAATACGCCGACGCCGGTATGGGTTCCAATAATGTAAATAATAAGGTGATATTTTAACCCTTATCACCATTTTTATATTTAGTTTTGCCTCGTTCTGGTTTGAACGGTAAGAGAAGCATTGAAATTAATGAGTAATGTGACTTAATATCTTCAATTTACAAGGTAGGCAACAAAATAGTTATTTTTTAAAGTTTATCTCGAAAGAGCTAAGATGTAAATGACTATTCTATATAATTAACGTATTTCAATTTTTAAATATAATTATCATCATATCAGCCGTAAAACGTCCACTGTTTGATGGTTCTACTAAAGATCTCCAACATAACCAATTCGTCCGCTGTCACCAGTGAGATATCAATGAAAAAAGTCTCCCGCTATTGGCTTAATTGGAATGCTTAAAATTGCCCAACGAGCTTAATAATTGAACAAAAAATAATTGGATATGATAAAAATAAAGAATATAATTATTATAGCAGCTGTAGAATATCAACAGCTGGACCTAGACCGCTCCATGAAGGGAAGATTTTGACGATCATTGCCGTGCTGCGCAGGCATGACGGGAATGCTGCTATCTCTTCGTTTCGGATGGATATGCTGCGATCTACTCTATTCTACGCTGCCGGTATCAAACAGCACTATACCTAATAAGTAATAGATTAAAAATAAGTAATACCATTCAGTTCAGTAGCATATGTGAATATTTGTCGCCAGTAAGCTATTCATATACTGCCAGACACTCTTTGCAAACCGTCATGTCATTCGACAACGCGCAACACAAAGACGACTACGCAAATACGTATCACAAAAACGTCGATTGAATTGTGTGTATAGACCAAATAACATATATGTGTATAAGAATGTATAATATTTTTGTGTCGTGAGGTACTGACCGTAATGATGTCGTAAGAGGCGATTAATATACCATACCATATACTATCCATCCGAAACAGCTCAAATGCACAGGGAGGTAGTGGACAGCAGCATTGCCAACACGCTTGTCCACCTTGGCAATTATGGGTTAAATTCCCCTTTCTTGGGAAGGCCTGTGTCCGGCAGTGGACTTCCAATCGCAAATATTACGATGATAATGATTGATCAGTCTATCTATCTAGGCGATTAAGCTAATTTACGGAATGCAACTCTTTTAAGAAGTCATTCACGAACGGAGACTTCTAAATTTTAATATACAATATCCAATCAAGAAGTGAAAGTCAAAACGTCTATAGAGCAGTTACATTACTTGTTTGATATAAAAAAGCTATATATTAAGCAGTAAGAAATCTGATCTCTCTATTTATTTGTTTATTGTAACTTATTGTATGTGCCAGAATGAAGAATCGCAATAATACGGCAGTAATGATGAAATCTTAAATGTCTTAACATTGCGAATATCATTAGTTTTATAGAATAAAAATTAAATTTCGTAAGTTAACAGTTATATCTGAACTTCGTTGCAATTTGAATTGAAATGTTAGCACCTCACTTGGCCCTATTCCTACCGTCTAAACAGGTTTGTTCGTGCTGCTGTATCCACAGCCTGAAGGGTGAGAGGCAGTGCAAATATTATGTAGATGTGATAATATTTTTCAGTGCACTAGGTTAGCACGGTAATGTTTGTATTGACTCAAATGTCTATAAGCTACTGTAACGTAAGCTGCGGTATCACGCAGATCGTAAACTGATTTATTAATTTAATATATCCGTAATTATATCTTGCTATAATTTAGTTTTATATCTCTATAGCTACCATTTATATTTTATATATCTTTTAGTAATAATAAATTCACTGTATTACGCTTTTTTATTTCTAATTACAGCTATGTTCCAAGTGCTTTTAATGTTAAACTAACCAGTTGGTTTAACATGAGCCCCGCCTGAATGCATAATAATGTCAGTGTTGCAGTGATATTATTTTATGCTGCTGCAGTATATATTAAATAGTAATAAAAAGTAAAATAATATTAGTATAACGTATTATTTTTTATAAATTTGCACGACATCTCCTATATTAGTGTGTGAAGTGTCAGAAGTGTTTTAGGCGATTTAACGAGTCAGGCAACTCGATAAATCGCTTGAAACACTTCTGTTACAGATGTGAACAGAGGAATTACTAATATAATACTTAAATATTTACTAATAATTCAATATTTAGGCACAGGAGAAACACAAATGATCATCACATAAATCTATGTTCAGGGGGCGCAAACCCACGCCTATTGAAGCCTAAGAAAGGATTGCGCCATCGTCATTTTGTGTTGCGAAGTAAACATGAACATAATATTAGACTGATAATTGGTGTGTGGCTATGAGAGTAACGATTACATGGGGAATTCGAACGGTGGACAAATTGATAGGTATAAACCAGGTATTTTTTGCTAAGTAATTTAAACACGACCGAAATAACGCGTAGGTAGTAATCAATATGTAATCACTCGCTCACGCCCCGGCATTTGGGCGTTCGTCTGGCATCCACAATCATTCTGTGCTTACATCTCGCATCGCTGAGGAATGTATATCATTTCAGTGACCATGAATAGCATAGCATACATTTGACGGCCTAGATTTTAGACACAAAAACATCTAGAATCTAGATTGGACGATGACCTGTAACGGTAAGATGGTATTGAATTTTGGTTACTATGAGCTAAAATGAGGTGGGGTACCGACATACTAGAGCAGTACTCCCCTCTACACCAGGTGTCGTAAAAGGCGGCTGTCGAAGTATATTATCTAAAAAGCGTAGTAGCTCATATGGGAGCGAAGCTTTGCGTGTCCTTCAACATGGCAATTATAAACAGAAACGTGGCAATTATGTTGTATAATATTGGAAATATTTGACGAAGCCTATATCCATCAGTGGATGATTCTTGGCTCATATAATCATAATGAATTTAGACGATAATTAAAATTGAAACCAGATTTTCCTAAAGACGAGTGCGTTGATGTCTTTTATACAGGCGAAAATAATTTGTTTGAAGTATTGCAAAAATAAAAATTAAATTTATAATTTCAACATTTTAATTAAAATATAATTGTCGTCTATTTGTCGGATTGGGACCATACATTGTTAAATATTTATTTTTAAAAATATGTATTTCGGTTGATTAAAGATCTAAGTTTATTTTCTGCGACCCATTTACAAATATATTTATACATTTATAAATTATAATGCTTGATTTATCTACATGTATATAACTGGTCATATATATGTAGATAAATCAACAAATCAGTTTTATCTAGATTGCTCGCGAACAAGCCACGTACTTTTATCGTTCAGCAAATTAAAAATCTAGTAATACATCATAATATAAGTCATTACATTACATTTTTCGTGTTCGGAGCAGTCGAGGTGTAGTTTGGGACGAATTACGGGTCCCTATAGCGGTGCCGGTGCTCGGCAACCGTGACGCGCGGCGAGGAACGACCGCCGAATTAAAACAGTTCTAATGTTTTTGGACGGTATACAATAGTATACCGTACACTAATAAGTGAAATCTGTAGGAGCTGCAACAAATTTTAAACTTAACCAGGCTTAGTAAACCTGGACGTTGGATTTCACTCTTATATCAATGGCGTTAAGATTGATTATCCACTGTTCTCTGTATATAATTTTATTATGGAATCCGATTATTGAGTGAGTGTTAATTTATAGCACGTTTCTAAATAGTTCAGAGTTGTTGCTTGAAGCATTATCAGTTTTTAAATTCATTACCGCCTCCTCGATTTATTTTGGCTAAATATTTATAACTTTTTTATTGAATTACTCAAAAAATTTACTCGATAAATAACATGTTAAAATTCTATTTCTTAAACAACTTATGACAATGAATGGATAATATTTGAATCAATCAGTAACAGTAAGTTAAAGATTTAAGACATTTGTCGCGGTGTTATGCAGAATTATTAAACAGCCGACAGTTACTTCTCTCACGAAGACTTGTTTAAGGGCTTGCCTGCGTGTTCGTTTATATATTAGCCATATAATTATAAGGTTTCATTATAATCCGTTCATACATTTATTATTTATATATTTATTTAAAGGTGCTTTTTGAGAATTATTTTATCGATAAGTAAACAAACAGACGACTTGGAAGCATAACTTACTCAAACTCAGAATTCTCTTCCTTTAACTAGGACCTTTGAATCAACATAATACATACACAATTTTTAAAAATGATGCTTACTACCTTCCGAAAGAGATATTTTAAGAAAAAGGTAACTGAGTAACCTCCTATAAAATGTAGTAATACTGAGTTTATTTACAGGTTAATTACACTGGTCATCAAAAAAGAAAAATTAGTGATGATAATGATTCCGTTAATTTATTTATCAATTTTACAAGTGACCAAAAAAGGAGACGAATGTTAAAGATCCCATTAGAAACTAGTGGTTAATCTCAATAGAAACCCTAATCTTTTTAGCTTATACCAGCTTACTGTCAAAACTAGCCTTTTACCCGCGACTTAGTTTCATTTTAGTACCCGTGAACGTCCACTGCTGGATATAGGACTTTACTGCCCATTCCCGTCCAATTGCATTTGAGCTCCGCTATTTTGGTTAGATATACCGCCATCTGTTGGTTCCGGTACCTACCTGTGTCGCCTCTAACGACACCTGGTACGAGGGAAGGATCTATAATATTCTGCCCCACGTCACGGTACCCCACAGCACTGTCTTCGTGGACTGTTTATCGGAACTTTACCGGGATCAAAATTATCCTATATTCTAACCTAGGAAAGCAATTAAAGTGTATCAAATATGCTGACAGGCAGACAGACAACTTTTATTAGTATTTATAATATAAGTAAGGATTATTATACACCAAGGCGGGTAGCACGCGGAATCATTTTAAATTAAATGCATTGGAGTGAAAATGGATTATGACAAAAAAAATCTTGATCGCATGATTGATGATGACAACGTCATAGGTAAGGCTTACCGCTCACGGAACTTCGAAGAATCTACTCGGATACATTTTATGTCGTGTATTCTTAGTATATATAGTTATGTTCGCTCACACATTTTATAACTTCCCTCGTCGTAAAACCAAATAGGCGAGTATTATTTCGTCACATAAAGGGTTTTATTCTGTACGCGCGACTATTTAAAATATTATTTCAACATATTAAATAAATATTTTATTACGATTCAATGTAGCATATTTTTTATGGCTCGTATATATACGAAACACTAGTTTCATTTAAATACCAAAATAAAACAATGCATAGGGTGATCATGTTGTATTGTGAGAAATAACACTTGCAAATTACATTCATGAATCTCATAAACAGGTGTCCTTAAGAAAAATATATATTTTAATTTGTTAAAACAAGTTAACAAAACCATTTAATACAAATTTTAATTCGATACATACTTATACATACATATTACAAAATACAGCCAATAATAAATCGCCCTCATTTAGCAAATAGTACCAATATAGATACGTCAATAAGAGAGAAAAGAACACACACAATAAAAATAAACAATGCAAGTAGTAATTACATTAAATGGGCAGCTAACTAAGAATAAAACTAAAAACAGAATGAGGCATGGTTTTGGGTCAATTAATAAGTATTATGGTTTATAATTAATTAATAATTAAATAATAAAATATGCTAGTGCTGCTTATATAGAATAATAATAACTTACACAAAAACTCATACATTAACCTGATTCAGGGGAATATTGTTTAGGGCACATGTGCTACAACAGAGTAATTAATTACCAATAAAATACTTGTATACGTTAGATATAACATCCGTATACAGAACAAACACCCACAACCATTACTCTTAGCCCATAACACTCCCCAATGTTGCCAACTCTCCTTCGGGACTGTCCCTGTCGAATATTGTTTTTGCAATATGAGCTTATCTATATATCTCAAATAAGTCATACATAGATCAGATTTCGACATTCCTCGTGGGATATGCCTTCTTCTGTTATATCCTAAGGCATATCACATGAGATAAACCTCACATAAAAGATTGTCTTCGTTGTTACCGCACTCTCACCTATTTCTACAGCCAAATAACAGAGTTCGCATTGCTGTGTTCCAGTTTGAAGGGTGAGAGAGACATTGCAACTACTAAGTTGTGGAACATAATCTCTTCAAAGTAGTGCTAGTGATATCCATGTGATATTACGAGCGTATATGGGCTGCGGTACCATTTGCTGTCCAGCGGTCTGTATGCATGTTTGTCGACTCGGTCTAATATAATAGTATATAAATATTGAAAAATCTCTTTGTTAGAGTCGTAACATTAAGTAGGTATTGTTTGTCTAGGCGCGTAGGAAGACAGTACATAGTAAGCCTAAGGGAGCAGCGCTCCAGGAAATCACCGCTTGCATTATTACGCCTGTACTTGTGAAGGAAAATGTGAGATGGTCAATAGCATCCATGATGGCGTATTGGCACATAGCTCAGTGTCTAGAAGAAAATTTCGTTATCAGCTTAAACCATTAACTAATGGAAGAAATTTGACAGCTTTGACATTTTTATTTAAAACCAGTCGACCGACAGACGTAGCCCTGCCATTTAACATTTACAAATATTGGATTTCAATTGCCAATTGAAATCCAATATTTGTTATCCAATATTTTTATTTAGTTTATAAATATAAACTAAATAAAAATATATATTTGACGTGCCTGGCGCAGATAGTAGAGATCCAATCTTGTGCACCAAACATTTATGTGATAAACTATTGTATTTGTTTATTTATCTGTGTATCAGTTATGTATTATGTATATAAGTATTATGTATATAAGTATTATATTTATGTGTATAATTGCTTTAAGCTACTTCTCTCGGAGTCAGGTCAGAGATTTTTATCATTTACAAGTTGTATAGAGTACCTAAATGTATATTAACATATGCATAATTAGACAATGAAGCATATACGCGCTATTAATCACAAACTATGTCTAATAGCAGTGTCAATGCATCATTAAAAGCTCGTCCAAAAGGTATTACCAACCGCTAACACGTAAATAATTTGTGTTCACTGGTACCTGAGCAGTTTTTATCACTTACCAGCCTCTTACATTGTAGTTTACACAAAGATCGACACGTCCAAATATAATTATATATATAATTAGTAATATAATTGTAAAAATCTGTCTGTCTATAACACTTTAAATTTAAAAATGAGAATTAATTTGAAGGAAAGGTCTGTGTAGGATGATGGTAGCCGTGTTAGTCAGAGATATCGCATAATATTTTAAATGTGAAAATGTTGTGTATGGTTCTCTTTCACCTCGGAACAGCTTGAAACGGCTGGTTGAAATATGGCACGAAGATAGGCGTTTTGTTTTTCTCTAAGGAATAGGCACATTTTTTGCACAGTTTTACCTATAGAAAAGTGACATGACTTCTTTCATGAATAACAAGAGTTCCATAAAGATGATTAAGATAATATAAGAAACAATAAAAAATTGTAGGGATGCTTGTTTCTCTGATATAATAGACTTATATAGCAATAATATTAAGTAATACATATATATCAAAAGAATATATAACTGCATCCCTTAAGTTAGCCGGCGAAACGGTGATTTTGAAAGCATGCTTGATCCGAGGTATTCCTTCAAGACGCGGCGTAGCGACTTCCTCGGGAACGGAGTCCCGGACGAAATCATTAACTCCACAGGACCTATGGTTGGCGAGTAGGTGACGTTTACCATCACGCGGACCGTATGCTTGTTTCCTATCAAAGGAACGTAGCCGATGGCGCATACGATAGCATTTCTGTAATATTCACCAATAGTCGTAGGTTCGAACTAACCAGACGAACAGGTATTAAACATTTGTTTCCTTTGTATCCAGGTCGATGAACTAGTGATAATAAACGTCGCCGCATAGACGCTCGTAGTACAAGGATGTTACAAGCGCTTTGCCACATTACCCAGTAATTTCACCGCATCTCTCTCTGCGCTACTTATCTTTGAGTCAGATCATCGTATGGGATGTTGTGTGAATTTGTTATATAATATATATTTATAATAATGCTGACAAAGTCGTCGATCGCCGCTAGTTAAAAATATAGCGTTGTCTGTTTCTCGGTCTGATAAATATATAAAAGAATTCTGATCCGCTCATAAATCGCACCGTGACGTTGGAAATCTATTCAATAAATTGGCGATTGACTGTAAAGTCATTATTACACTGGCCCCGATAGATCGCAGCCGAAACACGATAGTGAAACTTAACGCTAAATTAAAATAAAATTTATGCGTACCTGTCGCAATCAGCAACATTGTTACAATTTTTATTTGTGCTCTACGGAGCTGCTCCATTAACTTTATAGTGTTATTATAAAAAGGCATGTAAATCGATGCCCTTGAGCGGGCGGCCTCGAGACTGCGACGTGCTTCTAATTATAACATAAAACATATCAGATAGTCGAGTATTGAATACAATATACACATTAATTAATAATATAGTTCGAATAACAGCTCGTATAAGTCGAATGTATATGTGATTACTACATTTAAGTTTAATTATTAGTTTTAAATATGTTTTGACAGGGTCATTTACCTCACTACTATTATATACTGTATACCTTTAAATGTACATGTGCAAGCGTAAGGCAGGACGCCCACACAAAACGTAGAGCGACCAGTAACTATAAGGGTTTGCTGCGCTTCTTAGAGGAACGACGCTAGCAAGAGTAGGTCCCACAGTCCTAGAGAACGGAAACACCACCTGGAAACCTGCCAAAGTCACATCTTATATCTATCCAGCAGTGAACATCGTACGGCTGATATGATGATGATGATGACATGACGTGGGAACTACCATAAAATAACTATTCAAATTTAATTATACCACATTTTGGAAATAACGAATATATATCGATACATAAATATATCTAATATTTTTTAATTGATTTGATATATTGCTCATTACATTAAAGTGGATTGCACATGTACCGATACTTATGTTAACGCTAAATTGCAATGCAAACGCAAATTATTATATTAATACATCCTTAAATATATTCGGTCCAGATTTAGTTCGTAATTCTAAGTCTTAAATTTAAATGCCATTTATTTGGTTCAATAAAGTAAATTTTAATCGTGTGAATTATTTTATTTGATATAGAGTACAGTATTGTTTATGTTATCTAATTGCATGTATCAATTTCTTCATTGATCAATTTCTATATGACCTATTGTCATACAATGTAAATTGCTCTGTCTGAATGATCTCATAAAAACTACATAAATCTACGTTCCTATTGAACAAAACGAGTGATATCTGACATTTATTAGTTTCACCTCGCTCATTTGAGCGATAGCAATGGACAAAAAGAGTCGACGGCGTTCTTTCAGTTTAATAAGTGAGAAAGTATTGGTTCTGTAATTACCGTTTTATGCCGGCTAAAAACCTGTTAATTGCGGAACTGGTTGGAGGGGCAGGGAATTGCGCCACCTGCTCTACGACCTTCAAAGAGTGAGGCTGTCCTTCGCAAAATGCGCGCCGCAGGCTCCCTTGCGATTGCTTTGGGGCAAATGGGAGCACGTCTTGATATTGTATTTGATAGATTACTGAGATATCACTCAGTTTACGAATTAGAGAGCAGTATAATTAGAGCAAAGATATATTAAACTAAAATCATAAGTCGTTTAATGAATAGTCTTCTCGTTTAACGTTGACATAGAATTGCATTCAGACTGATTTTTCTTTTTTATTTCGTACTACCTACCGCGACTTTGTCCGCGAGATTTTTATTGAAAATCTCATCCCTAAGGATCTCTTGTTGTTACGGGAAGAAGTCTATATCAATCTTATATCAATCAATATAATAAACTTAAAAGTCGTGCCGATTCCACAGAGAAAATAAAAACCAGATCTATCCCACAGAAGTATTCGGGATTAAAAGTAACCTTTGTTCCTATTACACCAGACTCTCGATAATACCTGTGCCAAAGTTCATCCATATTTATTAAGCCGTTTCGGCGTGTAAGAGCAAAATACCGACAGCCACACATCCACACCTACTCACACTTTTGCGATTATAATGAGTTGCCTTTTGCGTTTGTAGTGAGGAAGTAAGGATTGTATGCAATCATTTTAAATTTATGTGGCATTTGCCTAAGTAGACAGCACTTGTAATAGTCTTGTAATAGTTATTTAAAACGCTAATGGCTTAAGAGGCGCTTGATTTTTAATATAGCTTTGAGAACCTCTGAACTATGAGAGGCTGAGAAGATTTTCTCACCGCCCACGAATATTCGATTGTATGATTTTAGGCGCATAGCTAACACGGTAAGTGACTATAAAATTTTAAATTAACTGATAAAGTTTCCTATAAGAACAACAGAGTACCTATGTACGAGGTTCATACAATGTGTGGATCGAGTGGAAAATTTGATATATGAGGAGATCTGAAACCTCATTAAACGATTGACTTAATACAATACCTTATTAAAAATTAAATATAGTTTTAAAAAATCCTAAACTGACAGGTTACTCGATACATAAAAAAATAGCACGAAACGCCTCACGTTTTTTTCACAATAATATTTACTTTATTATTATGAATCAATCAGGTTTTATTAAGGATTATTTTTTACTATTTATTTTGGTGACTATAACGAGAAACACTTATCGAATTAAATATATATATAGTCACCGGTTCTTAATAAGTGTGGAACGTTTAAATTAATTATGTTCGTTTAAAGTGGGTTAATATCGAGCTCGAAGAAGTCGGTTAATAACAAGCATACAATCATACAGGTGAAGCTTATAAAAACTATCTATTTGTAAACTATTATCGAAACTATCCAGGGAAGCATGCATTTCGTCTTGAATAAAAGCTTATTCAACCTAGACAAACAAACAGTATCCATCCATTCGGTTTTAGACTATTAGGAGCGAGCAAAATTTCATCAAATTTTTGGCCCGGTCTGTACTGATTTTTTTCCCAACATAAAGTGACTTATGTTGTGTCGCGCCTTCCCAAGGGATCAAGCTGTCAACATAGTTGCCAAATCTAAAAAAAAATAATTAAAGTGTCTCTTTCTAATTTCAAACCAACAGCCTTTCACTAAATTTATATAAACGTATATACTGACCATTCATCCAGTTATTTTCTCAAACAGCTGACCCCATTTCAACAATTTTCACTAGCTTATAACTCATGTTGTAAGGTGTTATTTAGGGCATTTTGTTACCCACATTGGTAACTTTAATCATAGCACCAAGCATAAAAGTTTAATAAATTAAATCCGTGTAGCCGTTCAGACTTTAAAAAGGTGACAAACACACAAAATTTCGTATTTATAGTATTAGTAAGGATTAAGATCAAAATGTACGCTCCAACAGTAAGAGCTGGTTAAAAGACCGATATAAATGTATACACAGTTTCTCGGAATTCCATGGGAACGAGTTTTCAAAATCGCAGAATTGAAATAGCCTCATCCGTTCTCAAAACACACATTTTAAAATCAATACAGGCGGTAAAACAAGAATCGAATCAGAGCAATGATTGTTAATTTACTAATGATGTTATATGTGAGTTCTCGGCACGCGGGACAGCGATGCAGCAGTGAAAGTTGTTGAAACCTGTTAACTGTGTAAGCAATCATGCCTCCGCACGTTTGCTCGCTGAATCTAGCCCCATATTATTTACAATACCAACCGTTTTCAGGAGTTTAAGTTGTAGAACGAGTCGGTACCAGGTATCGGATTGGACTGATGGCGGTATATCCACCCAAAACAACGTAGCTCAAATGACACAGGACGGGGAGGGGCAGCAGCATTCCCGACATAAAACTACGCAATGCAATTGTACACAGCGCAGTAATTGTGGGCAAAATTTCTCCTTTTCTATGTCCAGCAGTTAATGTTTTACGATTATATCGATACTAAAAATTATCACTATTGTCCGGCCATATTAGTAATCACTTAGGGAAGCCTATGTTCAGTGGATAACCAACGTCTGTTATGACCGTGATAATGTATATTAGACAAGGTAGATCTCATTGGTAAACCACACTCACCCATTTCTACTGCTGCATAGCAGTACATATTCGCATTGCTATATTCCGGTAGAGGCAGTGAAATTACTAGATAAATACTCATTATGTATGGGAAAGTTGGTACATATCTTTTCATATCTTCAAGTCTTAATGTCTAGGCTAAGCTAGGCTGTAAGCTGCTGTGACACTTACTATTATGCGAAATGTATGCTTGTTTATCGACCTGTTCTTATTAAAAAAAACCTATAATTTTACCGAATGCATTGTCCGTTCAATAAAGAAACCACATCAATTTGTAAATAAGCTTGTAATGAAGAAAACCGCCGGCTCATTTAAGGTTTTGTAAGGTAGCAAACTTTTAAAGCCGCTGTCACACTTTGAATCATTAAGCAAGTCGCACTGAAGCCGTGATGCAGTCAACATAAAAGATGGAACGAAAAGATAGGAGTGGAGATAAGAAAATATAAGAAGTAAATCAAAAAGAGATATCTATTTTTGAGGGGTCCGAAGGCGCAGCAGGATCGATCCCGAGAGGAATATTTATATGATGAATGTTTGTATTTGTTCTGAGTCTGGGTGTTATTGATATGTATTTAAGTACGATATTTATATTACCTGCGATTTCTAATATCCGTAACACAAGTGCTTTAAACTACTTATCTCGGAGTAAAATCAACGAATGAGAAGTCGTGAGAATTTACTATTATTTTTTTAATATCTGTAGGAAGTCTCATACTTTAACCTGACTCGGCAATAGAAAAGAATAGTCGTATTAGATGTATTTTTTTTAATTGAACAGGTCGACAACAAGCTTAACGTCCGCGGGATAGTAGCGTCACTGCAGCCTAAAGACACTTGTATAATATCAAAGGTTATAGCTAATGCTAATGGTGTAATATCCTCAAGTCACAAGGTTGGCAACTTGTGACCTGAGGATATTACACCACATTACCCAGTAAATTTTCTAGCTCTGTCACCCATCAGACCGGAACATAGCAATGCGAACACTGCTATTTGGCGGTTGAAATAGTTAAGAGTGAGTATCAATGCAGACGACCTTTTGTGTGAGGTCTACCTCATGTGCTTACTTAAATGAAATCACAAAATATAAATAAATTATCTATATAGATACTTTGATAGGCTCTAGGCAACACCATAAGTAGACCGCCTTTATATAGTCCGGTCGTACCCACGGCACATACAAATTGAGCGACTACCATACTTAATTGGCGTTATATAACAGGTGCATTGCAGTCGGTCGTTGCGAAAGCGTATCTCGAATGAGAAAACATGAAAAATAGCTCTGGTACAATATCTTATAACCTGCTCTAATAGCAGCGAACCGCTATTTAGAAAAGTATATAGGCGAGTGAATTCATTATAACTTAATAGAAGCTTCAGCAACATCACAAATTTACGGCCGGAACTGCATTTTGTATATACATATATTATTTTGATATGTTATCATATGTTGAAGATATTTCATATTTCATGACAAACATTTTACATTTATTCAAGACATGGACTTGTTCCGCTGTTTCTATGAACTGTGACGGGCCGGATGGCGCAAATGGTAGTGATTCTATCTTGTGCACCAAGAATTGCAGGCTTGATACCCACTCAGGACAAATATATAGGGAATATTTATGTATGCCAGACACAGAACAAACAGACACAGCAATGCAAAAACTGCAATTTGGCTATAGAAATAGGTAAGAAAGAGTGAGTAGTATGTACCTATGCAGTCGATCTTTGTATAATGTCTATTCTTTGTTATTATTGTGTTTATTGACGTTTTATTTGCCATATAAATCATTAGTGTGCTAAGCACATAAGTTAGCCCGACCCCAAAATTTCTAGGTCTACTTCTGCTCTACCATTTAGATTTTGCGAGTGATAGAGAAGATTTGCTTCTCAAAAACAGTCAATAAGAAATAGCATTTATTATTAAAACAGCGAAGCAACGCATTTACCTCGTTTTTCCAAGACTATTCCTGTATTAAAAATTTGCAAGAATAATATTTAAAAAGATTTATATGCTTCTTACTTTTTTGCGAACTCAAACCCTGTTTGATGAGCGAGTAACTTAACAAGTAAGTATAAATGATCATAAAGAATTTGTAGTGATGTCGTAAGATTTTATGACATCAAGAAGATACATAGCAAACATAGTGGAGCCTGCCATTAGAGTGGTTTATCCTTCGCGAGGCTATTAGCGGCTGGGCAGGTAGCGGATCCTCTTTTCACCATTACACATTCCACACGCTGAGACTTTAAACAAAAAAACACGGGAAAAACATAGTCCGGCCTTGCAAATACCAAATACATGTTGGTATTCATAACACATAAGACTTATGGCGGAATTTTGTCAACGACATTGGGAGCTGAGTTTTTAATGGCCTCTTAAATAAAGGTGGACAGGTAGGTAACGAGCGATAAATCTTAATATACCTAATTAATAAGATTATATGTAACGTGCTACGAGAGATGTTTTACTAATGGAAATTAGATTGTGGTATGTATTATTTTTTAAATTTTGATAACTTAAAATTAAATAATTATTAAACCCTTAATTTGAAGTGACTCATATATTACGGGCAGGTAAGTAGTATGCCTAAGCATCTAAGGCAAAGTTGGTATTATTTTAACTAACAAAGCAAATAGTTCTCACGTTTAAAATCAAACATATGTCCACATTAGATGTCCATAATTTGGCGAAAAAGGTCTCGATACAAATGGTTGAACTAATTAAAATATCTATTGACTGTAATTTTATGGGATAACAATGAACTCATAATATGTAAATGTAAATAAAATACAAATGACAATAGACTGCTTATTGCGTCGCTGTATGTATGTAAATGATTTATTTGTAGGTATTTATTGTCACAGTCGATATTAACTATAATATTTATGATTAGAAAGGTATTCAAATTGCCTAATCATATACAAGTTACGATAATTACACTTATTTATAGACTTGGAGTTTACATAATAAGTGGACATTTATATAAATGAATTATCTAGTGTATTTAGGTAACTCATGGTTTCGTTTTATTGATATACCTATCATAGCCACAACAAAAGACTCCACAAATCTCTTGCAATACTTTAGAGTAACTTTTTACAATACTTACCTAACAAAAGGGTTTAAAATTCATTACAAAAATGAAAATTAGTAAACATAGATTGGTAACATTTATATTAAGCCCACATCGTTCTTACTATCTAAGGTTTCATTAAAAGGGAAATTATGAATTTCTTATTGGTTTATTTGCGGCGATAAGGACGATCTTAGTCAAGACCATGTACTTTACAAATTAGATTAAAAAGGTTGCATACCGCATGATTTGCAAATTACAATAAAGAAATCTTTCACGATCTAGTAATCAGATATATTGAGCGTGCTCTCAATTTGATACATTGTACAAACACAAGGAAAGTTGGCAAAGTTACGGACCAAAGTAACCACGATTGGATTGATGAGACAAACAATACGAGGTGATTTTTCTGAAAGTGAACCGCAGAAGCTCGCAAACTTACGTTAAGCTCTGGCCGTTGAATGTTTCCCGCACATTGGTGTACCATCACAAAACAACTGTATCATATAAATAAGACACGTTTGGCACTCCGCGATCACTCACTGCACTCACTAAGAGAGAGCTTTTTCGTCGTGAGAATTTGGACGCAGTTTTGTACACGATCCAGACGTGCACCTTATATGAAGGCTGGCGGGAGACTGGCAATGCTGCCGCTGCTGGGGCGCGGCGCCCGCGCAGCCTTCGTGGGGTTCATCGAACGAGTCGCGCGCTGCAAGTCTGCTCGGTTCGACCCTGTGAGAAAACGTTGTTAGAAATTATAGGAAATTTGACATTACATGTCTATTCATTCATATAATTAATCATAACTATAAGCGTTGTTGTTTTGCTCTTCATCAACCTGCATATAAAATATATATCTCTAGAATATATATCTTATAGAAGATTTTTGTTGGAGAACTGAAATATGAGATTACAAAGAGTTGATATCCTAGACTTCGGTAGAAATTAAGATAGATAGGAAATAATAAAATGGTTATCTCCATATTTCCTAATAACTATAAGAAATATTTTAATTCAAGTATAATTTATTTGAATCTTTTCAACTAATTATTTTTCTAAAAGACTAAGATAGAGGTCTTCGATTCGAAACATTCAAATATAATTTTTATCAAATCCCAATAACCAATAACGATTCAGGATACCTACCTAAAATTTTATGTTTTTATTTATTTCTGTTTTTAATACCATATAAAAAAAATGTAACGGAGTCAAGGCCGTAATAAAGTTGCCTATAAAAAAAGCGACTGACAGCTGTCAAGTAATCCCACGGATACGAATCGTGACTTTCATAATTCCGTGTAAAATACGTGAAGGTATCTATTTGTTTTCCATTATTGAGTGTTATTCAAACATAATCAATAATGCCTAAAGTATCAGGTAAGTTTCTATCAGTTTTCATTTATAGAAACTGCAAGTTCATGTTAAAAATTTTAGAGGTTATGATTTTGTATTGAGTGAGATGTCACCGATTTGATAAAAATACTGTATTTTTGTTTTGTTACATTTTTTTCTTTTGTTTCTCTCTTTTTATTTACTACTTTAGTTATGCTTTTGTAATGTATTTAAGAATATTTCGGTTGTCGGTTGCAAAACTAGAGCCGGTGTCCGTTTGATTTATTGTTTAGTCATCATTGTTTTTCTTTTCAAAAACTGTTTTTTTTTTAAATTGTAAATCCTAAGTGGATTTACAATTTTTATTTGTCGGTTTTGTACAAAACCATTCCTTTCGACGAGTCAGTTCATGTAATCACAACTTAAAACAAGGCCATATTTTGAATTAATCAAAATCATGTTATAATACCTGTACTTCATCTTCAAGCTCCAGTACTGCTTTAATTCTATAGAATTAAAAACAAAATAGAGCAGTGGATTTAAATCAGTAGGTAAAAAATTTTTGCTGTATCATTTCATCATCATCACATTAAACTCAAAATGATCTTTATTAAAATAGACCTTTCCTAAGCACTTTTAAATCGCAAAAAGGTATAAATAAATATAAATATTATTTTTCTTTAATAATATAAATTGTTTTACCACTTAAATGGCCGATAACCTTTTGACCTGTAAGTCATTTGAACAAATGCAAGATTAAATAATCATAATGAATATACTAAAACTATGAAAAATTTATCACTGTTTCTTTATCAAGAATATATTAATTTCTTTCTTATTCTTAACTATACTTTTACAACATTGGTGTCATCTTTACAGTAAAAGTTAAATGGGGTAAAGAGACCTACCCTGGAGTGGAAGTAAACACAGATGATGACCCTGTGCTCTTCAAGGCACAGATCTTCGCACTCACAGGTGTTCAGCCAGAACGGCAGAAGGTTGTATGCAAAGGAGTCACACTACGAGATGATACATGGGCAAATTTTAAACTAACAAATGTGAGTATTAGTATTTATTGTTATTTTAATACAGCTATAAGTTATTAAACTCTCATATCATATAAAAATAGATGGTATTCTCCTATATTTTACGATCAAAATGATTTCAGATTGAATATTTAGTCTAAATTCAGCCACTCATTAGATTTAGAAATTCGCTTGATTATCGTTGGTAAGCACAAATAAAGACAATATAATAATTTCATTTTATAATGGCAGCTTCTATGCAGCTGATGTCCTTGTTATGTTTCTATTTTTCACAAAACATTATTATTACACAGGTCAGATACATACTCTTTAAGTATTATTATCATATGAGTTAAAAAAGGACATTTTGTTTGTCATATACAAACCAACTGTCCTCTTGACTTGTCAAAAAATTGCAGACAAGACAATAAGATAGGAGTTTGTCTGGTATCTACAACTCAATGCCTATTTTGCGCCTAATTAACAATCTAATTATGTATACTATAATAGATATTATGGTTTTCTACTATAATATCTATTTTATCTGTATAGCAACATGGACTTGAATAGTAACATATTAATGTAAGCATAACTATTGGCATATTCAACCAAATTAATTAATGTTTAATATATAGAGTATTCACTATCAAATAAACAACCATATAAAAATATATGTGTTTTAAATAATACTTAGACATCTTAATTATGTTGCTGCAAAACTACATACCATATTTAAGAACAAGCAACATGGCTGTCTACATATGGGATGGTTAAAAGTTAATTTAGAGTTCCTGTTTGAAATTTGTAATACAGAATGCCCTGGTGCTGGTGATGGGGAGTAAAGAAGAAGACGTGCCTAGTGCACCTGTGGAAAAGACCAGATTTGTTGAAGACATGAATGAAGCTGAGCTTGCCACAGCTGTAAGTTAATTAGTGTATTTATATATTTTTTATATAATTAATATATCATCATATTATCAAAGATGTTTTTCTTTTGTGCCTAAGTGCAAGACAATAATTAAACATATTGATATTTTTACTGAAACAGTAATGAATGATATACCTACATACTCCTATGTTCAAAACTGGACAGTCTTCCTGCCCTATAGCAAAACTTATATAAATACCTCTCTCATTGGCACTCTACAATTATAAATACTTCACATACACCATTTTCGTAGAGTAGAGCTGGGTTCATTCAGTTCTCCTCTTTTTCATAAAACCTAAGTAAGTGTCCATAACGACGTCCTCTCTAGTACGAGGCACCTGCGGACTGCTGGACGCTATGAATTTGTCAAGTCTATCTGTCCGTCCGTATATCACAGACACATTTTCCGTAATTACGTATTCCGTAAAGACAAAAAGCATTAAAATTTGGTAGTTCCTCATATTTAAAATTGAACTTAAATTTACCATACGTGAGACCCATGCGAGACCTATAACTTCTGAAATAAGAGAATGATACAACAAATATATGATGTATATGCATGGTAAAGCAAACTTGCACCTAACTGGTTTGAACGAGATCTGTAAGATTTTTTTAACAATTTAGGCGCCCCATACACCTGCAATAATATTGAATAACGCCTTTGATTCCAAACGTTCAATAAATTCTCTCAATTAAATTGACAAACCAGTCTAAACAATATTTTCGTGCGAGCAACATGTCTGACGACGAAGTTTTGACGGCAGCCGCGCTGGTAATTTTGTTGAATAGAAACAAAATGTATAAAGGCCAGTTTACACTCACGAAAAATATAGATTGATAAAAATAATAGACTACAGGTATAAAAAAAATAATACCGTGACTGACAGATCGCGATCGCTCCGAAAACTAAAATGAAAAATACTGCGCAATGTTAAGTCTACACAGTGCAAGAAAAAATATTGCCCAATAAAAATTAAGCTCGCTCAATCTTTTGTTAAATCATTGTGTAATTCTGTCAATGCTATCCCTAAACGTTCAATAATATTGTGCATGCAGATATATTGTGCAATATTATTGTAGGTGTATGGGGCGCCTTATACTTCTTACTGCAAATCACCTTTCATTCAATCAACTCAAATCTAACAAATTACATTTAGTTTCATAAACATAAATTTTATGCATAAACCGTGAAAGATTTTCTTAAAATAAATTTTTAATAGGTGCCCTAAATAATAAGTAAATAATAATGATAATTCGCGCAGGAAATACACAATTATTGTAAAACGTCGATCAAAGTTACAACGAACTATAAGAACTTGTATATTATGTTACTTGAAGCTATCCTTCGCTCCTTCATGGGCGACTCCGACTTGTACTTGGCTGCTTTTTTATTTCTAAGTTTTGCAACGTTTTCGTTACAGATGGACCTCCCGGAAGGATTAGTAAATTTGGGCAACACCTGCTACATGAACGCAACTGTACAGTGCCTCAAAACTGTGCCAGAACTGAAGAATGCATTGCTGAGCTACGATAAATGTCAGTATTTATTTTATTATATTTATACATGAAAAATTGGCCGTGTAGTACTGGCAAAGTAGAGTAGAACCTCCTCCTATATCAGGTGTCGTAAGAGGCGACTGGTACCGACAGATGGCGGTTAATCCTTCCGAATCAGTGTAGCTCAAATGCAACAGGCTCTTCGATGCCACTACACTTGTCCAGCGCGGCAATTATAGGCAAATGCCCCCTTTTTTAGGGGGACCTGTGTCCAGCAGTAAACATTTTACGGCTGCTTTGATGATGATGATACATAAACGATACTTTTGTATACATTATTTACATTTTTTTTAATGTATCATAGAATGCAAACCTTATAAAGTGAATTACTGTAACTATGCTTTATAAAGATATTTACATAATTATTGTAACTTTACATGCGTCTTTGTTCGTGCGGAAGCAACTATATAATAGATTTAAGTTATCAAGTTGCCGTATATGTAAGTATAACGTAGTTTAGGTGTTTTTAATTCACCTTTAGTGATTTCGTTCGGATAGTAGTTATTAAAAAGCATGTTGAATTTTGAAAAGTGTGCTGGAATTATTCTGTATATACTATAATTTCTTACTATGTATATACTTAAAACACTGAAATTTATTTTTATAAATAGCGTTTAGAAGTCATCAAAAAGTAGGTTGAGTATGTCTCGGAAACGCGGGAATGTTTGAAAATATTATCACCAAGCATTGCTCAGTCATTTTTACTCGCGTATTTTTTATTCCCATGAGAATACGTACGTAAATTTTAACTTATGTAACTTGCTGACAGTGTAGCTAAGCCAATTATGAAACAATGGAAAAAAAACAGTTTTATGAGTTTATACGTTGCAAACGTACACAAAGACACATCTCGCTTACATCATTCCATTTTCGATAAGAATCTATTTTTTTACATATTGAAGTCTCTGAAAATCTTTCTTATAGGGAAAGAATTTGTAAAATTCGGTCCAAGTAGATTTCGGGTAACATCGGTTACTTCAAAAGAAGTAGAAGCTTTTCTCTATAAACATTATAAAACTACTTTGTAACGGCTTTAATGATTACAAGATACTAACAGCTCCTACTGCGTGGATAGGAAAGCGAACGCAAAAAAATAAAAACCAAGAATGAATAAAAATATGTGAAGGCAGTAATTCGACACATCTTTTGTGTGTATCACAATCTGGAGAAGGTTCGGCGTAAAGTAAGCGAACCGTCGAACAAAAATGTAAAAAGTATTACATTTTCTATATTTAAATCCGGGATGCTATTATGTGCCGTCGCCGGAACCTTCGCCGGCCGCTCACTAAACGCTGCGATGCGGTGCGCATAGATTCAGGCGGCGGCGGCGCGGGCGACCTGACGGCGGCCCTCAGCGACACCATGTCGGCGCTGGAGGGAGGCGGCGCGGGCGCGTGCGCGAGCGCGGCGGCGCGGCTGCTGCACGCGCTGCACGCGGCGGCGCCGCAGTTCGCGGAGCGCGGCCCGGGCGGCGGCCTGGCGCAGCAGGACGCCTCCGAGTGCTGGGCCGAGTTCGTGCGCGCGCTGCAGCTGCGCCTGCCCGCCGCGCCCGGCGCGCCCGCCGACAGGTACCACTCACTACTCTGCTAGAGAGAGAGAGAGAGAGTGAGTGTATGTATATGGATGTATGAGAGCTGTTCGGGCTGTCCCGACCAAAGGCAATGAGTGATATTGAAAACATACAAGGTTGTTTTACTCGAGGACGTCTATATTCAGCCCTGGTCGTCCAGAGAATCGTATGGTAATGAAGGAGGATAGTGAACGCTCAATGCCAGCCTCGTGATTTAAAGATTCTATGTCACACTGTGGTTTTCTTCTCTCTCATCCTTCAAATAGAAACATAACATTGCGAACACTGCTGTTTAGCAATAGAAATAAGTGAGAGTTGGTGCCAACGCTGGCGACCTCTGATGGTCTCTAGTGAATAATATGTAGAGTAAATTAGAAAAAATCTTTGATAAAATTAATGTATGAAAGTTAAAAATTACATGAAACAAACACTGTTAGGAAGTTCAATGCAAGCAATGTATTTGTATTTACTCAGTAAATAATAATATACTTGATGATTGAACAAATGACAGGTCTTTAAAAGGAATTGAAATGAAAAGTAGTATGCAAAAACGCCAGAACTCGTCAAAATCAACAGTTCAAAACACTGCGGGTAGTAGTAATAGATTCTATTTCTGCTTCTTTATTTTATATCAATTTGTGACATTGGTGCAAAAGTGGTTGCGTACCTTATAGTCTGGGAGTTCCATTGATCGTGTGCGATGTGCGTGGTCGCAGGAGCAACGTGATCTCGCAGTACTTCGGCGGCACGCTAGACGTGGAGCTGGTGTGCTCGGAGGCGGACGAGCCGCCGGCGCGCAGCCACGAGACCTTCCTGCAGCTCTCCTGCTTCATCTCGCAGGACGTCAAGTACCTGCAGTCCGGCCTGCGCACGGTGAGGCACTACACGCTTGATACAACTTCGTCGCAGATGGTCGTAGTGATCCTGTCTTATGAGCCAAAGGTCGTGGATAAATATTTATATGATGAGTATTTTTATTTGATCTTTTTGTTACTGGCTGTTATTTATATGTTTTTAAATATCTCAATCCTCTGTTTTCTGATATCCGTAACATAAGTGCTTTGGTTACTTATCTCGGAGTCAGGTCAAATGTATGAGATGTCTTTTTAATTATAATATTTTTATTAATAGTGCATGTTAATATTTACAAGAAAAAAAAACATCCTGTCTCAGGTTATCATAAATATAACTCAACATTTATTAATGCATAAAACTTTTAATACTCTTGCGAATTTTCTTTCCGGTTAACCGGAGAGTATTGATTATTTTTTTTATTTTTTCTTTGATCTTCGAATACTTTTCTTGCTTCCTCGACATTCATAATAAATAAGCTCCGATCAAAACTTTTTAAAAATTGTCTTTAATATGGTTTACATATAATCCTTTATGGACTTTCAATATACATGCCTTAACTATTTAACAGTCCTCGTCAATCTTAGTTATAGTACCGTTTTTGTTGTATATATTTTTCTAATTGTATTTTCCATTCCAATATTATATCACTTTTTATATATACCAAACATTAATTAAAAACTGATAATATTCTAAATTGAACACTTTCTACTGATCAAGTCATATGTTTTAAGACAAAAATCTAAAGTATAGTGTGTTGTTTTCCAGAAAATGTCAGAGCAAATAACAAAAATGTCTGAAACGTTGGGACGGGATGCGGTATACAATAAAACAGTGAGTATTATAATATATTTATTTTATTTATTAATGAATTCAGACCAACCAACATCTGTTCACAATATTACATATAAAAATCATCTATATATAATCAATACACGCTAATTGCAACAGACACTTCCGCCTGCATTGAGAGTGTACAACTAAAATATAAATAAATAATGATTATGTTACAGACCAAGTTTTAAATTTGCCATTATACATAATGCCCGGTTCTTGAATAGTTTAAGAGTGCAATTTCATAATAGTTTTTCAGATACTTAAATTGACCAGGCATTATACTTATTAACAATAAGATACACGTTTCCAGGCAGACATACTTTCGTAACTATAATATTCATCATTATTATCATATCATCATATTATACACTGTTTCGGATGTATATCCCGCCATCGGTTATGGTACCTCAGTCGCTTATTTCGACACCTGCTACAGGGGGAGGTGCTGTTCAAATCTGGTATCGGTACCTCATGGCCTTTATAATATTATGAATTGACTGTTATACTATTCTGAATACCGTAGAGCAAAATCAGCCGCCTGCCCGCGTACCTGACGGTGCAGTTCGTGCGGTTCTACTTCAAGGAGAAGGAGTCAATCAATGCGAAGATCCTGAAGGACGTGAAGTTCCCGCTCGACCTTGACGTGTACGACCTGTGCACGCCAGAGTTGCAGGAGCGGCTCGCTCCCATGCGGGCACACTTCAAGGTACTAGTCCCACTATCCCATTGCTACCGCCAAACACCAGTGTTCGCTTTGCTGTAAGGGAAAAGGCACAGAAATTACTGTATATCATCGTCATATTTTATCTCATATATTACTATATAAAACTTATAAACTATATATATATAAGACTTGCTCTCTCGTGTCGTCCTGGCTTCGCACGGATAGACAATTGCTTTTAAGATTTGGGTTAAACATTTATGGTTTATCTAAAACTGATAAGACTGAGTCTTGACAATCCAACCCTAAACGGAAATTATAATGAAACAAATGTCTTCTGTTCAAGGGTACATGATTGCACTTACCGAACAAAATGATAAGAAAGAAAGACTACTCGCTGGCAGACTAGTATTAAAGTAGCACACTCAATAACCTATTTGTTTAAATGACTTATAACACTGGTTGTCAGGGTCATCGGTCATTATTGTCACATTGCAAAGCAAATATATATTCAATAGATATTTTTTTTATTGTTTTGACAATTTGAAATTTCCCGTGATAGGCCTATTTGGCTAAAGATATGTTTGACTTTTAAAGACAGATAAGTACTGCTCTAAATTTATTTGTCTATGACGTTGTTTGACTTTTTTTCAATGTGTCTTACGGTTGATTAATTAAATATTTTTAGGAAGTGGAGGAAGCAGAGGTAGAAAATTCTCTCAGCTCAGGGAATAAAAGCCAAGGCGACAGCAAAAAAGATAATAAGAAAAAACGAATAGTCCCGTATTGGTTTGAAAATGGTATGTATAGCATGCTTTCTTGTTATAAAATGTTTCTATTTTATAATTATCATTATTGTAGTGGCAGTTAAACGTTCAATGCTATTCCATATATATTGGACATAGCGTCCCCAAGAAAAAGACAATAAACCGGAGTAGAGTACTAGGTATACTTAACGCACTAATTTTATTTTTATCTTTTTTTTTAGTTAGAATCGCTTTGCATTATTATGTCCGGATACCCCTTCATTGTCTATTACACGGGGAAATATAAAGCAATCCCGGTCTGATTCTGATCTAGATAGTCACAGGAGTTCACTATAACACTAGTAACGTGACTTAAAGAATTTAGCTCCATATAAATATCGTCATATCGGCCGGAGGACATGGGCTTCCCCAAATGATTTTCAATTGGCACCGGGCGTGAGACCTGCGTCCAGCGGCCCTAGTGAGATCGTCCATCCAGTGTATAAATCGGAAACATCGGTGTGCGCAGACGTGGGCAGCAACAACAGCGGCTACTACCGGCTGCAGGCCGTGTTGACGCACCGCGGCCGCTCGTCGTCGTCCGGACACTACGTGGCCTGGGTGCGCCGCGGGGGCGCCTGGCTGCGTTGCGACGACGACACCGTGTCGCCTGTCGACCAGGACGAAGTGCTGCGGCTTAGCGGGGGAGGTCAGTGATACGCGCCCCGGGGGGGGGGGGGCAGAGAAGCGGGGGCGGGGCAGAAATGCGGGGGCGAGGTCAGAGATGCGGGGGCGGGGTCAGAGATGCGGGGGCGGGGGAGGTCAAACCGTGAACCGGGGAGCGCCCGGCTGCGCTGCGACGTCAACGAGAAAATCTCAACGGTCCATGACCCACTCCGATATCCGCGGGTACGTACAGGCTAATGCGAACACCGCCCACCCCTCTCGACCTCTTCAACCACGGCGAGGGAGATTCACAGTGACCATCGAATATGACGCGAGCGCTGTTGCGCAGCCTCAACCAAGTGGGCAACAGAGAGTTAGTAAGTTTGATAGTTTAAAAAGATAAGATTAAGATATTCGAATCTTTTACTGCCCTTTGCTTATTTTTATACTAAATAATAACCTGTACTTTGTCATTCAAGACGTCTGCGTGGTTTCTATCCCCAGAAATTATAAATAAAATTCATTCAAATTCAGGTGACTGGCACTGCGCGTACCTGCTGCTATACGGACCCCGTATCCTAGAGCTGCCCGAAGAGGACGAGCCCATGGTGACGGATGTGACGGAAGACCCCGCTGGAGAGCCGCCCACTGCGCGCGCGTAATTCCCCCCTCCACGCCTCCAGTGCCGGATTACTGTGATAGGCCCCGCAAACTGGGAGGCCCGGTCTCCCTGATATATTAATGGAAAATTATTTTGAATCATATTCCGTAAAGAAATCGTCTGCATCTAATTTGACTCTAAATATGAACATTAATTTATTTATTTTTTAAAACGTCAGACCATTTTAAGCTTTATATCTGTCAGAAAGGATAACATCGCTTCAAGGACAAGTAGAGAGTAAATGTATGCTTCGAAAATTCAAAGTAGTGCCGGACACTGCTGCTTCAATGTGGAATAACCCTATGAAACAAAGGGATATATTTAACTTCAGAAAAAAGGGATGTCAAGGGCCTTTTTATAATATCCGGGTCCTTCATAGAACCGGCACTGGTCATCGATTCCCGCTCGCCGTACTCCCGCTCCCTGCTTCGACGCATGTGACCAACCGAATTTCGCTTGCTAGTTACGTTTCTATTGTGCCTTTGGTCTTGTATTTGTATAGCAATAAATGCATGTAGACTTATTATAGAGGAGAAGACAGACGTGAGAAGACTAGCCCAATTGTAATATTCGCTGTACCAGCGGATTCTTAAGGTTTTTAATTTCATAACTTTTTGTTTATGGTTAAAATTTTATATTATAGTGTACTGGATATAATGTATTTTTATTAGTAAATACAAATATTTGATGACTATAAAATAAATAAAAAGTTGTATGTTACAAAACATTTCTTGTCTGAAAGCTGTATTTCACTCAAAGCTTATTTCTTTAAACATTTATTTTATTAATTGTTTGAGCATTTAGGTTACTTTCCATTAGGATTTCTTAGACATATACCAAAAGATTGATAAGCAGCATTTCCTGCTAAACACAGGAAACAAATACGAGAAAAAAGAAAAGAATAAAGAATTACCTTACGTATCATCATCACCATCTTCATCGCAGTAGCCGTAAAACATCCACTGCTAGACCTATGACACGCCAAGAAAGGGGCAATTTTGCCCAGTCCCGCCCGCAACATGCAACGCATGCTGTTTCGGGAAAATTTCGCCGTGTGTCGGTCACGGTGACTCAGTCTCCTCTTACGACACCTGGTGGTACTCTGTGGTGGTTCTGCTCCGCCGGTACCGCACGACATAAATATTTGTACATACAAAAAAAATATCTTATATACAAGCAAAGTAACCGCAAATAACACTGACAGACATTTAGTTTATGTTAAATATCTATCGTAGTGGATAGAAACGAATTACTACTAGATTGACTCTTTATTGTAATTGAAGAGAATCGATGGAAGCGAAACATATAACGTTGGTTGGTGAAAATGTTCTAAATAGCTATTTTAGTTTGCGCTAGGACTTAGCTCCCTGTACTCCATTAACCGATCCTTCGGCGTCACAAAATGTTATTAAACATTGTATCACAAAATTATCTAGAAAAAGTATGCATTTAAAATCAATGTACATATAAACCGATCATGTCCAAGCCCCATATATTGAAAATTGTGAAATAACAAAGACTGTGCTGTTTATTTGTAAATAAATGAACTGATAGTGTTAAATTAACAAATTTGATTTTATTCAACGGTCGGCGTCAATAGCGTTGTCTCATTTAGCTTATGTGTACTTAGAAATTTATATGAATATGCATTTTATATAAAATACAAAATTTAGTAAGAGCAGGTAATTTATTTTGTTGTATTTAGCTAACAGGGACATGCAGATGTTAATGAAGCACAATATTTTTGAAGTACGAGCACAACGTCCTATAAAGGGAGATATATCCAGTTTTAAATATTTATCTAATACCATAGTATATGCAATCTCTAATAGATATTGAATTATATTACATCGACTTGTCCATTTGTTCTGAAATGTATTTTTTGTATATGGTCAATCTTAACAAAATGGACATAAGTAAATCACTCTGAACTTGTGCGAAGTACTGATTAAAATACTTTAATAGTGTTAATATATTTTTATTTGTGATAGTAGAGATATTCCTTACTAGTAATTTCCTCAACAAAATAGATTTGTTTGTCAATCTTATAGACGTTTATACTATCAATGTTGCTAGATTAAATTAAAACTGTTGATTGGTTGAAGTCTCAATGTAATATTGTTTAATGTATGTAGGCGTATCTTAGTTTTGTACAAATTTGTTGACAGCTATGAGCGGGACTGGTAGTCGGTAATTAATTCCTCTAAATTGGCATCAAATGCTCCTGATGGTTGCTTCAGCCACTACTCATTGAATGTCGTAAGTTCGCTGTACAAGATGTATTGAATTTTATAAGACTAATTATACTAAACAATGATCGATAAATAAATTTGATTTTACATGTACCGTATGCTTTTAATTTTAAGGTAAAAAAAATATGTTTAGAGAATTTTATTTTCTCATTATTATAATACAATTTTCTGTTAATTTAGTTAGTCTAAATAAAAATGTGTTTACATTTTTACACAAACTTGAATGAATACAAACATACCTCGAAGACCGCCTCGTAACGAGCCCACAAACCCATAGTTCAGATGATATTTACTAGAAATAAATCCACTTCGTGTCAGGTGTCAACCGAGACTAGAACCTTCATCTTTCCCTTGCCGGGGAATACACTACCGTTGTGCTACCGAGACCTTAGCGGAAACGTCGAATTTTTCCTAGATATACATATAGTTTTCATCATTATACCAGCCGTAGAACACTGCTGGATATAGGAGAAGAAATTTGATAGTAATCGACGCGCTGAGCATGCGTGGTGGCAATCGCAGAACGTAGCTTCACGACGGGAATGCAGCTTCCCCTCCCCGCCGTGTTACATTTGAGCTAGTGCTACTAGCTACGAGTGGATCTACCGCCATCTGTCGGTTCTGGTGTTTCGCTGCTTTTGACACCTGATACAGAGAGAGATATGTACTTTTCTACTTATATTTTTTAATATAATCACTGTATGCCAGTTTAGGCGTATGTATTGAGGATAAATATTCTTCCTCTATGGTATTTGACAGATTCAGTTACATACAAATTGATATTTAAAATGAATGTGCCTATATTATTAGGTCGGCTGTCCAGTATTGGAGCAAGTTTAAATACAGAGTACCCACACAGCTGCAGGGGAGTTCGCTCGCGTCGCCTTGCCTGCCTCAAGTTTTGGGTTTCATTCGTTGGGGGCGCGTGTCTTGGATATGTTTATTACTGGTATATGTTGAATAAAATACCTTTCCCTCCATACATAAGCCTTATTATATCCGTAGGAATAAGTCTACTTTCAGGTGAGTACCTTTATTTATTTATACAATGTATGAATATTGGTCGTTGGTAGTACGAATTCTGGATCAGGGCCTTTTGGGCATCAACCCCGAGGCTATAAAGGGCCTTCTCAACAGAAATGGAAACAATGCCACATATACCTATATCAACTAACTGCGCCCTGCGGTTTCACCCGCGTTATGGTGTAGAAGTTTCATACTAACTTTGCACCCTCTTTATGAGTGGATTTAAAAAAAAGAAACATTAACAAATGTTTCATGGCTTTCAATGAAGAACCTTTATACTGAATTTCATTTGAATAACTTCAAAAACAACAGTTTCATACTAATTTTGCATCCCCATTTTACCCATGTAGGGGAATTTTCAACAATCCTCCCTTAGTGCTCCCCCCCGCCATTAAAGGAATCCCTGTACAAATTTTCAAGGTTTAACCCTTATAGTTTAGGCCCTGTCTTGATATGTCTGTCACAGGGTGCCAAAAGTTCTTGTTCTGTCTCAGGTCGTGGGGAGTCCGGGTATTGGTGTATACATTGAAGCAAGCCAGATAAGGAACTATTCTATTATGCTATAAATAAATTAAATATCTGTTGGGTATTCGTAATGTTTTAAATAGTGCAGTCTTCATCGTCATAACAGCGATACAACGTCCACTGCTGGACATAGTGATTTCAAAGAGGTCCGGTTGTTTGCGTCCTGCATCCAAAGCCATCCTGCGGTTCTGATCAAATATCCACCTCATGTGAAGACATCCTACCTACGGGTACCCCGTGTGTGTGATCCTCCATTCCAGAACCTTACAGCTACATCGGCCATGGTTCTCAGTGGTTATGGCCCCTGGCCATTGCCATTTCAACTTTCTAATTCGCTGAGCTGATTCCATTAATTGAGATATTTTACGGTTCTCGACATTTCTTAATAAAGTCGAAGTAAGACTTCAAACGTTCCCCATAACTCATTGAAGCTTCATTATTTTATTTTTTGAAATATATGAAATTAAATTATACATATATGCACAGAAAGAATTTCCTTTTTATAAAAGATGCTAGCCGGTGAGGTACCGGCAGGCATCTTTTGAGTAGAATAATAGTAGGTACCTCCCCCTGTACCAGGTGTCGTAAGAGGCAACTAAGGTACCAGAACCGACAGATGGCGGTATATCCATGCAAAAAGTTATCTCAAATGTACAGGGTGGGGATGGGCAGCAGCTTCCTCGTCGCGAAAGCTGCACTCTGCGATTGCCAGCACGTTTGCCCAGCGCGGCAATTATTGGCAACATACCCCCTTTCTTGGGGAGGCCTATGCCCAACAGCGGACTTTTAACGACTGGTATCATGATGATGAAAAGATGCTTATACATATTTTAGAATTCAGTTCGACTTTATAAACCATTATACAAGGTTTGGATATGTTTGTGAGATGAAGGCGGTTAAAAATAGATTGCTTTCAGGCATAGGCAACGTTATATGCGTGCAGTTACGATGTATATCGCTTCTGATAGTACCCATGTACTGCGGCAAGCCCGGTCGAGGGGTGCTCAAAGCCGTAGCCCTGACTTATGTGATAGCTGGTAAGATAAACATTTGATATGTTATGTCTATTTAATGCTATTTATATATGATTAAATCAATGACACGAACTTAGACGTTAGGGCGAGATCTTCAAGCGCAGACTCTATTATCTTAGACGTTATCGTTATCTTAGACGAACTTAGGCGTTAGGGCGAAATCTTCAAGCGCAGACTCTATTATCTTAGACGTTATCGTTATCTTAGACGAACTTAGGCGTTAGGGCGAAATCTTCAAGCGCAGACTCTATTATCTTAGACGTTATCGTTATCTTAAACGAACTTAGGCGTTAGGGCGAGATCTTCAAGCGCAGACTCTATTATCTTTCTTTAGAAGCTTTTGCGACGGGAATATTTCCGTCCATCCTCGCCTGTGCATTTTAAATGTATTGGATGGATATACGGCCATCTGTTAGTTTCGTTACCTTAGTCGCCTCTTACCATACCTGGTACAGGGGGAGGTACTATTTTACTCTGCCGGCACCTCACGGTAGAGTAGGTAGAATAGTTCCTCCACGTGTTGGCGAGTAAGGAGTATTAATCAGAGGGTGGCTGGGAGAGGCTTTGGTAGAAATAAAGTATATAGAAGGAAAGAGCCATTAATTTCGATTATTTTTGATATGACGAGTTCATTATCATTCCATCTCCATGTTAAACTAAGTAAAAATAATGATAAGATTTACAATTTTTAGGGCCAATAACCAATATGGGATTAAATGCTAAGGAAGTAGTACGCGTGTTTGCCTGCAGCACGCATCTCACTCACAACCTATCGGTGACGAAATATGCTGCCGTAGGCCCAGCTTTTAAGAGAGCTCTGTTCGGCTTACAGTTTGATATAATCGAGCTAAAAGAAGTAATAAGGTTTGCATCCTGGAGTGTATATTAAATGTTTCTTGTTTTCTTTACTAAATTATGCGAAGCCCTACAATCTAGTTGGCAGCGACCGTACAAAAATGGGAGGTATAGGCTAGTTGCCTCCGCAATGGTCGCGGGATCTGAGCAGAATCGATGGCGATTACCCGAGAGCGCCTCTGAGGCTTGACCTAGGCTGCTCGGGCTCGCGTGGCCATCATGACAGTTAATTTGGTTGCAAAAGAGAACTGAGTGAGTCCGGCTGCACTAGTGGTGTTCTGCTTCACGAAAAGAATGTGTTAAAGTGTTTGTGATTCTGGAGTGCTGGTAAGAGGGCGATGAAGGGAGGCATTTATATAAGTTATGCTTTCGGGTGGATCGCGAGAACATGTCGCAACCTTCGTGTCGGGTATGGTTATTTTTTTTTTTTCGAAGTCACCTGAAATATTTGTCCTAGGTGGGGATCGAACCCATCATCTATGGCGCACAAGACAGGATCACTACCATCTGCGCCATCAAGCCCGTCATACTGTAACTATAGGTGTATAGTCGTTTACATAATGACTGCATGCATAAATGGAAAATAATCATTGAGCGTATATTTAATATAATTATATATGATTATTCCATGGTTTACCAAGTTAAAGCCGGGAGGTACCGCCAGAGTAGAATAGTTACTCTCTCTGTACAAGGTGTATTAAGGCAACTAAGGTACTGAAACCGACAGGTGGCGGTATATCCATCTAAAATAATGAAGCTGAAATACTCAGGCTGGAGATAGGCAGCAGCATCCTCTTCGCGAAATTCTTCCTGCATTCTGCGATTGCCAACACGCTTGCCCAGCGCGGTAATTCTGGGCAAAATTCCCCCTTTCTTAGGGAGGCTTATGTCCAGCAGTGGACTTCCTATGGATGTAATGATTACCAAGTTTAAGATGAGGATAATAGAATATATTATTTTTAAAGTGTTATTCTTTAGCATTATACCACTCGCATCTGCATCCGTAAATCAACAATATTAAGTTCCTTAAATTTCCTTTTATTGGAGCTAGTTATCAGAACGGTAGCTTTACCAGGTGGTAGAAACCCATTATCGCAGCGGCGCGTCCGAGATGCGCAAACTCTAGAAAAATATTACTGATTTTATACATTCTTGTCTAGAGGAGAGCAAGCGAGTTATGAGAGTTCTCATGCTCTTTGAAAGGATAGACCAGCCCGTCAGTTTTCTAATCTAACTAATTATACGATAACAATTTTTTTTCATAACTTTGGTTCTGATATGCCCTCTAAATTACAGATCCTTCCAAGAAGTTGTAACACCCATTGAAATTGAAGTTGAAGGTCGAAATGTAATGCATACTATTAATAAGAAGAAAGTTGACGACTTTACAAATAAGTAAGTCATCAAGTATTGATGAATGATGTGATTGGAACCTATTTAACTGGAAATTCCTAAGAAACATAGTTTTATTGCCGCACGAGTGCTTCTTGATACTTCCTCGACAAAAGAGTGAAGAACTCTTACAAACAAAATATGTATAAATGTAATGAAAAATCATTATATTATTTTAAATTGGCCGGGCCGCCTCGAAGAGCGTTACGTGATTCAATGGCGGATTGACGTTTCGATTGATATGTGTATTTTAATAATATAATTTCTTAAAAAACGGATAAAATGAGAGTTTTGAAAATCCTTAATAATATATTTTTTATTTCCTTTAAACTGGAGTGTCTGTTTGTAATATCAAAATAACAACCTTTTAAAATACGCATATGTACCTCAATATGGACGGTACTTACACTATAAAGGCTTTTTTTCGTCTATCAGTGCACTCACAGTCACACAGTCAACACTGGCAGTGTTGACTGCAACTGTTTTGGAGTTTACCTCAAACATTTAGACGGAACTTTCACTGACTGTTGTCTGACGTTAGGTATATGGAGTAATTCAGATTTTTTTATTTATTATTCTTACGGAAACAGGATCTACGCAGGAGAAATCGCGGTAGACGCTCGTAATAAAAACAGCCCAATAGTAAACCTTTTTATGAAATCGGTACAAAAATTTTATTTATCAATTTAGAGCCACATTATTTGCTCCTTTAGTGGTATGTCAGCATCCCGTAAAGCTAATTGTTAATATTTTTTAATTACGTAGCTATTCTATATATATAGCTCCTGCTATTGTTCATCAACGCAGCCGTGGGACGTCTACTATTAGACGTAGGCTACTGCTAAAATTACTCCCCAAGTAAGGGAGTAATTTTGCCTCTTTGTAATTGCAATCGCAGAGCGCTTGCAATTACATCGCTTAGTTTTGCGGTGGAAATGCTGCTGCCCTGCATTTGAGCTACGCCACTTCCATTGGGTATACCGGTTCTGGTACCTTACTTTTCTAGTCTGTCCCTGCACAAGTCTACTGTAACCCCATGGTGTATAATGGTTAATTAATCAACTTTAAGACCGGTCGCCATAAGGTAACCAAAACGTCTCAACAAAAAAGTAAAAGATAAACCGCGTTTTAAAACCGTTAAAAGAGTAGTTTCAGTAGTAGTAGTGAACACGGAAATGTTAGAAACTATTGTTAAAATGAAGCCACGTTAAATTTTGATTTTCAGTCATATCTCTATTGCTGCAGAAGAAAACAAATACCTCCACTTATATGTGAAGAAGTTACATGACCGGTGCGAATTTCAACTCTCTCACGCGGTCGCATTTTGTCTGGACTTATTATCGACCACTTACAAACAGTGCATGACTTCAGCGGCGAACATGTCGCACTCGTGGGTTCTTTGTGAACCCTTTCGGCTCAATAGAATCTGTAACATGACAGAACTGTTGGGAGCCGACGTGTGTGACAGCAGAAATGAAGTGAGCAACAATTTAGCTATTTGTTGGAACTAACATCTAAAACTTATTACTCGTAGTATTTTCGATAGGCCCGATGGCGCATTTGGTTCCTTTTCCGCTAATGATCGTGGGGAGAATATTTGCATTTGTTATGTGTCGGGTTTTTCGAGTATTTAAGTATTGTATTTGAAATTCTTCTTTTGCCTGATATCCGTTACAGAAGTGCTTTAAGTTACATACCTCGGAGAAAGGTTAAATGGTGTTAAATGTGTACATTTATTTATCTAATGTTTTTTATTTAATCATACCGTTTTACAATCTCGATGAAATTGAAGACGTTTTCCATCTGAGAGTGAAATCAGGCGCAAGTCTACTACGAATGCGACGCCGTGGTGCCGTGCGGTCATACCCTCATTTTGTGTCAAGCTTTTTCATACCCGTGTCGCATTTTAATTTCGCCGAATGGACTCGAGCAACCATATTTGCCCTTTGACGCTGTGGTCTCCTTCTGTGACTCTGTCAACCTCATCTCTCTCGTCAAGTATCTAAAATAATTGGGGTGATGCACAAATGCGAATCCGATGGAAAGCCCAATGATACAGTTAAATTTACTATCTATTCTGAAATAATGTCAAATTTTGATAAGATGTTACATAGCTTTTTACTAGAGGTAGACATCATACAACGGTAGTTTGCGTTAGTACTTCACTATTACCTATTTCTGCTACTACCACTGCCAAATAGCAGGGTCTGCATTGTTATGTTCCAGTTGTAGGTGAGAGTGTGTGTAAGTTACATTATTGAGAAGTGTGAGATAATATCTTCAAGTCAGAATGTTAGCAACGCGCTAGTGATATCCTTGTGGTGAAACGAACGTCTAAAAGGTAAGTATAGGTAAGGTTGTCTGACAACTTAGTGAATAAAAAAAATTATAGCTGTGGACAAACGTGGCGTGCTTTTACAAAATTTATTTATTTTTCTCCTATCTACCCATCGACAATCAAGTAATCGTTAAATGCAAAGTTTTGATTGACTTTTACTTTACAAATACAGGTTAATCCAGGATTTGGAGTTGGTTACGCTCACTTGAAACTAGCAAAAAACATTCTCCTTAATAACAGAAACGTATCATTACAATACAAACAAAATATTGTACGAAAATTGTATCATTTTCAAGTAAGTTATATTTTTTATAAAAATTACTGCATCCAGCTTTATCAAGAGCATTTGAGGTTTCATCATTCACGAGTGTGAGATCAAATTTTTCTAGGAAAAACTTACATGTCACTGAAAGCTCGAGTAGAGTTCTAACACAGCAGTTGGATAACATGTTCAATGGTTTGACCGTTGAACTCCCGAGACCACAGAGGATTCGTAGTACTTCGTGATTAACGCTGAATGCATTACGAAAGTAGAAATTAGAGAAAAGTATTACTTCACTGTGAAGTTTTGCCCTCACATTCGAAATAATACTTTTACCAGAATTTCACAATCGATAGAGACGTAAGAACTTCTGGAATTGGTTGTACATTCTAGTATGTTATAGTATAACATTACGTAACTTGTTTTTTTTCGGGAAACCTAACGCAGTACTATTCAGACATGGACGTGGCCAGTGATTTATTGTAGTGCTCTGAGCGGGTTCGTTGGCGATCACCCCAGTGCGCCTCTGCGGCTCGGGTGGCTATCGTAGGGGACAGTAAAGTTGTTTGCAAGAAGAGGATTAAGGGGCCCGGCAATGGTTATGCGCTTGGGAGGGCTGAACGGAGGCAATCACTGGCGACTGCGGAGTATGCTTCTCCACGGCTCGAATATGAGTGTTGCTTTTGTGATGACAATTAAAAGTGTAGTTGATGGAGGATGCGGCTTCTCTTTCAATTATTTATTTATAAGAGCTCAAAGCTGTATATCAAGAGAAAGAATCCAGACTGTATAAAAAAAGACACTTAATAAACGACAATTCTTTGAGTAGACTTTTCGATCCTCCTATCTCATAAGATCTCCAAGGGAAAATCGCTGGCAAGTGCGTTGCAACAAATACTATAAGACTAGTGTGTGTGTGAATGAGTTAGACGATTGGGAGAGAGAGAGGCCGTGGTGGTATCAGAGAAGTCTAGGAGGATATGGATATTATTATTAGAGGATATTTTACAATTTACACTTAAAGGAATAGACCGCGGCTTGAACTACGAGTACTATTGGGTAGTTATTACTAAGGCGTCTTGTCTAAGTAGCGTCAAGACATATACTCATGAATCGAAGGGAGTTATAAACTTATAGAGTAACCCGTATTAGTCCATACTACAGATGTGCCATGGTCTACTGGCTCCATATCCTGAAGGGTACTCCTAGCGCCCTCTATTTGTAGTTGTGTACTATTTGTTTCCAATTCCTATCTTCCTCTCACGAACGTAATCTCCGTTCTTCTAATACTCTTTCGCTCTTAAGTCCTCCTCATCACTCTAGTTTTTTGACAAACTCTTTTACAGTGACAGCTATACGACTCTGGAACGAGCTTCCGTTGAATATTAAGCAATCCCCAAACAAATTTAACCTGAAACGCTGTCTCCGTACTTTATTTACTGATGCTGCTTCTCTAACTTTATAACCCTATTTCTGATGTACGTTATTTTATGTATGTATGTACATATATATGTATATATATATATATATATATATTTTTTCAGTTTTGTGTAATGGTTAACTGGGAGATAATGCCATCTGGCATTAAGTCCGCCATTTGTACATTTTGTAACATTTTGTGCAATAAAGTTAAATAAATAAAAAAAAAAATTGTATACACATCACACCTCGTGTAAGCTTTAGAATTTAATCTAAAAGACAATTAACAATGGTTTTACTAGGACGCAAAAGAAACAGGCGACCGCGTCTTGCACGCTTTCCAAGAGAAATGCATAATAATGCACCTGATACGTGTTGCGGTGGACGTCTGCGTTGCGCTCCTGTTTCTCCGCGTGCTCTCAGCAGCCGTCACCTATCACGAATACTACCTGACTGCCATTGATCACGACAATATCTATGTCACAGAGCGCTTTAAGACTATAGATCGAAAGCGGCAGAAAAGGGGACAGTACGCTTTGTTGCCTCTTAAAAAGGTAATTAAAAATATCATCATCATCATCATCTTACCAGCCATTGGAAGTCTATTGTCGGACATGGACCTCTCCAAGAAAGAAGGGTTGTTAGCCCATAACTGCTGCGCTGGCCAAACGTGATGGCAATCACAAAACGCAGCTTTGGCGGCGGGGATGCTGCCGTGTCTGTGTCTGAGTGTGATCTGCCTGCATTTGAGCTGCACTGTTTTGGATCTGTCGGTTCTGGTACCTTAGCCATGCATTTGCTCATACTGAAACACTTAACATCCATCATTCACATTTGTGGGATACAGAGTCATATAGTATCTGCCTATGTACCAGCTAAGAGGCGAATGTGGTACCGGAACCGATAGATGGCGATATATCTATCCGAAACAGCGTAACACAAATTTAATAGGACGAGGATGGGCAGCAGCATTCCCGTCGTGAAGTACTCTCTACATTTGCCACCACGCTTACCCCTTTCTTAGTTAGGCCTATGTCCTGCAGTGGGAGTTATTCAGCTGCTGTGATAATGATGAAGAACACCTTTGTTAAAAATTACCTCTTATGCGTTTATGTGAAAACTTACAATATATCTATAGATGGAAAGAAGCAAATACATAGATACCCTTGCCGTAACTTTCTCGTCGTCTGAACGGAACGAATTGGTGACGCATGTTCTAAAGTTAATGTTGGAGGTAGTCACAGCCACCACGTTTGTGATGCTGGATCGGCTGTTCTTTGAGGCATTAGACGTGGTCAGACAACATGCAGAGACGGAAGTTCCTGTAGAGGGCGTAAGGGATTTGGCAGTCGACGTAAGGAATTAACAATTTTTAATGAATCCAAAGATTTATAAACAATAAATATTGTTTACAAATCTACCTATAACATATGTCGTAAGAGGCGACAAATAGCCGTTATCTATCGTAGTTAAAATGCCACAAAATGGGGATAGTCTGCAGCATCCTCATTCCCGCTATGCTTAACTATCGTCATTTCGCATACTTAGCGTGACAATAATGTCAAAAATCTCTTATAGGCCTATTCAACAGAAGACATATAGCTGTCATGATGATTACTATAAAATGATAAGCACACCAATTAATAACATTGTTTTTTATTGATAAAGAGATATATTCTGTGAAGTTCAAGTTACCTACAAATTGATATACTTTCAGGTTGAAGGCACCGGGGTTATGGCAAACATAGTACGTAAAGTTCTTACTGCTGTGAGCACCCAAAGGCTAGTAAAACGCAGCGTCAGCAATAGACAATGTCTACCGCACCCGCGTCTTATGCCTGCCTCGTTCTACCTCAAGATCTACGGCGGCTACCTGTGGGTAGTCCTGCTACTCTGCATCAATCCTTATACTATGAGACTGAAAAGGTATTCCATATCGATAGGACAGCAAAGGTAGGTCTAACAAGCCTATTCTTTTCTAGGAGAAGCCTGTCCATTTAAGAAGATATTTAGGTAAATAATTATACTTCGTAATTATTCTAAACGAGCTAGCTTTCTCACTTGTTACTCCGTCACCGACTAGGATTTATTTCAGGATTAATATTTTCAAATCGACTATTTTCGGTGTCATTTGACCTTAGCTACCACTACTTATGTATATAATTATGTTTAACTATTAGAGGAAAACTATACTGAAGTCTATCCCAATTAGAATAAACAACATTTCTCCGGGATAAAAATATTATATCATAATATATGCTTTGGTCTCTTTTCTCTTTTGCCCGATGGTTGAATGGTAGATGGTTGAATGGAGAGACGCCTTAAACTTTATAATGTTTAGGGATAAGAAATTTCTGAAGTAATATTAGTTAGAAGTAAAGCAGTAAGTGTGTTTGCGGTCGGATTAGACTTTCTTTTCTTTGGCAAAAACTATAAAGTTAGAGCAATTATTATTATTGCCAGCACCAACTTTTGTAATAAATCCATACAATTCTAGGCTGATTTGCGCCTTCTTTTATCCGTTTCGTGAGAAGCAGCGGATATTGCATCTATATAACGACATTCTCAAGAAACGTATGAAAATGCAGAATACATTGCGAAAGTAAGATTAAAAATGTATTTCTATTTATGTATATATATATGTGCACACGTATTTCCTTATTTTCATTTTGAGTTTTACAGTTCGCATTTTATTAGCTTACGCGCGTTCTCTCTTCCATTTTAGTGGACCTGTCCTGGAGATTACTAGTTTCTTTTAAATAAATCAAATCATCGCCTATAACCAATTTATTTATTAGTCATTTAGGTATACACACTGCAACAGATCTACTTACTCAAATCTGTCAAAACTTCGCAATCGATATTAATCTATAACTGCGAGCAAACTGAGTTCAAAATTGACTGTAAAATTTGTCAGATTTGGGCAGATTGATCTGTTGCCCACAGTACAGTATATTGATTTTTGACTCTGTCTAGAAACGCAATGTGAGGATCATTGCGAGCTTATCAGTGATATTAAGCCCTTAAGTCTTATCATATATTTCGCCTCCTTACGTGTGTTCTACCGATTGCACTTTATTTGTTTGGACTTTATTCTGAGTAATTGTTAAGTCATGATCCCAACGGCTACCTTTTATCATCGCACTGCTCGCCATTGGCAGGGTGTTCCCTTACACCTTTTAGGTCCAAAATGTTCGCGTACCCAACGGTTTCAGAGAATTTTCCTGCCGCGTACGGTAAGGGCAATTGTATGGAGTTCTATAAAAATTGAGTAGAGGTTGTTATAGAATCAGCAACGTGTGAATAATGATTGTGTTGTAATGTCCACGTGTTGGCTACAGTAACTACCCGCGGTTACCGATCCTTGATTGCCACCTTCGTAGTATACAAAAAATTCAATGTTCACGTCCTTTTTTCAAAAGAAAAGCAGGGCAAGCTGTAAAAGCCCACTATCTCTCCGGCGAGAACCTGTTGAGCTTGTGTATCAAGTTCCCAAGGTTGCTGGACTGGCTGCGAGTGCTGCCGGCGGCGAGGATGACCTGTCTCATTTGTGGCGAGACCGAACCGAGGAATATCAGTAAGTACTTCATCGTCACACCAGCCATTGGAAGTCCACTGCGTCAGTTCTAACACCTTAGTCGTCTCTAAGAACTCGTACCGAAAACGTAAAATTCCTTCGAAGATTTTTTCGTTTATTTATTTAACTTTATTGCACAAAATGTACAAATGGCGAACTTAATGCCAAATGGCATTATCTCCGAGTCAACCATTACACGAAACAGAAATAATTTATATAGTGGTGCAGACAATATATATATACATAATAGATAAACGTGACATAGGTACATATTTGTATAAATAAACGCAATAAATGCATATAATATAAAAAAAAAATAACGTACATCAGAAATAGAGTTATAAAGTTAGAGAAGCAGCACGGTAAATAAAGTACGGAGAAAGCGTTTCAGGATAAATTTGTTTGGGGGTTGCTTAATATTCAAAAGAAACCCACTCCAGAGTCATATAGATGTCACTGTAAAAGAGGTTGTCAAAAAACTAGAGTGATGAGAAGGAGTTAAGAGCAAGAGAGTATTAGAAGAACGGAGATTACGTTCCTGAGAGGAAGATAGGAATTGGAATCTATCCTTTAAGTAAGTTGGTACGTACGGATCAAAAAGTATTAAAAATAGTATGGTTAGAACTCAAATTTTGCGACGTTCACGAATAGGAAGCCAGCCGAGAAGAGAACGGTAATGGGAAATATGATCGTATTTACGCAAACCGAAAATGAAACGAAGACAGTTGTTTAATAGACGATCCAATTTATTAAGGAGTTCTTGTGAGATATTGGTGCAGCACACGTCACCATAGTCAATTATGGGAAAACCAAGGATTTAATAAGAAGGGTTTTGGTTTTGGTAGGAAGAAAATGTTTTAATCGATAGAGAGCACGAAGCGTTTTAGTAACCTTACTGCTGATTTCATTAACATGTGTATCCCAGGTTAAGGAAGAGTCGATAAATAGGCCAAGATTCTTAACGCATGTACTGTAGGGCACTTCCACGTTATTAAAAATAATTACAGGTATGTACATTTTTTAAACTGAATAATTGCCGTTTGCTGCCCAAGATAATGGCTTGAGTCTTGGACGGGTCCACAGAGACACCAAACTTCTGTGACCAGTTAGTGATGTTAATCAATACAGCATTAATCCGAGCAATGGCACCATCCAGGTCATTTACTCTGCCTGGATGTATAGTTGCAGGTCATCAGAGTATAGATGGTAAGAGCAGCCAATAGATTTTGTGACAAGGTTTCTGAAAAGGGAACAAAATAACGGAGAGAGAGAATGTAACCTTGCGGCACACTAGCATATATACCCAACCACTGAGACAAATCATCACCCAGGCGCACTGCTTGCTGGCGTTCTCGAAGGTAGGATGCGAACCATTCTCGAACCGAATCAGAGACTTCGACGTGAAGAGAGAAAAGAGAAGAGAACTTCGAGATTGACAGAGTTGAAGGCGTTGGAGAAATCAATCAGAATTAAGACCGTTAGGCGGGAGTATTCCAATCCAACTCTTACATCATCCAGGATATTTAGTAGAGCTGTTGTAGTGCTATGTCCTGTACGAAAACCGGATTGAAAGGGACTTAAAAGGGCGTTTTGTAAGACATGGCTAGAGAGCTGTTTGTGTACAGCTGCCTCGATAATTTTAGAGAGATATGGCAAAATAGGGTTAGGTGTTTTAGGAACCGGGATAACATAGGCTTTGCGCCATATACTGGGAAAGGGGCCATGTTGTGGGGAGAAATTGATAATGTGAGTCAATGGTGGTACAATATAGTAGCAATATAGGTAAATAAGAGAAAGACCGTGCGGCGACTTACATCATCATAGCCAACAGCATTGGATTTGAGAACTGAAATAATTTTAAGTCTCATCTACGGTTACAGGAGAATAATTGAATATATTAGCTGACGGACGTGGCAAGGAAGTGATTAAAGTTATAGTTGACAATTTTTCAACGGGATCTAGTGTGGTAGTTAAAGAGAAGTGTTTATTAAGCTCGTTAGAGAATAACAGAATGAGAATCGGGAGGGTTTAAAGACTTCCCGAGACCCTGAGAATGCAAAAACTTCCATACATTTGCCGAAGATGATGATTGAACATTGTCGTGAATAAATCTACGTTTGGCTGATCTTACCGGTTGATTACAGCGATTTCGAAGTCTTTTTTTGATTGTCTGAATCAGCCATAACATTTTCGTGTTTACTATTCATAATAAATCCAATGACTTAAAAAAAAAACTTTTACATTATTTATTCTACATTTCGGGTACATTGCGGCAATCGCTTTCAGGTCTTAGCATCGGTTGTCAAATCGGCATCGCAAATACGTGGTTAATTGGTTCGAGTAGCTTTAAAATTTGGAATATTCTTGTTCTAAGATGCATCAAGTGTAAGATATGTTTAATCTTAGATAAATGCTTTCAGGGAACGTGTCCAACGAGGACTGGCATTCGTGCGACATATCCAGCTGCCCGTTCGTATATTGCGCGGAGTGCTGGCGCGAAGTGGGTGCGCAGTGTCTGGCTTGCGAGCCTGGGCCTACGCAGCTCAGCGATGTCGAGTCCTTGACAGAGGACCAACCTGTTCTGTTGGGGCTATGAGTTTCCGGATACATAAAACATTAATAACATCCGAGACACAGACAATATCTTCCAGTTCTTGGACTTGGAAGGCCGAGTCCTTCTGTCCAAAAAAAACTAGTTCAATTATAGCTGTTTGGTTGTTAGAATAACATATTAAACTTGTTCATAAATAATATAAAATAATTTTCTGTTTCAGTTTAACCATTACAATTAAGGTTCAAAAATGACAAAATGATCCACTAATACTTAATGAGCAACGTTCAAAAACTTTGTCATAAGATATTTGTTATATAAATAAAGCTAAAGAGTCAGTTTGTAATATCAAAATAGCAGTCTATACTAAAATTAAAAGGCTGTAGAGTTTGTTTGTTTGTTTAAACGCGCTAATCTCAGTTGGATAGTCCATTTATCGAGGTAGGCTATATAGGCTATACTAGCTGTGCCCGCGACTTCGTCCGTGTAGAATAGTTTTTTTTGGGTACCATACCTTTTTACCTTACCTTACCTTATGAATGAATGAATGGCCTGAAAACAAGTTTCAAGTTTCTAGCTCTAAAAATAGCGATACTTCCATTTTCACCCCCCTTTAGATCCCTTACAACCCTTAATTCGAATAAAAAAATAGGCTTTGTCCTTTCTCAGGGTCTAAAGATTGTCTGTGCCAAATTTCATCAAAATCAGTTGAGAGGTTCAAGCGGGAATGCGTAACAGACAGACAGACAGACATAGTTACTTTCACATTTATAATATTAGTAAGGATAACATAATGCTAAGACCAATAACAGCGTAGCATAAATGATACTTGGTTTGTTCTACAACTTACCGCGGGTGAAACCGCGGGGCGCTGCAAGTATTCTAATAAAAGCATATGAATGTATTTTACTTAATATATAATAATATTTCTATATTTTTTGTCTGTCTGTCTGTTTGAGATGTACCAACTCCGAAACGGTTGGACTAATTTAAAGGCTCCTTACTGGCAGATAGATGATGTTACAATGAGTAACATGGGCCTTTTTAATATTTATTATTTTCACGGGAACAACAACTATCGCAGGGTGCCGTTAGTTACAAATAAAACCATAAAATACGAACAGAAACTTAGGTTACGATGTTTTATTATTCAAAATAGTCCGTATTCTAACTGTTCTCCAACGGTCAAGTTACTGACGAACTGAATGTTGTCGGCAACATCATTGCACAACAACGCCAAGCCCGTGAGTTGTTCATCTGACGACGGATTGAAATTGTACACCAACTGCAACAGAACAAGTACACAGAAAAGTTTACATTCATTACTAACCAAATGTAAGTTGCAGCGTATTTGATAGTGCATGACCGTGGGTTCGATCCCCACCCAACAATATTTATATAATAAAACAACCAACTAAATCAGCAAACAAAAGTTAATTAAAACACTTATCAGTTAAAAGAGTAGTTTCATTATAAGTAGTGAACGCGCATATGTTAAAAAATAATAAATACTAGCTGTGCCCTCGACTTCGTCCCCGTGGAATAGTTTTTTTTTGGGTACCATACTTCTTTGCCTTAACTTCTATAAACTTTGAATGTCATGTTTATTTATATTGAATCAATGGCTTGAAAAATAAGTTTCTAGCTCCAAAACTAGCGATACTTCCATACAAATTTTCATCCCCCCCTTTCGACCCTTCACAACCCTTTTTTCGAATTAAAAAATAGCCTATGTCCGTTCTCAGGGTCTAAAGATTATCTGTGCCAAATTTCATCAAAATCGGTTAAGAGGTTTAAGCGCGAAAGGGTAAGCATAAGACAGACAGACAGATAGTTACTTTCGCATTTATAATATTAGTAGGGATTTATAATGATGAATATATCCATTTTTTCTGTGACTGGGTGTTAAATATGTATTTAAGTATGTAATAAGCGACTTATCTCGGAGTCAGGTTAATTTACTAGATGTTGTGTGAATTTATTATTTTTATTTGACAGTACGATAAGAATACCTGCTCTATTACAAATTTGGGCAGAATGCAGATAGAACTCATTACTTCTACTAGATAAAATTTTGTTCCGGGACGTGTCGGAAGGTCCATGCGATTTGCCTCTTAAAATTCTAGTGCCCATTGTGTTCCTTGCATGATGAATAAAATAGGTTTTGCAGTAGGTACACAGCAACAGGTCATCCTACCCGAATCAAAATAAGAACGAGGCATTGAGTTCAAAATTTATTGTATAATTTCAAGATTTTTGTAAGTTGATCTGTTGCTTGCCGTACAGATAGTAAATGAAATATCAGTTGGAATATAATTCTGCGCCTTTACCGCGAAAGATTACAATGTTCTCAAACTATGCTATACTAGGATCTTAGGAACTAATAAAGACAATGCAAATTTTCTCACATATAAAAACTCGTCGTAGGTGATCCATCCGTCGGAGTCGGTGTCTGCAAGACCAAACTTGTCTTTGCGCATCTCTACAGAACTCTCATCGCCTAAGCTTTCTAGAACTGCACAACTGCAATATTAATCCAATAATTGTATTACGCTAAAGGTTTTATGCATTATATGAAAAATGCTAAATTATATCTTCGATCTTGTCTCAGGTTTCAGGCAGGGCACGAACCTGCATCTTTACCATGCCAGGGGACATACCATGACAGGGGATTAATACTCAGCCCCTGAGGTAGACCTCTTACAAAGGTTGTTTGCATTGGTACCTAACTCGATAGATGGATTCTACCGCAAAATAACAGTGTTCGCATTGCTGTGTTCCGGTTTGAAGGGTGACTGAGGCGTGAGAAATTGGGAAAATGTAACATAGTATCTTCAGTTTACAGAGTTGGCGACACGCGACAGTGATCCTTGCGATGACATGACACGTTTAGCATCTAGTGGACGGTATGCTTGTTTGCCAACTTCATAATATCATTATTACTCTCTCCGTCATCGCAGGCAGTTACACATTCTCGATACCCACCCGATAGAATAACTTTTATAAATTTAGGCATTTAGTTCTCCGTCGCTTGTCATTGGCACTCTTCAATCACAAACACTTCACGCACATTCTTTTCGTAGAAACAAACACTACGTTCGCCGGCCAACGCCTGCAGTCTCTACCCCTTGAGCTAAAACAGACCTCACTAGAGCGGTCGGCTTCACACAGTCCTCCACTTTTGCAAACATACATATATCACGCCTGTGTCCCATCGAAGTAGGCAAAGACATGCTTCCCCTACTCGCATTTGTCCATATACAAGCACGTTTATTTTTGGTAATTCTGACCTGGCCCTTCTTTAATACCTCTTCTTCCCGGTTAAGATTTGTTCTTTTTCAAACAACCATTAGATAACGGTCCCCAACGCCGTCCCGTCGAGACGAAGTCCGGACGCAAAGGCACTTTTGAGCATTTGTGTGGTTAATTAGCTAGGCTAGTCTCTGCCATGCCGTGACCGATACGATGACGCTCTCAGTCACGCAGTCGACACTCAATGGAGGTAAAACTTCGGTAGTCGCGTCGGTAGCCCAACATCCATGGGGGGTCGGGCACTATATCATCATGGGGTAGGCACGGCCCACCACGCTACCCCTCTAAATACGCCAATGCTCTTGTGTTACAGCCGTCAGTGCCGTTCTGATACCCCGAGCCCCGCGGGACAAACGGGAACAATCGGACTCATTCATCCGGTGGCACTGGAATTGACGTCTAAGTAGTTCAGTATTAAATTCATCAGAGGAAACATATTCAGAGTGGTAAATAATAATTAGAGTAACAAGTGAAGCTGATATAAAATAAACTAACAAGTCTTCAAAGCTGAGCATCCCGTTGGCCTCATTATCGAAGAGCAGGAACAGGCTGTGCAAGTTGGCGATGGTCACCTCGTTCCAGCCCGGAAACCGCTGCACCACTTTCTGCATGCTCCAGCGGCGGTCCTGGTCTTTCATCTCCTAACCACATTATCTAGACATTAGTACAGGCTAGCGCTAAATATGACAAGTTACATGCCTAAGCACAGATGTAATTTTTAATTCGTTGGAATTTCTCGTGAAGTATGCGACACCATATACCTTTTTATATTGTATTATACTGATCCGTATATAAAAAAATATACAACGGTGTTTGTCACTTAGAGATTATATCCCACTTAGGGACAGTTCATATCTTAATTCAAGACAGGGCGTCTGTCGGGTTAGCTAGAACCTATTAGGTATATTTATATATCTTATTGAATATATTTACATAAAATACATTTCAAATCTTAACTCTGACTACAGCGAGAAGACATTTCCCGGTAATATAATCTCTACATTTTGATTTGGGGTCAATAAAATAAATAACATGGACGTTTATTTTTTTGGTTGATGATCAATTAATGATTATATAATACAAATGTAGGGTCTTGTTATTAGGTGACAGGGTAACTATAATATTTTAGAGTAAGTAGATAAATAAATAAGAAATCCATCTATCTAATTAAATTTACATTGAATCTGATTTTTATCAAAAATAAATTAAGTTTCACAAAACACTTGAAATAATGATAAAAATTAGACGGAAAATATATTTTATTACATTTACGCGATGTCTAACCCCAAGCTGACCCCTTATCGATTATTTATTCCCCCTCTAATATCAAATCAGTTAGAAAAGGGCTGTTGTAGGGTGAGGTGTATATAGAGCCATGCCTCCGTAAAGGGTATCAAGAATTTCAAGATCAAAGCATACATATTCTACAAACAGACTTACTTGATTAAACGTGCGTTGTTCCGATAACCTCTGGTAGAACAAAGCAACTAATCTATCGTAGTCAGTATTCCCCACTTTTGGCAATTCTGTAGCCTTTCTCTGCGGCTCACCTGCTCCAAATTATGACTTCATTAAATCTAGTACATATATATAAAAAAATGTTACTTCGTCGTCACGTTTATCCGGGATAAACTTATTAAATACTGAATCGATTTTATTAATTTTTAGGTTACCGTGTATAATTTAATTCAACTTGAGAGATGGGGTAGTTTATATCTCATGTATTTCTCGTGAAAAACATATACCTAGTTAAGACAGAACGTCTTTCGGCTTAGCTAGTTATATGTTATAGGTCATTCCCATTCAGACTTTTGATAGACCCTGTACCAGACGGTGCAAACTAGGAAAATTCAAAGCCGACGGCAAGCTTATTCATTTTAGTCTAGAAAAATATTTTAAATATATAAAGATACAACTGTATGTACGTACGTACCACAAGTACAAATATATTTAGTTAGCTAACAATGTAGTATTACATTCTCGATCTTTTCTAAAGGGCAACCTGAGTATGGTGAACGCTACCGCCATTAGACAGAAAGGCGGACACTACAAAAATTTTTCTACTTTAAATCAATTATATTGTGTTATGCGCTTGGTAGTATTTCACAATACCGTCCAGGTACCGCTACATGGAGGGTCCAAAGATTTTGTAGAGGGAATTTTGGAATTGCTTTTAGACCGGACACCAAATGGTAATAATTGAATGAAATTTGCTGTTTCTTATTATATATATTCCCTTCGTGAATTAATTATAATTAAGTAACTGAATAGTTTTAAAAGCCATAGTAATTTATTCTGATAAGTTTATTTTTTACCATTAATTACTGTATTTAATATATTTTAAAGCCTGTTAATAGCCTTACTTTGTGTGTCATCATAATAAAGGCATAGGTAGTAGGTCAAAATTGTTTCCTACGACGTTATTTCTTGAATAAATCAATAAAAACAGATGGACCCTGACTTGACACGGGCGAAGGGTAGGAACAAGTCCCTCGCGTTGCTTCGAGCAACCCTCTTTGGAACACTATGGAACCAGCCCTCGAAACGAATGCATGGTCCTGATTTATTACAGCGCAGCACAAGACAAACGAGAAAAATTGTTGTTTAAATCATTGAAAAATGCTGATTTTATGTTAAAAATAATATTCACTAGAAAAAAAAGACAACTGCCTGAATAAATTCAGGCGTCAGGTGGAACTAATTAATTACAACATTGAAGAGATGACTGACTTCTCAGTACAAAAATATCACCAATAAATATTCTAATATCTTTGAGAAAAATTGTTTTAAGTGTAGTATTCACGTTAGAAATTACGACGGAGAAATATTACTAAAACCTGTGGCAGTGAAATCTTCTTGTCGGTAAAAACATATGGGTTTCCTTTTCACTGGATACTCGAAGAATCTGCCTAAGCCAGAGAACAAAGCACTCAACTGATGACCCATGTCTGTTTAATAGTGTAGTGTCATAGTTGAAGTCTAGGCCTTCTTGAACTGTCTACTTCCCTCTTATTTTCTTTTGTCGTCAATATTAATTACTTTTTATTCGTAGAAATAAATATTTATGGTATAGATTAACCTTTGTACTTGTGTACGGCTTTATGACTACCACAGAAAGACTGAAATTAAATTTTTAAAGTCAATGGCTTGCTTTTATAGATTAAATCAATTATAAAGTTTTGACAGATTTGGGAAGGTTGATGTGAGCACATTCCTCATTTATATGTAACTAGCTGTGCCCGCGACTTCGTCCGCGTGGAATAGTTTTTTGGGTACCATACCTATTTACTTCAAATTATATAAACTTTGAATGTCATGTTTATTTATATCGAATCAATGGCCTGAAAAATAAGTTTTAAGTTTCTAGCTCTAAAAATAGCGATCCATGCAAACAATTTTTCATCCCCCCTTGCAACCCCTTACAACCCGTATTTCGAGTTCAAAAATAGCCTATGTCCTTTCTTAAGGTCTAAAGATTGTCTATGCCAGATTTCATCAAAATCGGTTGAGAGGTTTAACCGGGAAAGCGTAACAGACAGACAGACAGACAGACAGAGTTACTTTCGCATTTATAATATTAGTAGGGATATGTAATTACCTAGTTTAAATATTCTGCATTCTTAATAAAAGATCAAGAGTTTAATCAAGGATCTGGTTCTTTTAGGTGAAAAAAGTTATTATGTACTTCTAGATACTTTCGACAGACGCGCCGGTGCTCTCGACTTGACTTAGGATCTCGAACATGCAGCAGGTCTTGATCTATGAAATCCGACGATAGTACACCAAACAACCTACACAACAACATTTCGCAATCGACATACCTTTAACTGGGACAGATTAAGAACAATATTAACTGCAAAAAATTGGCAGATTTAAGTAGATTAATCTGTTGCTTACCGTATACCCCAAAATCAAGTGCATAAGGTAGAATATGCGTAGGATAATCAGAAATGGGTATTTCTCTACTTTAACACCGGGCTGTTTGTATTGAACACAGTGCATTTTTTGTAGGTAATAAGTGGATTGGCGTGTCGTGATGCCAGTGTGCAGTCCACAGCAAAAAATAGTGAACTCTAGGGATATTATTGTATTTGTAAGTATAATTTCCGGCAAAAAATTGCCCGTATAAAGCGTAAGTAAATTGGTTTGATATTTTTTTTTTAAAGATAATATAATCTTACTGGCTTTTTATCTTTATTATACTTTATTATTTTATTAGGTCTCTGGACTACATCAGTAAATACAAATTAAATATCGGTGGGAAAAGGGAGGCATAAATAAAACGACTAATTTCTATCAATCGCTTGATTAATTTTTCATACAAAATTCCATTAAAAATTTCAAAAATTTTATGACATAATATAGCGTCATACAATTGATAAGATTATAAGAATCAAAGTAATAATTACCGAGGGGTAAAAATAATGTAAATGAAATATGGTAGGCAGTAAATTATTCTAAATTAAAATATAGGAACATTTTATAAAATTTCAGTCTTCTTTCAACAATATTACAGAAGAATAACGTAAGATATAGATATAAAAGAAAAAGACAGTAGTCCGCTCATACTCTATATCTATAACTAGATTGCTTTCACCCTTCAAAGACTTTTGGAATTCGTGAAAGAAAAATCAAATTGAAAATAAATGGACGATCATATGTTGTTCTTCGTCTATTCTAAACAAAAAAAAATAAACAAAAATGTTTTTAAACAACAGACTTCTAATTGGTGATTTGACCACCGTTACATTAATTCCAATCAGTCTTTGAGGCATTAAAAGTAAGAGGTAGATGCGGTCATGTTTGAACACAACTGGTAACCTCGCGGCGGGGCGAGCGTCGCAACCGGCTCTGCCCCGCCGGTCGAGGGTCTTGTACAAAAATACTACTTATCTCAAATACACATGATATCGTATCCAACACATACACCTCCCTTTTGTGATGGCTGTGGCGTGCCTCAACTGCTAAGAAGGAATTACTCACACGTAATGCACACAAAGTACACAATGCAAAAGGGAGATGGATGTATATCTATTTATAATTATACTAAGACTAACACAACACAAGCGCCTAGATAACGTTACAAAAATAGCACGAAAATGGCTCAATACGATTCCCTAAAATCTCATAATTGTATCAATATTATGCAGGACGCGTCACGCGTCACGCCTAATTCCTAAACCATATTTTGTACCAAAATCTGAATGCGTCTAAGCAACTGCTGAATCCTTACACATTCATTTCGCTGCATACATTCAAACGTCAAAATTCTAGTAAAAAAAACTATCAGTACGTTCAGTTTACAATACGTCCCCAATTATATTGTACCTATCACAAAACCTCCATTTTACTGCTAGCAACTAGCAGACCTCACAATGTTCACAGTTTCCAATCGTTCTTTTATAATCGACTTTATGAAAACACCGAAAATACAAACCAATACCCACGAGGAACGTAGAGATGTTGTTTGCCAACACAAATTGTCGAGTGAAAATTGTTGCGCCTGTCATTTTCGATACTTTCAAACAATCTTAAAGGCAACAAATATTACACATACATACAAAAAGAAAACAACGAAACCAAATCATATCAAATTACAAATGGTTCTAAAATTAAGAAATGCTTCAGCAGCTTTTAGCTAAGTTAGTTTTTCAAACCGCTTGACCTTGCATCCCCTCTTCCATTATCATTATTAACTTTACAAGTATTTATGGTAAGTTGCTATTGCTAGTGTTGAAGAGTATATTTACATGGATAAGAATATTATTATCCTTAATTTACTGTATCGGTAACAATGTAAATCTATCACTTTATCAGAACTAAGGGTCAGGAAGGCGACACAAGGGAAGCTTAAAGTTGTCGAGAACTACTTAAGGGCTACAGGACAAGCTTTACAAAACATCGTTGAATCAATTATTGCTGCCAGTCGCAATAATGCTAGTCTTAATGTCAATTCCTTGCAATCGGACGACAGAGTCCGCAACGCGAGTTTCTTAAGCTTGTCTAGTAATAAATCTATAGTTGAATCCCTCAAGTAATTGGCAGTGATATAAGTTCACGACTTAGTTTCTAGTAACAAAAGTGGGTAAGTATGTTTTCAACCGCTTTGAACTCTCCATGTGTTGCCGCCCTTACTTATGCCGAATATGGAATTTGGGCCATGATAAGGTCGTATATTATGCCTGACTGGCGCATCCTTAGCATGCTCCAACCTTCAATCACAATGATGCTCGGAGATGCTATGCAAATCCTTGTTATCAAACAACAGAACTGTCAGTCACTGAAATCATACAAAAATATGAGATTCGTTGTCAGTAACAAAAATTAAATACATCTCATGAAAATTAGACTTCAAAACATTCCGAATGTTAATAATAAAAAATGCATTTCATGCAACACATTATTTTAAAAATAACGTAATACTTTATAATGGCACTGAAAAGAAAAAGTAAACGTGTAGTTCATTACTTATTACTGGAAAATCAAAATGGATATACATCGGATATATTTTTGCCTCGACCTTATAGAGGAGTGTTCAGTCGAAATTACAATAGTACAGCGACGTGTAGCGACGCGCCCACCGCATTAAGTGTAGCTTAACTAAACTCAGTAGTAATTAAGTGTAGTATATAATAATATTTAACCTAGATATTTTTTTGGGAGAAGTTTTTGTTATGAAAATAGCGTTACACAATTCATAATTGCGAGTCTTTCTAAGTATATTTCTTATTTGTAACTCAGCGTCACTTCACACAATGGGCGAGTACAGTACATGACGGCATTTTCTACATCGAAAAGGCATAGACAAATAACTTATGATTAATGATGCTGTATAGATATAGATAAAAGATGTCTACCTGGATATAATTATAAACTACGCCGATGATTTTATCATATTACATGAGGTTTCCTAGTTTGCTAAATAAATATTAGTGAGGTTATAGTGTTTCAAATTATTTGGAAAACTCGCCGCTTACATAGCTTTAAGGTGGCGAGACTTGTCCTAAGTCGACAAGCGTGCTTAGACTCTTGGACAAAGAGGTTGGAGAGTCCAAAGTTGTGTTCGCAATCTCAAGTCAGTATAATAATAAAATAATAATAATAATTTAACTTCGACGGGCATTCCCCAGTAACGATCAATTAAAATGTAAGCATAATAACCTCAAACGATTGTAAAATATTCAATTCCAATAGAACATCATTAAAAAATTAAGGACCCGTCTTATTTAAACTCTTTGCCATTGTCTTGTGATTAACGCATTCCATTTTTAAAGTTTTTCCCCATATTTGACTCCTCAGAGTATAGCAAAAAATGTCGGCCATTAAAAGGCCCTCATGAAAAACACACCTGAAGAAGCGAACACAACTATTCCAGTCATCAAATCCGTTCTTGGAATAACGACGGGTGATTAGAATTTAATTATTATAGAAACCCCTTACAAAACCTAGTGTACACTAAAACGCAGCTTAAATCGAAGAAATTCACCGTTTGAGCTGCCCCGTCGTTACAATTATACGTACTTCAAACAATAATTTTCAATACCTTAATACATTATCAGACTCATGCTCCAGTCGATATCTAATTTAGTCAGTTCAATCATTATACTATTACTAACGCCACACGCTAGAAAAGTTTAGTTCGAAGATCCGAAACTACTCTAGAAATTACCACTACGAAATATTCTTCAAGATACTTACGCTTACATAACCCTAAGTACAAATGTGAAAAACGTTATCCTACACATACCAATAGTATACAGACTTTATGCCGAGAAGGCAGACGTAGATTATCTTATATTATTAAACGAATAATTTTATCTTATTTTATTCATTGCAATATACCCAAGTGCAAAGAAACTCGAACTACCGTAGTACGACTTATAGGGGTAGGCCGAAGCGCCTTTGCACTTGAATATTAATAACTGAAGCTAAATTATTATACCTTTGTTATAACCATTATATAATCACTCCCTAATAAGCAACTTGATTGATATAAAACACATGGTGAGGAACCTTAGAGTGGGAGACACCACTGAACGATTCGTTCATTTTACTATTTCCAAACGAAAAAGGGACACAAATTATTATGCCAAATCAATGAGATCAGTAGACAATTTACCTAATTTTTGTTTTAATATGTGTTTCCCTCTTCCGAGTTAAAATAGTGTAACCGCTTTAACAAAGACACTTTCAAACAGGACCATGTCGAAATTATATAGCAAACTTTAGCCTCTCATCGCCTCTGAGTGTTTTACACAACTTCGTTCACACAATTAAACAATCAAGACTCAAATGCGATTTGAGACTAGCTACACTTCTATGCTTTATCGCATATTTACACACTTCTATGCTTTATTGCATAGGATATCGCCCAACTGCTCCGTTCCATCCATAGAGGAAGTAGAGGGCAATAGAATCGACTTCATTATTAAAGTAGCCGCCGTCATCGATTCATTATTTTGGATAAATTCAAATTCGAACTTCTCATATTAGCTAGCTAGAATACAAACCGCCGTATTTTTATAACACAGCGACCCCTTCAACCTCAAAGTAAAAACGATCTGTCCTTCTCTAGCACGTATTATTTTAGGCGCTACGTATATAGAACATCGATAAAGTTTGCATAGGGAGTAGACAAAATGCCGTAAATTGCATTTGCCGGTCCGGCAAAACCAAGCGACTAATTGATTAATCAGAATTTAAAACAGCTCACTGTATCCCACTCTAGCTGCCCTCTCACCATTTCCCGCCATTTTTCATGTGACGCACACATTTCAAACTCGCGATTATCATAAGGTTGGGACACACGCTGGGAAGTTGGCAAACAACGGTGAAGCGCATTCAACGGTGCAACACTCAAAATTGGTTTTGCCTTAGCCATGACCAAGAGCGGCGAGCGGTGCGAAGTGATTCCACATACATCGTTCACTCGTTTTTAAGATTGACGGCGACGCCACCGTCGAATGCATAATAATCACAGTAATCGGAAATCGCACCGCTCGCTCACAGCTCACCCGTCGCGCTCGTGGTGGACGCGTTCCATTTCACGGGGCCGCTCCCTGTGCGTACCCACTCAACGAAACAATTTAAATATCAATATAAAGTGCACACGCTACTATCTAACTTTAACAGCTACAACGCCGCCACGAATCGAGACGAATAACCACTTCAATTTATATCAACCAGGCATGCAGGCAAACTTACATTAGACAGTACATCAATTGAACACATATGGACTGAACACACCGCGGGTATCTAATCGCAAAATTACAAATCGATATTAACTATATACATACATATATTTAAAAATAGATTATACTATCAATTATAGATTTTCAGAAAAGAATTTTGCTACAATATTTGACTAATACATACATTTCGATTGTATACAAACACGCGATTATATTAGCTAATTAAAATTATATCAATATGTAGAAGAATATCTCTAAATTAACTATTACCAGCAAATCAACTTATAGGCTGCAACTATAACGTACACATTATATGACGTAATTAAGCATATCATTAAAAAGGGATTATACATATTAGCAGAAGTCATTAAATAATTCATCTCTCGACATCCTCCTCAACGCTGCGTGATCCATGGTTACATTCTAGTAAATTAATTTAACTACCAACTAAAAATTACATTAAGAGACGTTCAGTCAAAAAAATTCTATCAATATAATTTTTCTACGAAATAAAAGAAAAAGTTATTTTTTTGCACGAAAAGCAAAATATCACGTCTTATTATTTAGAGAAGAAAAAGTAAAACCGTTCCTCTAAAGTCTATAGATATTTGAATATCTATTGCCGAAATGAATATCTAATCAATTTTGGTAAAAAAGGCGCAATAAAGTTAAGGGTGTCAGTACAAGGGGCCGCCCGCCCGCCGCCCGCCCGCCGCCCTCCGCCGCTCGTCGCGGGCGCAATCAACGTCTTTAAGACAGTCTTCTAAAGTCAGTCTTAAAGTTTTATTGCATTGATTTCTTTGTTCAACTACATACACTATACGCAACCGTTCCGAAACGCACACAGAAACATATAAAACTTGGCTTGTAGAAACTAATAAAAACGAATTCTAGCTAATGAACACCCTTCAGTGCGCCAACGCGTCACTACAATAAAAATATAATACGCACCTAAATCAATATGTAAAATAACTAATAAACGCAACGTCTGCGTCAATCGCTATTAACCAAGTTAAAAACGCAAAATGTAACATTTTGGAAAAATACTTTACAAGTTATTTAAGTTATCTCACATAAAAACATCTTCTTTTATATCACATTGTGATTTTTACAATATACTTCTATACGATTTACATTCCTTCTAAGTATAAATATAAATCGCACGTGAAATCGGACCGGATTGTGTATAATCGACATCAAGTTTATCCTATAATCAAAAGCTCTATGACCGTGTTAATCTAGAGCTTACAGATCTAATTATGCTGCAAATTAACACTGCAAATAAAGTTTGGTCCTTACAGACTAGTCGATTATGGAGGAAAAAAAGCGAAATGTTATGGTAACGCAAAATGATCATACGTTTTAAGGAGTCTTGCACGGGAAATACTTCCTCTCCAGCTAAGCTATGCTCGATTCGGATCGATCCGAATGTTAATTATAAAATTGGCACATTATTAAAGAAATCACAACTTAAACAAAACAAAATCAAAATTATATGGACCTTAGGTCCACACAGTTAAGTTAACCTTACACGTAATCAGTTATTCAATACACTTTGATATATTGCTTGCCGTGGGACGAGATGTCGCGAGCAGTGTCTGGCAGTGTCTCAAACAATACGACTAAAAATCCGTCGGGGGTGAGCGCGACGTCACTAGGTCTGTCCTTATCATCGAGTCCGGGGCTCTTCAAGTCTACGGCCCACAAGATCCGCAATTCTGAAGTAAACACTAGCACGCGATGATTTTTAGAATCGGCCACAATGATCCGTCCATCGTCATCTGTCACTATTCCCGATGGACGGTTCAACTCGCCTATACCGGAGCCTTCACGTCCGACGCAGTGCAAAACTTTCGATAGGGTCGGATCTACCATAAGCAATCTGTGGTTCTCAAAATCAGACACGATGATGTTTCCTGAAGTCGTGAAACACACACCTCTAGGAGTCGTAGGTCCCTTCAGCATCTTAGCCGGATTGGCTCCTTCGAATATGAACTTTGTAATATAAGTACCGTCACTAGTGAACAATTGGATGCGATGATTGCGCGTATCCGTCACAACAATGTTCCCTAATGTATTGACCGCCACATCCCATGGATATTGAAATTGACCACATTCTTTTCCAAATGATCCAAACTTGAGAATAAAGTTTCCGACAGATGTAAATATCTGTACTCTGTGGTTGTCCTTATCGATAACGATAATTCTGCCATAAGTATCAGTGGTTATACCTGCCGGAAGATCGAATTCTCCAGGACCTGTACCTTTGGAACCAAACATGGTCTTAAATTCACCTCGATGGCTGAATATCTGTATACGATTATTTCTTCTGTCGGCTACGATTATGTTGCCTTCTCTGTCGATACACAAGCCCCACGGCCTCGACACTTGCCCCTCTTCCTGCCCCTCGCGCCCGAAAGAAAACATCGGCACGCCGGGGACCGGGCTTCTAGTGGGCTTTACAGTGACAGACATCCAATATCCAGGGATGGCTTGGCCTATACCCCGCGTGGGGTTTGAATCTATGTTGTTTATGCTAGAACTGATACTGTGATCATAATAGTTTGTAGACCTAGTACTTAAACTATAATCGGATAGAGATCTCAAGTTGCTGGTGCCCGTGAGGGTGTAAGATAGAGGTGGTAAACTCTGGGCACTCTGCAATGCCTGGAGCGACAAAATAGATTGGCGTGATTGAATTGTCGCAGCACTTAGGTGTGCCGAGCTCGCAGACATCGGCTGTACATCACATTGGCGTTTCAATTGATCAACCAACTCGTAATTCGGAGGGACGAACATTAGTCTTTCTTCTGACAGATACATAGTTTTGAACATACATGAAAAGTAATCAACTTGTGCTCTACCTTTCTCTTTGGCCATGAATAAATCGATGCCTTCAGAGTCCATGCTTCTCACTAAGGTTTCGTTGGTATGCGCTAAGCCGGCGAGGATACCACGCAACGTATTCATGTGGTCAGACAGTTCACTCATCTTCGCTTGGCGCATCTTCTCCACTTTGTCAAGCAGGTATTTTTCTCTGTCCTCTATAGCTTGCGCATAACAACGCATTGCTTTTCGTATTTTCATATTTGCCTCAGCCGTTTCCTTTTCGTATGCTTTTGATATGGCCACTGCGCGATCTATAGCAGTCTTGATAGCTTTCGTACCAGTTTTAGTATCTTCGATGGCCCTAAATACACCTACGCGGCACATATCAAGAGCACCTTTAATCGGCGTATAGCAGTGGTCTTTATGCATCCACAAAGTACATTCTGGACAGATAAAAATAATACAAGCCTCACAATAATATCTGACCTGATCGCCGTGCAGTTCACAGTATATAACTTCCTTATCATTGTTCGCGGAATTTGGTCGGACGCCGATAGGCGATATTTGGTGTATAGCAAGTAGTGTGTGTTCTCTCAGTTGGCAGTCAGATGTGAGTTTGTGGCAGCACTCGTAGCAAAAAAGGTCGTTGCATTCGACGCATCGAGTAGTCGGCGTGCGTTCTTCACAACGGTAGCAGGTGATAGACACGGAAGATGAGGTGCCGGGCGAACCGCTTGAATTGTCTTCTTTGGAGTGATGTTGGTTATTACTGCTAGAACTAGCACTGTACTCACGGCCTATAGCTCCTATGGGGTTCTGGAGCGAGCTGCACGAGGGTATCGCCCAGATGTCGTAGGGAACGGTCGACGAGGCGTTGCTAGAACCAGACTGCATGCTAGGTGGTTTGTTCATGTTTTCGAAGAGGTTGCATATGATGTGCGTCATAACGAGCGGGCTCTCCTGCTCGTTGGATTCGTTGCTGGAGCCTGCGCTGTTTGCTGTTGCCGAGGTTGACGGTAGACTAGATGCCAACGATTGTGCCAAGTTGGCAAATGATGTCATATTACCAGGCATATGTCATTTTATTAGACCTGCAAGTAAATAAGACTCTGATTAATACTTAAATAAATATAAAGATCTCCGGACCAACAAACAATGTTGAGACATAAAACAACACAACGTTGATCAAACTTGACATTAATTATCATAGTCCGATAAAAAATAATCACAACAATGGTTTTGTAAATATTGTTAGGTAGGTATACATATTAAATAAAAATAATTGGCTAGTCTCTTTTAAAAATAATCACCATTTATAAATTAAACGTAATATATTTTTCATTCAAAAAGTAACATTTGCAATATTAAAGTATAATATGTAAAAGTCAATAACCTCGGTTAGTTTTAATTGATGATGTCGAACAAAGGAAATGACTATAGCTGGTAACAGTTAACAATATAACTGGTAATATTAACAAATCAGAATACTTTAGTCAGCAAAAACTTAAATAAATGCAAATAAGCATTAAACGTACCATTAAGCACAATTTTAAAATCACTGTCACTGTAAAGCAGCAAGCACGCACAGTACAAAAATATTTGTCAACTGTCTATTTTTGGTTTACACCATTAGAAAAATAAAATTAACAAATGGTCGCGTGCAGCGGGCGCACCGATCGATGGCTGCACTTCGACTGAACCACTGAACATTTTCATTATATTGCAGTTTGCGAAAAAAAATATATCCCAAAATCTTTTGTGCGACCCTACCACTACCCTCGTGAAGTTAGGTAACGACCCTAAAAAGAGAAGGCGATACAAAAGGATGGGGGTGTGAAAGAGAGATTGAATTTCTCTGTCGCATTCCAAAGTTTTCCATAATGTAGATAAGGTTTGCTATGATTAGGGTTGACTAACTGGTGTTTGAATGTTTTGATAAATAAATTTGTTTTAACAGAAATATGAGTCGATGGACATCAATCGTTGTAAACATTTGTTCAAGATAAAAATAAAATATTACATTTGATTTTTGTTTACCAATAGCTTGTCGTGTTTTCGGCTGTACAAAAGAAAATGTTACTACGGGATATTTTCTAGTAAGTACTAGTCACTAAAGAATGCTGACTCCTATTTGAAGACTTTTTAGCAGGCACTGTGAACTTTTTTTTAGTTACCGTCTAAAGTAGATTACAACATCGATTGCAAATGAGTGTTAGGAAAATTTACGACATCCCTCATTCAAAAAGTTCAAACCTAAGCACCAAAGAGCCAACCCTAACTTGTAGTTAAGATCACAATTGAGTAGCATAATTCTACATTTCACGGGCGGATGTGTGAGAGAGAGACGAGATATCCCCGGCAGCAGCCAGAGAGAGATGGCGGTGACGTTTCCCATTTATCGAGATTTGTATTTTCGGAGGCGCTGCCACATGCGGCGTTCGTGACCTTGGGAGGCAAGAGCGCGTGAGGCAGGTCCGGAGCCCGAAGTACGCACGCCATCTTGGTGCCGCGCCCCCCGTTAGAACCATTTCTATTTTGGAGGGTGCCGAAAATCGATGCCTTCCCTTGCTGCTCATATCTAGGGAAGGGAAACGCCGATGCTACCCTTGTATGTAATACAATTATACATATAGATACCGAAAGCAAATACGAACAAGACGTCGGCTTTATATGAAGACCGACGCCTGTAGCGTATCAAAGATAATAGATATCGTGTCACATTTTTTCAACATTTTTAATAGTTGCTTTATCACAATGATCTCAATGATCTTTATTTTTTTACAAATTACATCAATTAAACCGGTCTCTTAACCGAACTAAATGCTTCTTGATATTCTAGTTAATTTTTTTCATCAATAAATATCGTATCGTTATAATATGACAGCATAATTAAAATACTTGCGTAATCTCTAATTCTAAAATTGTATATTTTAGATATCTATATAGCTGGAAGCTGACACAACCTAGTAATAAAAAAAACTCTTAAACGAATAGAATGATCAAACACACACGTTGATAAACTTTGTAACTCATAGCTAGTTCAATAATATGAATTCGAGGTAAAGCAGCGTGGTATTATCTCAAACAGATACAAATAATATAACATACAAAGGAAACTAAGCCCAAAAACTTCCAATGCCCTTTCGAAAATCCAGCAAAAGATTCCTGCCAAATAAGTAACAACGTAATACAAATGGTGACCAACGGCATTCTAACAAAACATCGACACATTGAGTCATGTGCCGAGTGCAGGTAATAATTGCTTTGTACATTTGCAACGAAAAAATCTTAAGCCTCCGTTTTTGTCAGCAGATAAGAAACAATAGGGCCCGCTAGTCGGCTGCGCCCACACCCTGCTCGGCCGGCCCTTGCGATAGACAAG
>JACJUM010005602.1:12282733-12332882 GCA_020976665.1 Heortia vitessoides
AAAAATAGATGTACATATATGAGAGATCTTTGTAAAAAAAATATCGTTCACAAGTAATTTATCGATTTAGATTTCGATTTCTATGAAATACGGACTCTTTTTATCATTTGTTGTGGTTAATTGAAAATATAAATACCTTCTATTTCTATATTTAAATTATCTATGAGTCAAAGCCCTTTGCGTTTATCCCATTGTTTTATTACAAACTAGCAAAGCCCGCGACTTCGTCCGAGTAGAATAGTTTTTTTGGGTACCATACCTCTTTACCTTAACTTATATAAACTTTAAATGTCATGTTTATTTATATCGAATGAATGGCCTGAAAAAGAAGTTTCAAGTTTCTACCTCAAAAAATAGCGATACTTCCATACAACTTTTCATCCCCTTCTCGACCCTTTATCACCCTTATTTCTTCGTTCGTCAGGGTCTAAAGATTGTCTGTGCCAAATTTCATCAACATCGGATGAGAGGTTTGAGCGGGAAAACGTAACAGACCGACAGACAGAGTTACTTTCACATTTATAATATTATTAAGGATACCAACATATTAAATGAATTTTAATTTATCAAATTGGATAAGACACTGTTTCTTTCTATTTGTGAAATACGACTATGCATAAAAAAGCCTAACATGCTATTATTTGAAAATTCACGAAGAAACTCTTCCAAAAGATATTGCCTGTTGAGGCGAGCTTAGAAATCCGCGAACAGTAAAAATCTTTGTGCAACAAAAGTTGTTAAATAACTACGGCTTCTTTCTAATACTATTGATAAAAGGAATAACAAATGAACGATACAAAAAGGAAAACGGAGAAGCATAAGCGACGCCATTATAAAATGCACAAATCATTCGTGGATGAAGTTTCTAATAAGAACATATAAAATATATTGATGAATTATTAGAGGAAGTAAAGTAGTGAGATCAGTTACGCGTGTTTATAATACAGCTGTTGTTGTCCGGCTATGTGCATACTACACAGTTGTAGAGGGGAGTACATAGTCATAATTACGGTGCGCCTGAGGGGGCCGGGCAGACAGCGCGCATGCCCTACCCTTGGGGTGAAGGAACTGCCAGGATTACCCGCGGTTGGCAAAGCCTCACGGTGAGCGTTTAGCGAAGCCCCGGATTTTATTCGTTTTTGATCTTACTATCTTCTACTATTGGTTGTCTTGATGATTTTTTAATTTAATAAATCAAAATATTGTCCTTATAATTTAACTGTAAACTCTTTTCTTAATACATAGCAACAAACAAACAAAAAAATCACTAATTTTTTACAGTTGGTATTAAGGATATTCGATATTTTTGTAGAGTTGTTTAGACTTTAGAGGTGGACAACTATATAAAACAGGTTATAACCACAATTAAAACCCTGTCAACCCCTTTGTTATTATAATAAGCAAAGTGAAAACGGCATCAATAAGATGGGGCTTGGCAACTCGCGTATACCGTAAAGAGCGTGGGCTATACACTAGTTTTGATTAAAATAGTACAATTATTTTAGTATTTCCGGTAATACTATATACGGTGTACCTTATCTGAACAAAGCAGTATGCGCTCGTAATTCTTTGTTAAAAGCCCAACGTGCAGAAGTACAAAAAAAGTTAAATTTCGCCTCTCTTTCTATGGCGTTTTCCCTCGCGTGGGATAATAGACCGCACCCCACGCGGGGTTTCAAAATGCGGGGATACGAAATTCTTATCCTTATTTGGAGTTATATAAAAGGCAATTTCTCCCAACACGTAAGCGCGCTCTCTTAATACTGGAGCACTTACCTACTGATTCATGTTTTATTATTTCTTATGTTTATTTTCAGTATATGACGTGCATGTGCGGATTAAAAAAAAAATATGCAGAAAGTCGTGGCTTACAGTTTTAACTTATCCGTCACACCGTCACTTAACCGTCTTATTATATAGCCAACTTAAAAAATAGGTGACCTCAGTTTGTCAGAATTTATTTAAAGTTTTTGTATATATATATATATATATATATATATTTCAGACTTTAGTTAATAGTTTCAAGTGAAAGTGGATTCAATTTCAATAATACTTGTTAATATTTAAACACAATTAAAAAAGCTTTAAATACAAAATTATATCAAATTAATTGTTTTTATTTTCTATTTTGTTCTTCCCATAAACCTGCATATTGTCCCTTGCGACAATTGAATTCAAGACAGTTGATATAGTAATGATATTTTATCTGAACAAAAATTCAATATAAATTATCAACCTCTATGTACCCTTTGTACTTTTCATCTGTGAGGATGGATGCAGGCCACATTCATGCAGCTCTAGAGGTCTACATTCATAAGTGGCTGTCCTACAGTTGATATGATGATGTACCTAGCGCACAGCAAATACATCTAAAATATATAGTGGTTATCTATAAATTATAAGCCAAGAGTAATCAAATATTTACTTCATATTTTATAATATTTTTTGTCTTGTTTGGCATTTTCAAACCACTTCATTTAACACACACTTAAATGTATAAATATTGTACAGATAAAAATGAGTGAAAATATAAAGAAACTGTACATATCAATGAATCATATTAGCATTATGTAGCACCATATATTTCTTATAAACAATTCTGTATTGTTCTCTATAATATTTTTATTGACACAGCATCACAAACAAACGCTAATTAACAAATTACTTTTGTTGGGTAAATGTTTACGAACATATTGCTCACACCATTTTAGATATATGTTAACACATTAAGTAACCAAATTTTCACTGCATTTTACCATTCTTTATATTAAATTATTTTTTTGTTGTGACCAGGCAAAAGTAATGTTAGTTGGTCAGTTAATAAATATTCAAGAATGAATGCTCATAAATGCTATGTGACATCAAGTAATTAATAAAATATATGTAGAAGCAACAACACCATTGTTGGTGATTATATTGATTTTTGGCATCAAGCCAAATCCAATGCAATTGTTTGTATTTTCTTAGACTTTATTTATTACCACTACATATTGAGATGATTAACACAAACTTGACATGGACAAATCAAGATTTGTTCGTGGCTTCATAAAAATAACAAGGCTACCCTTGTTAATTTTTTGCTAGGTACTTCCATGTATTTTTCTAGCCACCACTAAAATCAAATATCACCTTGACACAAAACAATTTGTACAGCCAAAAAACATGAAATTTAAGATGTAGTGTTTATACAAACAACTACAAAGATTTCAACAATGGAAATGGACGAGATAAAAGTGAATCATAACAAGCTGAATATAACTATAGGATACTTACCCAAAATAGCTTGAGTCTCGGCACAGAAATCACGAATTACGGCTAAACATTAATCATACGCATTACTGCGTACTACTTAATCAAAAGTTCATTTAGAATACAAATTTTTAGTTGTCCAGTCACCAGTAATTAAACACGAAAATATCAATGCCCGACGATGCAGGTAGATTGCACAAAGATAGTTTTTCCCTTGGAATGGTCATCAATATTTACCCTACTCAGAATTATTTAAGCAATTTTATTGCAACAAATCTGAATATTGTTGACCATAGCAATTACTCCTATTTCACATTAATCGTTTATTTTTATTTATTTTATCACAAAATAACACTGAAAACATCAGCGGTGAATGAACGATCAATGATCAAAAAAATTGTCTATGGTCAAACTAAATTGACATTGATAGAGGACACCTTTAACGCAAAATACGAAGAAAATAGAATCGATAGATTTAGAATTGTACTTATGGAGAATTTGATTAGTCTTTTGTTATATACGGTGAAAAATTCAGTTTAGAGCTTATTTAAGCATTATACGTATATTAATAAAGCTAATAAGCCGCTTAATAGATTGCACACTTTTGTTTAAATAGTCTAAATGTCCTGGACATCATAACCGAAACTAAAAAAAAGAAGAAACCCGACTCTAAGCAATTATTTGACGTATGCTGTCAAAATTCGCGCCAAAACGGACTAGTAATAACAACTTTCATTTTATTTTTTATTTTGTCTAAGTTAAGTTCTTTAATTAAAGTCGGGCGGTACCGCCTACGCATAACTTACTTAAGTGGAAGTGTTTGATATAAAAAAAGATGTCAACTCCGTCTAAACGCCCGTCATCCCGTGCGTCCTCTGAAGCGGCTACTCCATCGCGCCGAACACGTTCATCACAACAAGTAGTAGTGCCTGAGACTCCGCAAAGGTCTACCGGCACACCTTCTAAAGGTATTGTCATAATTACATATAATTTATGTTATTAGTATTAACTTTTTAACTTACAAGTGTTAAGTTTGTACTTTTAAGTGCCTATCGACACGAACCCTATCCACTATGTTTATTTTGCTTAAACAAATGCTTTAGCTCTATGATTCGGCTCACATAAAATGATGTTGCATGAATACAATATGCAAGATTTTAATAGAAATAAACAGATATTAATTTGTTTGGTCTTCTTAACAAGTATTTTCGACTTTTAGATGGAACACCTAGTACTCCTCAAACACCAAGGCGGACACCACGCACTCCCAGACAGGCTCCTGGGACTTCACCCGCCAGACCTTTACCCTCTAGTCCTCTTGGTAAGACAAATTATTTGGATATGTGTTACACTCTTAAAGCATGGTTGCTAGCATAAAATGCCAGTCCTGATGGCGCATCCTGTAGACTATCATCACTATGAATCCCATAATGCTGTAAGGCTTAAGGGTTTATTAACCTTCTAATAACCCACATTTATGTGGTGACCATTTGTGTTTGGGTTTAAATTATTTTCAGGGCCCAATGTCGCCGTTAGTGATCCTATCTTGTGTGCCAAAGTTCATAGGTTCAATCCCCACTAAGGACAAATATTTGTGTTTCTTCTGTCCGGGTGTTAAATATGTACTCAAGTAAATTTTTGCTTCAGCTAATAATCTCAGAGTCAGGTTCAGTTCAGCCATATAAATAAATAGTTTTCATCCCCTTCTTTTCCCCAAGGTCTTTATTCTATAGCTCAGCCCTATATTCAATTCCATAAAGATGTCACTCTTTGAGAACTAAACTGCTATAATCCTGCAAATTCCTTGAAGAATAAAAAGTTAGATCTTATCAATTCTACAGGGATATGATATCGGCATAATAACTAGTCTATATCTTATTCCAGGCTATAAATAATCTCTGAGCCAAATTTCATCCTTATAAGTTAAGCTAGTTTAGCATGAATAAGTAACAAACATCCATCTTCATCTGTTACAGCTTTGGTGTATTAGTATTAGCAGCATTTAAAGTTGCAAGAGGCTTAAACATATGTAAAATATAAAAAAATCTAACTCCAAGATAAGTAACTTGAAGCACTTGTGTTATAGATATCAGACAACAGAGGAATTGTGAAAATAATACTTAGATATATGTAAATTACACCCAGACCAAATACTAATATTCATCATACATATAAATATCTGCTCTGGATGAAGATTGAACACACAACCATTGGCCCAAAGGACAGGATCAAGACCATCTGCACGATTGGGCCCCGTCTTTTCCTAATTGTTCCGATACACAGCCATGTGTAGACCAAACAATGAAATAAAATCTTATATGAAAAGGTTGTAGAAACATTAAAAAAATTAAAATAATACTAAAAATTATCAATAAAATTACCATTACAGGTACAGACATAGACATGAGTTCACCTCTCAACTATGGTACACCAAGTTCCCTCAGTACTCCACGGTCGTTGATGCGTGGTGTCATGACTCCAGCTCGCCAGCGAGCTGATCTCAGGGGTCACCAGGTCGCACCTAGTGTTCCAGCACCAACAGCTTCACAAGTAAGTTGCTGTCCCAAAATTTACCATAATTATGTTATTACAGCCAAGTATTTACGACTGCTACATGTAGTATATTTAAAAATGACTTACATGTATTGTTTTATATGAAGTATAAATATTTCAAGTGCGTAATAACCCGAATCAAGGAGTAACACTACAATCCACCAGACACAACACAAATATCTTTATGTTCCGGCACTCCCATTTACGTTTAAACTCACGCATTAGCGTGCCACGTCAATCTTAACAAAGACTCAAGTGAGCCCGAACTGAATGAATAATTCATTTGACGGCAGAAAAAAGTAAAAGTGAGGGACCAACGCAGACGCCTTATTTATGAGGTCTCTAGTAAGAATATTGCTTATATAACAATTACAAGAGGTGAGGTCTACCTCATACAAAGGTCGTCTCCGTTGGTACCTCATACTCACCTATTTCTACCACCAAACAGCAATGTCCGCATTGGTTAAAAGGGGGAGAGAAGCAGTGAAATTACTAGGTAATAAGACATGATATCATCAAGTCACAAGGTGATAATACGAGAGTCTACAGGCTTTACTATCACGCGGACCATGCGTTTTTGGCGTCTTCTTCATATATATAAATAATAAAAATTATGTTTTACAGCCGGAGGGCGATCCCGCGTCAAGCGAGCCGCAGCTGGTGGTGTGGGGTACAGACGTGGCTATCGCTGAGTGCCGAGAGAAGTTCGTCAAGTTCATACAGCGGTTCGTCGAACCCACCGCCGTCACAAACGAGCCACTGTACGAGCAAAAACTTGAAGAGGTTGGTTTTTTTAATTACATATATTATAGGGGTCAATCAAGCAATCAGATCTTTATCATATCTGACATACAAAGTCTACTGTTAGAGATAGGCCTCTCCTAGATAGGAGGATGTTTTCATTATTTGCCGCGCTGGGCAGGCGTGATGGCAATCGCAGAGCGCAGCTTTTGCGACGGGGATGCTGCTGCTGATCCACGCCCTAATTTGCGATGCATAGCTTCGCCGGTTCTGGTACCTTAGTCACCTCATACGACATCAGGTACTACTCTATTCTGCCGGTACCTAAATGTAATGTATAAACGTGTAAGTTTATACTGCTGCTGCCCATCTCCACCCTGTAGTATTTTAGTTGCACTATTTCGGATGGCTATGCCGCCGTCTGTCGGTCCCTTAGTCGACTCTTATGACTCCTGGTACAGAAGGAGGTCGGACAACTTCAACACCAGAGGAATTGCTGAGCGTCGCCGGCCGCGATATAAATCTCTTGATCCCTAAGCAGTGAGTTTGGGAATACTGTCGCAGAGTTAGATTAGTGGTCGGAGGAAGAAAATAGCGCTGAATTCACACCACACAGTGGTTGACCGCTACCCGTCGAAATGTTGGGGATGTTATGACAGTAGATAGCGAGTAGTTTAAACGGCCCCGATGGTGCAGATGGTAACGATCCTATCTTTGAAACCAAGGGTCGTAGGTTAGATTCCCAACCAGAACAAACATTGATGTTTGTGTTTGTTCTGTGTCTGGGTGTTAAAAGTACGTATTTGAGTATCATATTTGTGATTCGTCTAAGTCCTACCTCGATCTGTGATACCTCGGACTGCGAATGTATGAGATGTTGAGTAGTGATTATTTAGAAAAGGCAGGCAGCATATCAAACAACTTTCAAACATCCGATGTAAGCAGTAATATACACAAAATGATATATCATCTGGCTATGTAATGAGAGAAGTAAGGAGGAGTCCTCCTGTAATGAGATTTCAAAAGCTATTGGTTAGAATTATCGTATCAGTTGATAAAACGTGTAGCAATGTATCGACGGGTCTGATGAAACTTCATATATACGGTCCCTATCTTATACGCCATGAGTCGTGGGGCAATATAGGCATTGATCCTATCTCGCGTGTTGAAGGTCGTGGGTCGTGCTCCTCACCCGGGACAAATATTTATATGATAATATTTGGGATTCCTCTGTTGTCTGATTCTATAACACAAGTATTTTAGGCGACATATTTTGAAGTCAGGTCAATATATGAGATGTATACATTTATTATTATAAATGTTTTAAGCCATAATTTGGGGTAAGGTCAATGAATTATAGTGTTTGTTCATATGAGTTTTTTCCTATAACTGAATTTATCTAGAATCGAGATATTCTTAACGGGGTATACCCTCTTGAATCTCGCGAACTCGGCTACGTACGGGGGTAGTGTCATTCATCAATGAATCATCACGAATTCAGCAATCAATGAAAAAACAGTGAATTAGCTAAAAAACTGGTTGTTGCATTCAGACAATGTATTGTATCAAACAATCTTATTGCAATAGTAATCTATCAAATCTATTCCGTAGTTGTTCAGGAAAGTTCTGCATTAGTCCCTCTCTCTTACCTATTTCTACTGAAAAATAGTTGTGTTCCTATTTGAAGGATTAGAGAGGCAGTGAAATTACTGATTAATGTGACATGGTTTCTTCTAGTCACAAGGTTTGCAACTCGCTAGTGATACCCGGTGACGCCTACTATCACGCGGCCTGTATGCTAGTTCATCCACCTGGTCTAACAAAATAAAAGTTCAGACCTAACCAATTTCGTAGGCGAATCCTTAAGACGCTTTTGTAAATAATATAATTTATCAATTGGAAAACTATTTCAGATTCACACATTGGAGGAACCATTCTTGGACGTAGACTGCGAGCATGTAAAGATATTCGATCAGAAACTACACCGACAGCTCGTTAGCTACCCACAAGAGGTAAGTTGTATTTGTTTACTTTGATAGGTTTTATGCATAGAAAATGCGGAATTTTGTTTAAGACTATATTTACAAGAGGAGGTCTCGATAGATTAACAGTAGTACAGTCTCCCAGTATAGGAAAGATTAGACAGACATTATCATCATACCAGCCATTGGAAGTCCACTGCTGGACATAGGCCTCTCCATTCCGGCAAAGAAGATTTTTTGCCCATAATTGCCGTGCTGGGCAAGCGTGTTGGCAATCGCAGAGCGCAGCTTTCGCAGCGGGGATGCTGCTTCCTATCCCCGCCCTGTGCATTACTCTGTGAGATAACAAAAAGCTTCGGCCAAAAGGCCCCTAATATTCATTTTCATCATCATCATACCAGCCATTGTAAGTCCACTGCTGGATATAGGCCTCCCCATAAAGGGGGATTTGCACATAATTGCCGCGCTGGGCAAGCGTGTTGGCAATCGCAGAGCATAGATTTTCCGCCAGGAATGCTACTGCCTATCCCCGCCCTGTGAATTTGAGCTTCACTGTACATTAGTCGGTGAGCAAATAAAAATAAGCTTTTTGATTATTCTATCATATTATTATGATATTGTATGAAAATAACTGTACTTACTAGAAAATCATCTTTCATATTGATCCTTACAGGTGGTGCCAGCATTCGACGCTGCTGTCAACGAGCTGTTCTTCGAGAAGTACCCGGCCGCCGTTTTGGAGCATCAAATTCAAGTCCGGCCGTTCAACGCGCCGCAGCGACACATGCGAGACCTCAACCCTGAAGGTACGTATTTGACAGACCCGGCAGCGCAGATTTTAGTAATCCTATCTAGAGCGTCAAAACATTCGTATAAAACCAACAGCATTGAGTTCAAATACATATTTATCACCCAGTTGCAGAAAAAACACTAATATTCGTTATATAAAGGTTTGCGCCAGGTGGGGATTGATTTCACAACCTTTGGCGCACGAGTATTTAACTAGTTAACTCTATAGAAACGATAGATGTCCCGTCTTAACTGTATATGTTATAAAAAGAATATTGCGCCCATTTTTCCGGATGATACTATTGCGGGACTACTCAGACGTCAATTCCGGAGCCACCGAGCGAGAGGGCGGTGCCGCTCGACAGCGACCCTGTGCCCGTGTTCGCCTGCGAGACCCGCGGCGACCCCCGTTAAGCTCCGGTCGGCCCCTGGCAGTAGCGAGGCTCGCGCGGGCGACGACTCGCACCCGAGGGCGCCTCTTAAGGCTCCACCTCGACTCGGCCGGCCGTCGTTGGGAATTGAAGTCAAATTTACAAAGGATAGTTTCCGTCGGGGCAGGGAGTGCACGCGTTCGCAGGCGAACACGGCGTCCCGCTCTATGGAAGACGTGTGTGTTAAGTGTATATTGCGACCATAATTCGAAAAATTGATGGGACACGATCGTTTCATTTATTATATTCGTAAAAGATGCGGGAACAGAGTCGTCCTATAGACCCCGTAATCCCCCGCAGACATCGACCAGCTGGTGACGCTGTCCGGCATGGTGATCCGCACGTCGGGCATCGTGCCGGAGATGCGCGAGGCGTTCTTCAAGTGCGCGGTGTGCGGCGCGCCGGCCGCGGCCGAGCTGGAGCGCGGCCGCGTGCCGGAGCCGGCGCACTGCGCGCACTGCGGCACGGCGCACTGCTTCCAGCTGCTGCACAACCGCTCGCACTTCAGCGACAAGCAGCTCGTCAAGCTGCAGGAGTCGCCCGGTGCGTGCCCCGACTGGACGCGTATATCTATTTCGGAGGAGATTGAATATTTTCTTTTTTAACTTGCCCAATTATAAATTTTACCAAATATGCTCATTTAGGAAGAGCTAAGTGTAATTTCAATAATTAGGGTTCATTCAGTATGATAATATTAGAAAAAGACAGTTCAGAATCGAAGCTAACGAATTTTCATCTATATTCAAAATTTAATTATTCCACTCGGCGATCTAATTACCTTTAAGAAATCTTATTTTATGAATAACATACTCAGTATTCCCGTATCTATAGACGTAGCCTTATTTATTACTGAAACGATCTTATTGCACAAAAAGTCGAATCTCCGTCCCCAAATAACCCGTCGCCATGTCCCCGGGCCGCAGACGACATGCCGGCGGGCCGCACGCCGGCCACGGTGAGCGTGCTGGCGCACGGCGCGCTGGTGGAGGCGGCGGGCGCGGGCGAGCGCGTGCACGTGACGGGCGTGTTCCGCGCCGCGCCCGCCGCGCTGCACCCGCGCAAGGCCACGCTGCACGCGCTGCACAAGACGCACGTGGACGCGCTGCACTACCGCAAGGCGCACAGCGACCGCCTGCACGAGACCGAGGAGGGGTCGGTCTTTGCTTTTTACCTTTATTTTTTTAAATGAACCTACTGTTGGAATACTCGGTCGTCAATTTTGACGCTCCTGACAAGAGTAGTTACAGAGGTCGGAACCGACGGCTGTCACTCGAGACCGGCCTTGGCTCGAGTGACCGCCGTCGGGGACATTTAACGTTTGCGAAAGAGAAGAACCGTATGAACCCAGCCGCACTAGTGAAGTGTAGAAACTGCAGGCATTTGTCGGTAAAACAGATGTACTGTTCTTCAAAAAAAAATCTTTGCGAAGTGTCGATAATACAGATGGTAGTGATTCTATCTTGCGCGGCAAAGGTCGTGGGTTCGATACCCATCCTAATCAAATATTTATATAATGAATATTTTTGTTTGTCCGGTGTCTGGGTGTTATTGGTATGTATCGTAAGTATTATATTTGTAATTCCTCTATTTTCTTATAACCGCAACAAACTCTTTAAGCTATCTTGGATGAGTAAATAAATGATTTAGCATTTGTTTAATACATATTCAATATTTTGGAGTGGGTTACCTTTACTTGACTGCTCGTAATATTACATATTAGACGTGTGGACACATTTAATACAAAGGTTTGCTGTTATAAATATGGAGATATTTTAGTATAAAGGTGGTTTTTCAAATTTACTCATCTAGGTCAAATACCTTAACTTGATTGTTTTACTTTTTTTAATATTTTGATAATATTTCCCCCCCTTCCAGCAAGGAGCACCGGTTCCCTATGGAGCGTGTGCAGCTGTTCCAGGCGCTGGCGGCGCAGGAGGACTGCTACGAGCGGCTGGCGCGCGCGCTTGCGCCCTCTATCTACGAAAACCTGGACATAAAAAAAGGAGTGCTGCTGCAGCTACTCGGTGGCACCAAGAAGAACTTTAACGCCGCGGGCCGAACGCATTTTAGGTAACAGGGCAACATTGCAAGTAGGCGCCCAGATAGTGACATGGCTGAAATCGACCCTCGATTGAGGAGTAACCCTGCATGCTGGAGCCGGGGCAACTATCGAGTTAGGAACCACCCTGGCCGGAGTCGGGGACCGCTCGCTGCAGCATCGCTTAGACGCCCTAAGCTAAAGGCCGGTGATTTAAACCGCGTAATTTTATAAGTATGCCTATACTTATAAAATTATACATATCGGAAGGTTCGCGGGAATTAACTTGCCAAAATTTGGAGCCTATTGAGCTTATGTATGTCCTTACACATTTGACGTGGGAACCTCGGGTGGTTCTGTCGTTGAGCGGCGCGCCGACAGGGGATGAAAACAACATATGCTAAATTTTGATGACGTTTCTTTATCTCAGTATTAAAACAACAAGACTCTGTTGAAATCCATATTCAATTGTAATTTCAAGGCCATCTATGCGGATTTCACCATAGTGTGTCCGTGTATACCGTCCGTACCGTGTGTACCGTCTCAATCAATTGTCAAAAAGCCTTTTTATATCTGGTGGCCCATTTATAAATGGTGCGAACAGTCTCTAATTTGAAGTACTCTCAGATTTGACACTGATAATTTGACATATAAACTGATGTTTATTAATATTAATCAAAATTAATTAATACTCTTGACGTATATATTTTACTAATGAGAATTTATTAGTTCTGTGCTTATCATCATCAACCTCCCCAAAAAGAGGATTTTTGTCCATAGTGTCTTCGCTGGGCAAGCGTGTTGGCAATCGCAGATTGCAGCTATCGCGACGGGGATGCTGCTGCCTGTGCATTTCAGCATCTATCAGTTCTAGTACCTTAGTCGCCTCTTACTATACTTGGTACACGGGGAGGTACTACTCTACTCTGTCTGTACTGCACGGCCATGTAGAATTTACTTACAGATATTTTGAAATAACTTGAACAGGAATGATATCCATTAAGTATTTCCTGAGGAAACTGTATTCGACATTTAAATTTTCACCGGTCAAATATATACGCCCTGTGCATTTGAGTTACACTGCATAGGATGGATATACCGCCATCTATCTGTTCTGGTACCACAATCGCCTTTTACGACACCTGGTATAGGGGGAGGTACTGTTCTACTCTGCGCGCACCTCAAGTTCTGTTCTTAACAATGGTTTTTTTAAGTGTTATTTGGTGTATTCATATTAGCGTACCCTAGCATTGTTGCATTAAGTCGGTGACTTCGAGACGTGCATTCTGAATGATTAAATAAATAAATAAGGTCTGAGGTGGTTTTGCGGTTAGTCGGTATACCAAGGAGTTTTGAGTACGAGAGTTGCGAGACCGCTAGCGATGTGTGCGCGAGACAGTAAAGTGACGGGCGTGCCGGCGCAGGGCGGAGATCAACATCCTGCTGTGCGGCGACCCGGGCACCAGCAAGTCGCAGCTGCTGCGCTGGGTGCACGCGCTGGTCCCGCGCGCGCAGTACACGTCGGGCCGCGGCTCCTCCGCCGTCGGCCTCACCGCCTACGTCACCAAGGACCCCGACACCAGGCAGCTGGTGCTGCAGACGTGAGTGGCCGGCCTTCGCCCCTCCGCAGTTCTGTGTTATCTCGAGCGACTGGATCTATTGTGGCTTCCTTTTATTTTAATAGAGATTTAGGTATCCGCGTAGAACAAATTACAGCCACAAAATCTACACTCAAATAAAATTAATGTGACCGTTTGTAAAATGTATCCCAAATTAACAGCTTTGCAACGTCCATACGCTAAATCCATAAATAATATTTTTAAAAAGTATCTTTTTTAGTTCTGTCTGTCCGTCTATTTGTTTGGACTAAAATCTAAAACGGCTGAACTGATTTTAACGAAACTTTATCTGTAATATTAAAAGATCATTAGCAGATAGCTGATTTAATGAGGCGTAACCAATTCTAAAATTATTTTTTGTATTTTTTTTAAGGGTACGCTGAAAGTTTCAATGAAAAGAAAAATAGTGATAATGAATAATGAATTTTGCGTGACGGTTCTTGATTTTTTTTATATATTTTTTTCTCTTAAACAAAACAATACATTTATTTCTCTCAAAAAGTTTACGTAAATTGTCAAGACCAGATTATGTTATATAACCAGATTATGTACAGAAGAATATAAACTTGCAAATTAACGAAATCAACAGTATAAATAGACGAATACGATTCAAATAGACAGTTAATAAGTCCGACATAAACTCGGACGAAATTGCAAGCGCCGTCTATACGTGTACAATACGAAACATTTCTTTTATATTCACGGAATCAAGTCAATCACTGATACAATTATTAGATCAGGTTGACAAACAAGCCTATACGTTCGCAATATCACAAAGATGTGACTTGCAGATATTATGCCACATTGGCCAATAATTGACTGCCTCTCTCACCTTTTAGACCGGAACACAGCAATGCGTACACTGGTATTTGACGGTTAATAAAAAATAAAATAAAATATTCAGTATTTTAATTATTGCTTTAAAATAAGGAAACCTTCAGACAATTGTTCCTTGGTGTTGACAGTGGGGCACTGGTGCTAGCCGATAACGGAATATGCTGCATCGACGAGTTCGACAAAATGAACGACTCCACTCGCAGTGTGCTTCACGAGGTAGATTGTACATCCCTAAATTGACATTAACAACAATTGCATCTAGAATTTATATTCTCCATCATACTTTGGAACCTAAGAAGTCGCGTTCAGAGCGGTTTAAGGGTAACTTTCTCTTATAATTTCTAAGGAGACTAAACCATAAAGGTTCTACATGGAAGTAAAGGGTGGGGTAACAGAAAACTTAGTTCCAAGTCCCGTCCAGAGGTGGCAGTCTAGTACTAAGATAGGATTGCTACACGATGACAGACGCAATATCGTCGTTTAAGTTCTAACACAGCGTAAGTCAAAATGTTGACACTTTGTACAATTGTGAAAACATTACTAACGTTTCATAAAATCATTTTAAAACTAATTGCTTGTGCATTTAGTTGGTGCAAAATAGATTTTGTTTAAAGAATACACGGTATAAAACGTTTACTGCAGCGTAGAAATGCAATATCGTGTTATCATTAGGCTTAACTATTAAGTTGCCAATATGACATACGCGGTGTTAGAACTTATGCGACGATATGTGACTATCAGCATATCGTAGCATTGTGTAGTGACGTGATGGTTTTTTTTTACTATTTGTAAGTGACTATGATTAGGCCCAATTGAATAAAAATATTTTGATTTTGAGTACATACTTTTATAAGAAAGGCTTCTTGTATACAACAAGAGCATAGTCGAAGCGCGTGAAGTATACTTAACAGATTGTAAATGAAATGAAGAAATATTGATATTAGCCGTGTGGCACGGGCAGAGTAGAATAGCATCCTCTTCTATTAGGTGTAGTAAAAAGCCACTGAGATACTGGAACCGGTGTCGATATATCAGGGCGGGTATGGGCTGCAGCATTCCCATCGCGAAGTTACGCTCTGCGACCACCACATACGCGCCTACCCACGACAATCATGCGAAAAAATGCTCCTTTCCTATATGGAAGTCATGATGATGATGACGCATTGCGTGCCCGAGGAGCTGCGGGCGCTGCGCCGCGCGGACTATGGTAGGAGCGGGACAGGTGCCGGTGCCTGTCTCGCTCACACCTGGCGGCGCGGCCCGGCGTGGACTCCGCGCCCGCGCGTCGGCTGCGCGCCAGCCGGGCGCCAGCCGGGCGCTGGGGCGACGAGCCCGGTGATGGAATGTATTTTTGGTGTGCGAGAGGGATGGTTTTGGTTGTCTCTGTCTAACGACCATTTAATACAGCCGGAGCTCGTAACATTCATTCGTCACTTGTATTTATCTGCGTTTCACTGCCCTGTCTGACCTAACCTCTGCACCTACGACTAAATAGTAGACGTTTAACAGTTGTTATGATGATTAGATGATTAATGAAAGACTCCTCTTAATATTAGAAAACACGACCTATTTCAACGGCCACAGAGTTGCATTTCCCCCAACATGTGTATGTCCGCAGGTGATGGAGCAGCAGACGCTGTCGATAGCGAAGGCCGGCATCATCTGCCAGCTGAACGCGCGCACGTCCATCCTGGCGGCCGCCAACCCCGCCGAGTCGCAGTGGAACAAGAACAAGACCATCGTCGAGAACGTGCAGCTGCCGCACACGCTCATGTCCAGGTGCGGCGTTCAGATCTATTTCTAGAATTGCTAAAATTCATCTCAAATCTATTATTTTATTAATCAATATTTGTATTTGTTCTGTGTCTGGGTGTTATTTATATGTATCTAATTATTATTACATTTATGATTCCTCTGTTGTGTGATATCCTTAACACAAGTTTTGTTCTAAAACTGCTATGATGGTTATCTATAGAACATTCTTATTTTCAGATTCGACCTTATATTCCTGGTGCTGGACCCCCAAGACGAAGTGTTCGACCGGAGACTCGCGTCACATCTCGTCTCACTGTATTACAAAGATCCCTCTGACACGCAGAACGACGAAGATGTCGTGGTATGTTTTTTTTTATACCACAAAGGTAGCACGTTTACAACACAGAGACATCAATCGCGGGTTGCTGGCCCTTTAAAAACCTCTTTACTCCCTTTTTGTAACCCGAACTCGTTCCATAACCTTACGGGAAGAAATGCCTCTGAAACCGTTTGGGTACGCGACCATTTTGGTTTTAGACGTGTTCTTTCTCGATGGTTATGTAAATTATTTTTATAGTATCTTATTTGTCGTATAAATTTTAATATAATCGTTATATGGTCTAAAAAAATTGGCATACTATTTATTTAAAAAATTATAGTGCTATAAGTTAAAGATTAACCGATACAGATCTGTGAAAGTTTCGCAATCGATATTAAATTCTATACAAAGGTGATTGAGTTCAAAATTGGTTGTGAAATTTTTAATAATCTTGCATATAATTATCTTATGTAGACTTTTGTACTAATAGGCATACATTTCATGTACTAATTGTTATTATTCTTTTGAGAAAAAAAATTAAGAATATTTCACTGAAGACTCAAAAATCCACTCTGCAGCTCCATACTTCTTGTGACAGGAAGTTCCTTTAAAGGATCTTGTTCTATGCAATATAACTGCCATCTTTTATAAAGATATACATTAATATTATATAATAATATATTTTTTATACTATTACGTTTGTCTATTTCTCTACAATTAGTGTGTGGTCAGAGTGGATCATATGGTAGGAGCATGTCGTCGTATAAGTTCTGCGTACACACCGCGTATGTCAAAGTTGGCAACTTAATAGTTAAGCCTAATGATAACACGATATTACATTTATAACGCTGCAGTAAACGTTTATACCGTGTATTGTTTAATTGAAATCTATTTTGCACCAACTAAATGCACAAGCAATTAGTTTTAAAATGATTTTATGAAACGTGATCAATGTTTTCTTAAATTGTATATTGTATCAACATTTTGACTTACGCGGTGGTGTTACTTAAACGACGATGTGGTGTTAGTGTATCGGTGAAGTGTGGCCCGAAGTACAGTGAGTGTGCGTGCGCAGGACATGGCGTTGATGCGGGACTACATCGCGTTCGCCAAGGAGCACGTGCAGCCCACTCTAAGCGAGGCGGCGCAGCAGCGGCTCATCGACGCCTACGTCGACATGAGGTCACGCCCTACCATTTCTCTTGTTCATTATTTAAAAAATAACTGGCTAACTTGACTGTTATCCTGTCTTCGCTGTATATATTTATCATTAAATAGTATAAATTTTATAATAAACTGTCCAATCTCTTGAGTTCGATCTAAATGTACAATGTGCAGCAATAAATGTTTTAAGTTGTCCAGTCAATTTTATATATAAATATTTCTTTCCTGACCTTAAAAAAAATCTTTAAAAAAAGTAATGTGTCTATGATTCCAAGACTATTTTCATGCTCGGACACTACAAAGACTAATTCTCGCATCGAACTTGAGACATATCTATTTTTGACAATAGTCCTGTGAATATAGCTTGATTAAATGAGAGCTGTCAAACTAATCTTTTTAAATTTATGCATATGATTTATTTTAATACTTATATATAAATTTATATTATATATAACTATATATTATAGCTATTTCTCTATTTCTATAATATATATGAGTACTTTGCCCATGCTCTTTTAACGGCTTAAAAACTTCATAATTTAGATTTATTTGGAAAACAAACAGTATTTATATCGAATAAAAATGTTTGAGATTTATAATAACTATAATACTATAATAATACCTTATAACTACAATATAATGATATTATAATAACTATAATAATACCTTTACATGTTTTCGCATTTATATCAATTTAATGCTTAAGTTTGTCTTGTAATAGATTTCCTAAATCTAGCGATCCTGCCCCGTATTCCCTAGACATTAAGGTGTGTTCTGGTGCAGGCGCGTGGGCAGCGGGCGCGGGCAGATTTCGGCGTACCCGCGCCAGCTGGAGTCGCTGATCAGGCTGGCGGAGGCCCACGCGCGCATGCGGCTGTCGCACACCGTCACGCTGCAGGACGTGGACGAGGCGGCCAGGTAACTTGCCCCTAGGTTATTTTAATGTATGATTTACGGGCTTTCTGGCCCTGATGGTAGTGATTCTATCTTATACGCCAAGAGTAGGGTCTTCGATCCCTATCCATGAGAAAGATTAATATGGTGAATGTTTGGGCGCTTGTGCGCTACAGTCGTGGGTTAGATCCCCACGCAGGACAAACATTTATATGAGAATTTTTGTGTTTGTTCTGTGCTTGGTCGTTAAATATATGTATTTAAGTAGTACATTTGTGATTCCTCTGTTGTCTGACGTAACACAAGGTTTAGCGATTTATCACGGTGTCAGGTCAATTATGAGATGTTGTGGAAATTTTTATTTGTATTTGTTTTCTGTCTGAATATTATTTATTTATAATTTCTCTGCTGTCCAATAAAATAACACAAATGCTTTAAGCGACTTATCTCGGAGTATTAATGTACGAGATGTTAAATGAATTTATTATTCAGGTGGGGCTGTGTCCTTGCACACATAGCGAGATCAACGTACTCAAATCTATAAAGTTTTCGCAACTGATCATCTTATCAATCATTGGAAGTCCACTGCTGGGCATAGACCTCCCCACGCGCTGTTCAAGCGTGTTGGCAATCGTAGTTTTTGCGACCGGTATGCTGCTGTCCATCCCCGTCCTGTGAATTTGATGTACACTATTTTGGATGGATATCCTGTCATCTATCGGTTCTGGTACCTTAGTCTCCTCTCATGACACTGGGTAAAGGGGGAGGTACTATTCCACTGTGCCGGTGTCTCACGCAACTGATATTAATCTTTAATAGCTAGGCATAAAGTTCAAAATTAACAATTAATTTCTGACTGTTTGTTTTTATTTCCTAACTTTTTCTTTAAACAAGGGATGTCCCCTTCAATTACATTTGAATATTTTTTGAGTAGTAGTTCTTGATATTTTAATGATGTAAGGCATCGTATAAATCAAGACAACTTACTATTAGTAATATTAATATTTGTTAAAATTTAATTAACAACGAAAATGATAGTTTGGCTAGAGCTTGAGAAGAAATCCATTGATTCAGATAATAGTAACAGAAAAATTAACAACGAAAAATTAAGTTTATATCGATAGCATAACCAAGTCTTTACATATATACCTAAAGTTAAAGAACGCTATCTTCTCTCCCAGACTCCACCGAGAAGCCCTCAAGCAGTCGGCGACCGACCCAGCGTCGGGCCGCATCGACGTGGGCATCCTCACCACGGGGCTGGGCGCGGCGGCGCGGCGCCGGCGGGCGGACCTGGTGGCGGCCCTGCGGGACCACATCAAGCCGCTGCCGCGCCCGCACACCGTCACGCACGCGCGCCTGCTGCAGGACATCAACGCCGCCTCGCAGCTGGTGAGTCCTTGCCGACCATCCGCATAACTGTATAGTAAAGACACTTGAAACGGACCTGCTCGGTAGCATAACTTCTGCAAATGCCGCAGTCGCCCGCTTCCTCGACAATAACAAAATGGGTGAAGTGTTTTTAATTGTAGTATCAAATACACTTCACATAACGTCATCGTAGACCGCGTCCTAGAAAACCCGCCTGATAGTATAACAACTCTTAAACGCGTCCCTCTCTCGCCCTCTCACTCACGCTCAATTAAACTTCACACATGTCTTTCCTTGAGCAGTACACCGCGTTCGTTAGCACGAAATCGGTGAATATCGTTTCTCGTTCGAATCTTAGACTAGTAAGACATATAATTTAAAATGTTCACAATGCCAAAGACCGCATTTTCAAGCCGTTAATTATAGATTTGGATTGATATATATATATATATATATATTCGATTCGCCATCGATGAATTGACAATTTATTTATTTATATTTCAGACCGTGACTCGTGAACTCCTGGACGAGGCACTGCGGGACCTCCAGGACGAAGGCAAGGTGGTGGTGGTGAGTCACACGCACGTGCGCCTGTGTTGATTATACACCATTACCGATAGTTGTAAGGACGTTAATTTTTAATAAATCCCAAGTTATTTTTATACGCATATCTTTAATTTATCCATTACCTTTATTTACTTTGACGGACCCGATGGCGCAGATTAATGATCCTATCTTGTGCGCCGAGGGTCCCCACCCGGAACAATATTTATATGATGGATAACTGTAAAATCTGATGTCTGTAACAAAAGTGAATTTGTTTGTTATTATTATTAAATTAAGTCGACTAGTTTCTGTTTTAGAAGGAATCCAATCCAATCTACCATAAAACCAAAACTGGTCGTCACTGGTTTGGTAACAAACATAGCGATGCATTATAGTCAGTATCTACAGTAATTTTACACAATCCTAGTTGAGCAGACTCCAAGATGTTCGCTTAGTATTGAAAAATAAACTTATGCTATGGACGTGAGGCGTCAGAGGAATTACAAATCCACCCAGACAATAAACAACAATGTTCATCATAAATATTTGCCGTGATCGGTAATCGGCACGGCAATACTACCCAATGCGCCAGTAAATGTGGGGTACCGGAAGAGTAGAAAAGTACCTCCCCCTTTACCAGGCGGCTGAGGTACCGGATTACAATAAAATTAAAAAACCAATTATTTTGTTACGCTTGGATTACGCTTACGGACGCTTAGATTGTTGGTGGTATGAAAAGAATATTATACTGAGAAAAACATTACGTAGTTTCTTAATCTTTTTTTTTAATTAGCTGACCAAGAGGTAGACCACATACAAATTGTCGTCTGCCTCACTCTCATCTATTTCTACTTTCTACTGCCAAATAGCAGTGTCCGCATTGCCATGTGTTCCGGTTGTAAAGGTAAGAGGCATTACTGGGTAATGTGACATAATATCTTAAAGTCACAAGGTCGATAACGCGCTAGTGATATCCTTGTGATATTACGAGCGTATATTTTTCCACCTGATTTAATAAAAGCCATATGAATAAAAACATCACGCCTGTTTCCCATCGGGGTAGGCATTAGACATAGGCATTTAGACTACGGATTTCCACTTGTTACGATCTTGGCATATCTCTCACACGAGTAAACGAAATTAAATACAGATCATTCAATAAATTATCTTTATTTACAATTAAATTTATTCCGTGTATCAAAAGCCTAAACAACAACTCAACAAACCGATTTGATTCTTAATACAGTACTTATGCGTCAACATTGTGCATTTTAGGCGTTCGAACAATTTTAGAGATCATAAGTAGATTTAACATTTTTAAGTATTTTGAAGCGGTAAAGATCGAAGGAATCCAGTGCTAAGTATTTACCATGACATAAATGATGACATTACGCTGACAGGAAACGTCCAATCACAGAAATGCAGAATGCAGTATTGATGTAGGCATTAGGCACTAGAGGTTATGCCCCCTTCAGTATTGGGTAGGACATGACTTTAAGAAAAAGAGTTTGTAAGAATAGCCTCCTTGTATTGAACTATAACATTGGCCAATTTCAAATGAAGCGAAGCGTAGTGAAGTTAAAGACGTATGAAAGGTAAGTTAAAGGTGAAAGGCATTCGTCGAATGTCCATTATAGGACTTATTGTAGCATATTCATTTGTTCTTGCTCTCAATCTAGTAAAGAGTAACTTTATTCTGACGCATTAAGTGTGACGAAGTAAATTTTATAATATTGAGCCGCTTTTACATTTGGATCACTTCTTGTATATCCTACTCAATACTAGGTCCCATTAGGCAAGCAGCGAGTGACTGAATGACCAATTCGACGTTATAATTAATATGGGATACCTAAACATCCAATCGAAGTATGTAATACCACTTTGACGCCGATTGATCAATTAGAATAATCAGCCACTGACTATTTCCCTAATGTGCTCTTGTATAGTTTACAGATTATTATAAACATGCCTCAGAGTTGTGCTATGAATACCGTGTTGAAATCTAGAGTTTGGCAACATAAAAAGCTAGGTAGAGACAGACATTATTATAAAATTGCAGTCTAACTTTTAGTGTCATACAAAGCATATTGAAGAGGATATTTTATTAAGTTCTTGACACAAGAGTGTTTTAATATGTTTATCCACAGATCCTTTGTATACTTGACGAACATTGTATCGTTAATTACGTAATAAATTGTAAGCAAATAAAGATTATATAACAATAAACCAGTAATAATAAAGACTAAATATAATATAAACTTCATTCTAAAACTAATATCAACGTTGTTAAATTTATTTTTGAACAATTGAACCCGTAACACAATAAAACTATTTTAAAATTAAGCCAAAAATTACAATTTACATATCCCAACTGAATTGTGGCTGGATATTGTAGACATTTGTGTGTGCTGGATAGTATCCAATAATCATACAGGTTAGTATGTTTTTAATTAAAATCTCAATAAGGAGTGTCAAAATAGTGTCTATCCGTATGTCCATATTGGTCAATCAAGTTTTAGTTACAGTTAAATGTTATAGTCATTAGATTTGGTCAAAGATTTTTATATGCAATGTTGCTGTAAAATTCAAGGTATTATTTTATATAGGTAAGGTTTTATTAAGGCCAATATATAGGGTATTGGACTGGTCCATAAGAATTTTTAGGTGAGCTTTTTAACCTGTCCAATTAATTCCGTAAAATTTGTAAATTAATTAGGTATCAGAGCAATTTGAAATAAGCATATGTTATCGCTTCAAATTATCTCATGCAGCCTTAGTATAATTACCTAATCTGAACACCAACAAAGTTATTGAAGATTCACATTACTTAATCAATATTAATTCCAACTATAAAAATATACATAAAGCTTTAACATTCACGGATGGTACGTGTTCTGTAAACTCACTCGCGTGTAAAAGTGACAAATTCCCGAGTTTAACTCGCGACTAAAGAAATCAGCCTAGCGGGTACTCTCGAAGCTTAAATGTTGAATCCGCAGAGAAAGTCTAATGAAGCGCCCCATTCAATAATAGTAGGAAATATTTAATATTACTAGAGGATCGATACTATCAAGAGGCTGCGGTGGATTCTGAGCTAACTGCATTGTCGTCAGAGGTTCGGCGGGCGGTTCCCTGCGGGGCCGGGTTGGGGTTGGGGGTATCCCCTGGCGAGGGTGTCGGCTCGGCGGGGGGCTGCGTGTTCGCCGTGTGGTCTTGTTCGTCTGCGCGCGCGCACGCTTCTATGACGTATTTGTTAAATAACTCCGGCTTGTCTAAATACACGTGATGACCGGCTCCGTTGATGACCTGAAAATTCAATTATAGATATTTAAAAAATCTGATAGTAATTTTTACCTTCTACCTAGACAAATATGTCATTCGACGATGATCGTTTTCAGTAAGCAGTACCATATTGATTGTTAAATTCGTAGTAGATTAATTTTGTTGTGTACAATGCGGTTGTGTCTTCACTGAGACTTCCAAAAAGATTTAATCTTTGTGGTGTAAAATTAAATACCTATTAGAGGTACAAACAGCTCGATAATAGAAACATTGGATGCGAAAGTTGTTCATCAATTTACACATCTCATACATTGACCTGACTCGGACCTGACTCCTTTAAAGCACTTGTATTACGGATATCAGACTCAAATATTATACTCAAATAAATTTAACACCCGGTGTGTCTAAACATTCAAATATTTACACCAAGTGGTTGGTGGCCACGACCCTTGACGCAAGCTAACAACGCCAGCAGTTGCGCCATCGGGCCTATCATAAGTTTACCAACATAGAACAAAGGGGTACGTTAGGTATTTAGGGACCTGCACGTGCGTGTGGGCGAGCGGCCGCTGCTCGGCCAGCACCTGGCCGGTGGTGTTGTCGACCCACGAGCGCGAGCCGTACAGCACGGTGACGGGCACGCCGGCCGACAGCTTGTCCAATCGCTTCACCATCGGATTCTTCGCCCAGCCGAAGTTGTGCATCAGACTATGGAACGCGCTTTCCCCGCTGCAACAATGTGGGACCATGTCGAAATGTAGAAATGCGCAACTACATTGTATAAAAACAAAGTCGCTATCCGCTGTCTGTCTGTCTTTTTGGATGTTGATGCGGTTTTTTTATAGAAAGTGGTTCAAGAGAAAGTTTTATACATATAATACATGAATAATATAGTGGAGAAACATTGATAATTTTAGGTTTCCAATGTGAGGTAGTAAATAAACATTTTTTTGCGATAACATTGAAAACGCAGGATGAACCCGACGAAATAGATCAAAAGAATGTACAGTATATAGAATGTACACCTTAAAATAGTCTACAAAAAAGTAGATGGTATATGTATTCTTTTGGAAATAACCCACAATAAGTATTTTTATCTTTATTGCACCCGTGCGAAGGGTCGCTAGGAGATAAACATACAAATGTATATCACGCCTGTGTAGATAGGCAGAGACTATGGATCTCCACTTGTTACGATCTTGGCATACTTCTGTCGATTGTTTTACTTGAATTAGTCATTTCGGATATGCTCGTTTATAATGTGGTAAGTATCTTAATTATTTACTTTTTAAAAGCCTTGAAACCCGTATTTAAGTAAATGACACTAATTATATAAAGAATTAATCATCAGGAAATTCTCTTACATATATATTTTTATCAAGATTTCAACACTTAATTGGTCTCGTGACCTTTGAATCAGTACACCCAAATAAGTTTGTTCTTTCTCAGTTGTCGTAATTTAAAATATATGTAGATTAGTACTCCCTCTGTACCTGGTTTCTTAAAAGTCGATTAAGACAGATGGCAGTATCTATCCAGCTCAAATGCAACAGGACTGGAATGGGCAGTAGCATTCCCATCGCCAAGCTAATTTTTTTTATTGAACCAGGTCGAGAAACAAGCATATAGTATGCTTTATAGTAAGAGTCACTGCGGTCTAGGTCTAGGTCAGGTCAGGTCTAGGTTAATATCACAAGGATATTACTATCGCTTTGCCAACCTTACGATTTGCTGATATTCCTCACATTATTCAGTAATTTTAATGCCTCTCACCCTTCAATTCAACATGACCTATTGTATGAGGTCAACCTCATGTATGCTCGCCTGCGATAACCAACACGCCTGCCAAACACGCCAATCCCTCTTTCTCCGGAAGATCTATGTAGTGGTCGTTCTACAGCTAGTAGCTGATGATGATAATATAGACATACCTAGGCGTCTGCGAGTTGCACTGATAAATGTACTCGGGTATCAGCGTTTCCGCATCCTTCACGTAGTTGACGTACTTCCTGGACAGGTCGGGGCGTGTCTTGCTGACCAGCCATTTGCCCGCGGGCCCGGCTGCACGTACGGCCCAAAGAGGGTTTAAAGGTTGCACCGCGGTGGCCACCGCGCGCACCCAAAAGGGCAACTGGAACTTCTCGTACGCGTTGGCCGGCATCTCCGGGAAGCCCCAGGGATCGGCGAGAATAAGGTGGCGCACCCTGAGGATTAAGAAAGAAAAATACTACTTTGATGGCATCTGTTAGTCGGGCTTTCGTTCATCGGTGCGAGCTGATGCTATAAGAAGTAACTTATGCTACATTTGTTATATATTATTCTTACGAGAACGGTAACTATGCGGTACACAATTCGTTATAAATAAATTTACATAAGTTGACCTGACTTCGAGATAAGTCGCCTTAAGCAGTTGTTAGTTAGTTACTTGTAAAGTTACGGACAGCAAACAACAAAGGAATTATAAATTAATAAATTGAACTATTTAATACATGTTTAACATCCAGGCACAAAAAAACACTGGCAGGACCGACACTGAGCATAGGCGGTAGACTTTGCCAGGATAGTCTTGCGGAGATTGACCACGCGCCACACTCCACAGACAAAAAGAATCACCTTGCTGGTGAACACCCTTCGCTGCACTTTTTTATTTTATCAGACCAGATCGACAAACATCATACAGTACGCGTCATAGAAAGCGTTACTGCAGCCTAAAGGCGCTCGTAATATATCACTTGTCAGTATTTCCTCTCACCCTTCAAACCAGAACACTGCTATTTGACGGTAGAAATAAGTGAGAGTGAGGTACCAAAGCAGACGACCTTTGTATAAGGTCTACCTTATGTTGCTTGTCACTTGCCACTTCCACTTCACCAATAGAAAAATGACCTAAACGAGAAAAAAACTACTCTGAAGATATATTACAGGACACCATCAAAATCTATCCGAAGTTGAGCACCAGACGACAAGAGCCAAGGATAACCACAGCATATAACACTTCCGCATACATGTCAAGCCATTGTCCTGAAGAACTCACCTTTCCAGGCAGTAGCACCGATACTACACAGGATGTTGCCAAGTAAAATAATTAACCAATTTTGGCCACGCACCACACTATTTCACACAGAATAACACGCCTTTACGCAGTACAGTATAGCTGTAAAGAGTTCTACTTGAAGCACTCGCCTCTCCAATACATTTGGGCGTAGGCGGTAGCAACATTCCCGCCTTGTCTTAAAATCAAGGACACAATACCATTGATAGAACTTTGAATAATTAGCAACGAGCTCACGTCACGATGACATAAAATTAGCTCATTAAGCCATATACCATTTTTAATACCTTTTGTCACGACTTATAAACGGAAAGCCTTACAAACCTCTCGTTTTTTCCCTAATGGAACCAGCTTAGGTTTAAAAGTATTAAGTGGGTCATGAACGGGCAGTGTGAAAATTACCGGCCTATGGAAGAACAATGTTTATGCAATACAGAGCATAAAGACTCACCTCTCCGGGTACTTTATGGCATAGGCGGTAGCAATGTAGCCACCAAGACTGTGTCCCAACAGGATAATCTGACCGAGGTTGACCTCGCGCCGCCACTCCTCTACAGACTCCACCCACTGCGCTTCCACTTTCGCTGCGTCCAACGCAAATTTGGGCCGAGAACTGCGACCGAAACCTGGGAGTTTATGACAATTAATATGTTGCATGGTTAATTTGTTAACTAATAAATAAAGTAAATGATAAACTATGTATTTTCTGAAATACACAATTGTTGATAATAAATTACCGGGGGTACCGGCAAAATAGAATAGTACCTGTTCCTGTACTAGGTGTCATTAGAGGCGAACCGACAGATGGCGGTATATATCTAATCTTCCAGAAACATCATTATTATTTATTTATCACATCAGCCATAAAAGTCCTCTGTTGGACATAGGCCTGCCCAAGATAGACATATAGATATTTGCCCATAATTGCCGCACTGGGCAGACGTGGTGGCAATCGCAGAGCGCAGCTTCGCGACGAGGATGCTGCTGCCCATCCCCACCCTGTATTTAAGCTGCGCTGTTGCGAATGGATATACTACCATCTGTCGGCCCGGTACCGCAATCGCCTCTTACGACACCTGGTACAAAGAGTACTATTCTACTTCGTAAGTACCCCACGGCTTGCTCCACCGGTACCCCACGGTATTTATTATTATTATTTACTACATGGGCAAAAGTAGAATAATAGTGTCAAGGTGCATCTGTCATGATATATGATATGATAATGATATTTTTAAAGGCCAATGACGATTTCATCATCTTAGTCATTACTAGTATGAAGCTACATATGAATTATATAAGTCTTCCGTCCCGTCATCAGTATGTATGAACGCGAGAATGTGTACAACTGCCAAATAGATTTTCATACGGTTTTCGCTAATGAACGGGTTTCCAGGTCGCCAAACTTAATAGCCGGACAAACCAGCCAGTATGGTCGGACACCCTACATTATTAACTATTATAAGTATATACATATACTTATAATATATGTATATATAGTACTATATAGATAAGTATAAGTAGAATGGTCAAAAACTAGATGAAATAAATAAATTTGCTATACATAGTTAACTTTAATGTAGTTTTGTGATACTTATAGTATCCAAAGTTAGGCGTCCGCTTGTTTGCTAAATATAAAACGCAATTCTGACACCGATAAGCCTTACTATATCCGTCTATATCAGGATGCCTCGCATCGGTAAACGGACTGATTCGTTAGGAATAATTAATAATTTACATTAACTAATTACATGAGCAAAGAATTTGAGCTTATCAGAACTTATAAATATATTTATGAAACAACTTAGCACTCATCGTTTCCAATATTAGATACTATCCTAAGACTTACCTAATAGGTCAAAGGCATAAACAGCCCTGGTGGCCGCTAAAGCATCCAGGTTGGGACACCACAGCGCCACACCAGCACCCATCCCGTGCAGCATCACCAGCGGGGTCTTCGAGGAGTCCTCGTTCAAGGAGATCGTCCATATCTTGTCGCTTTGCCCCACCACCGAGCCGATGTCCACGTAGAAACGTTTGTACGCGGTTTTCAGACCTGCAACGCAATTCTTATATGTAACATTGCCTAATCACACACTTGTAACTCAGCTCCATAAACTAAATAAATAATTCAAGGGCAATAGTATAAGATTTTACAATAAAGAGTACCAGCCTTGCCTGTTCAAGAGATAAGTGTTAAAGAATACTTTCAATCATATCAGCCATAGGATCCGCCACAGCTGCCCATAATTGTAGGTTCGCGACGAGGTTAATGATACCCATCCCCATCCGCTGTGCATTTAAGCTACACTATTTTGGATATATATACCACCTGTCGGTTCAGGTACCTCATACTATTACATTACGTATTTAATACACTATTCTCCTCTGGGTACCACTACAGCAATTAAAGATTATATTAATGATACAACACTATGGGAATCACTATCACCGTCATATACGGATTCCAAATCACCATTTCCCTACTACACATTTACTACAACTACTATTAGGTACTACATGGGACAGAGTGAAGTACCAATGCAGACGACGTTTGTATGAAGTCTACCTCGTGTAAACTTTATTCTCGATATCAACAGTATATTAAATAAAACTTATTATATTTTCTCTTTATGATGACTACTATTGAAAGACCGTGTCAACTTCTTGAATTAGGTATTAAAAATCTTAAACTGATTAATTTTAAGACAAAGGTGTTATAAGCGCTGTCGCTGATGGAGGTTCCGTCAACCGGACCAATGTAACAAAGGGTTTTCATCACCATCAGTTTTCGCAGGCTCTTTTCTGATGAATCGTGTAATCAACCTGTAGTAAACTTACTCTCACTCTGTCTGAGCATCGTAAAGTCAGAAGTATTATTGTTTTTTTGACAATTCAAAAGTGCCTATGGTGAGCCCTAATTTAATAAAAATATTTTACATTTTGTCGGATGGATATACCACCATCTATCGGTTTTGGTACCTTAGTCGCTTACACCTGGTACAGAGGGAGCTATTACTCTACTCTGCCGGCACCTCATGGCCAACATTATTATTATTTTTTCTATTTGCAGTACCTGCGCATCCACTGAGGAACTACGTAATTTACGGGTTTTGTATTTGCGAACGCGTACCTACTCTGAGCAATTGATCCTCAGAGGGGGCCGGGTCATTACGTTAATAAGAACATCCTGCATAAACCATTTAAATCTTTACTACGACTCAGTGCGACAAGAACAACTTTATGAGAAGAAGATTTAATTATAATTCTTTATGGTTTCGAAACCAGCGTAAAATATTGAAGGGCTTGGATGTGTCACGAGACTCGCCTGTATTACCCAGTGTTTCACAATTTACCCTGATCATTTCAAATCTTCAAAACCGGCAAAACTGAATAATACCCCTGTACCAGGTGTCTTAAAAGACAAAGGTACCTGAACCGACAGATGGGGGTTTTTCCACAGGAGACAGCGTGGATCGAATGCAACAGGGCAGAGATGGACAGCGGCATTCCCGCCGCGAAGCTTCGCTCTGCGATTGCCACAACACGTTACGATTGCCACTACGACAGGTAATGCGGTAATTATGGGTAAACATCCCCCTTCCTAGGGAAGGCCTAAGGAGGTCCTAAGGAGACCTTCTCAAACTTTGTGACGACTTTTTTTCACAAAAATAATTAACTTATTCTTAAAAACTTATTCTTTTATCTTTCCTAGTTAAGGACGCTTACAAATCAAGAGCACCTGAAATACGTACATGTAGATACACACAGTCACCCATAATTGGCAACACGGAAATAATTAATTTCGCACTAAAAAACATAATTAGTGATGTTATTCTGCCTATTTTAATAAAAATAATTTATAGACATTCGTCATCAATATGTATTCTAATTCCTACGTATAAATAATACAAACTGAAAATAACATACAATAAAAATCTTCACAAGACACAATTATTGTAGCATTGACCAAAACAAGTTGTAATAATTACGTATGAGTTCTATGACATCAACAACTATTATGTCGTTATTTACAGTCCGCATAGTACAACTTGGCAATTCAAAACGTTTGTACTATGCTAACAAATTTCTACAAAACACTCTTATCTATTTGTAATTCAAGTTTAAATTTTAACGCTTGAAAATAATTTATCTTTATATATATAATTCTACGGAACTTTTCCTACACGGCATTTTTGTAGGCGTTTGGGTGGCGTCCTGGATGTTTTAAATTCACCAATCAGCCCGGCAAATACAGATAGATACTGCAACTAAACGGCTGGATCGATTTAAATGAAATTATGTGGGCGCATTCAAGTGGGAGCCTGGAAGATTTAGATTTACAAATCAAACCAGATGATTATTTATCAGGACAGCGTCAGTCAGGTTCGCTAGTTACTTACAGTATAGAAGATTACACGGCTAAGTCGAATAGTTCTCACTATCCCTAAATGGAACTAACAAAGAGCGGCCTACCAAAACGATTAAGTCTATACATAATTATGACATGACGAAGCGAAACACCGAGGACGTGGCTTATCAAAACAGAGTGACTTTAGAACAATGTCGAAGGTCGGCAGAACAATGGATAAACTATGTGTTATCTTTTTGCAACAGTTAATAAATGACGGAAGGCTTACGCATGTAATCCTAAATTATTAATAAATGCGCTCGACGACATGTTGATAATTAAAATGTCCGATCAAAAACTGATTATGTATGGAACAGCGGGCTAACCTTGCTGTTTTTTTTTTTAATTTATTTAACTTTATTGCACAAAATGTACAAATGGCGGACTTAATGCCAGATGGCATTATCTCGCAGTCAACCATTAAACAAAACTGAAAAAATATATATATATATAGTGGTGCAGGCAATATATATACAAAATAAATAAACGTGGCATACATATTTGTATAAATAAACGCAATAAATGCATATGATATAAATATATATATATATGTATATATATACATAAAATAACGTACATCAGAAATAGGGTTATAAAGTTAGAGAAGCAGCCTCAGTAAATAAAGTACGGAGATAGCGTTTCAGGTTAAATTTGTTTGGGGATTGCTTAATATTCAACGGAAGCTCATCCCAGAGTCGTATAGCTGTCACTGTAAAAGAGTTTGTCAAAAAACTAGAGTGATGAGAAGGAGTTAAGAGCGAAAGAGTATTAGAAGAACGGAGATTACGTTCGTGAGAGGAAGATAGGAATTGGAATCTGTCCTTTAAGTAAATTGGTGCGTACGGATCAAAAAGTATTGAAAATAGTATGGTTAGAACTCGAATTCTGCGACGTTCTCGAATAGGAAGCCAGCCAGGAAGAGAACGGTAATGGGAAATATGATCGTATTTACGCAAACCGAAAATGAAACGAAGACAGTTGTTTAATAGACGATCCAATTTATTAAGGAGTTCTTGAGAGATATTAGTGCAGCACACGTCACCATAGTCAATTATGGGTAAAACCAAGGATTGAATAAGAAGGGTTTTGGTTTTAGTAGAAGAAAATATTTTAATCGATAGAGAGCACGAGACGGGTTCACAGAGACACCAAACTTTTGTGACCAGTTTGTGATGTTGGTCAAATCAGCATTAATCCGAGCAATGGCGTTGTCCAGGTCATTGTACTCTGCCTGGGTGTATAGTTGCAGGTCATCAGCGTATAGATGATAAGAGCAGCCAATAGATTTGGTGACAAGGTTTATGAAAAGAGAAATAATAACGGAGAGAGAATGCCACCTTGCGGCACACCAGCATCAATTGTCACCCACTGGGACAAATCATCTCCCAGGCGTACCGCTTGCTGGCGTTCTCGAAGGTAGGATGCAAACCATTCCCGAACCGAATCAGAGACCCCGACGAGAGAGAATAGAGAGGAGAACTTCGTGATTAATAGAGTTGAAGGCGTTGGAGAAATCAATCAGAATTAAGACCGTAAGGCGGGAGTATTCCATTCCAACTCTTACATCATCCAGGATATTTATTAGAGCTGTTGTAGTGCTATGTTCTGTACGAAAACCGGATTGAAAGGGACTTAAAAGGGCGTTTTGTAAGACATGGCTAGAGAGCTGTTTGTGTACAGCTGCCTCGATAATTTTAGAGAGATATGGCAAAATAGAGATGGGACGAAATTGATGGGAAGAAGTAGGGTTAGGTGTTTTAGGAACCGGGATAACATAAGCTTTGCGCCATATACTGGGAAAGGAGCCATGTTGTAGGGAAAAAATGATAATGTGGGTCAATGGTGGTACAATATAGTAGCAATATAGGTAAGAGAAAGACCGTGCGGCGACTCACATCATCATAGCCAACAGCATTGGATTTGAGAACTGAAATAGTTTTAAGTCTCATCTAAGGCTATAGGAGAAAAATTGAATACATTAGCTGTCGGACGTGGCAAGGAAGTGATTAAAGTTATAGTTGACAATTTTACAACGGGATCTAGTGTGGTAGTTAAAGAGAAGTGTTTATTAAGCTCGTTAAAGGAAATAACAGAGTAAGAATCGGAAGGGTTTAAAGACTTCCCGAGACCCTGAGAATGCAAAAACTTCCATACGTTTGCCGAAGATAATGATTGAACATTGTCGTGAATAAATCTACGTTTGGCTGATCTTACCAGTTGATTACAGCGATTCCGAAGTCTTTTGTATGTATTTAAATTAAAATCAGACTGGACTTTTTTAAACTTACTAAATGCACTGTCTCTTTGAGCCATGGCTTTACGAATATCACTAGAAATCCAAGGAGCAGGCGGACGTTTAAGACTAATCGGAAGAATAGGAGCGTGTTTGTCAAAAAGTTGTAACACAGAAGAGTTAAGAATGTTAACTTTGTCATCAATGGAAGACGCTTCCATTAATGGTGTCCAATCAAGTTCCGCAGCATCCTGTTTTAGTTTTTCAATATCCAGTTTTCCAAAACTTCGCAGATATTTTATTCTAGGCTTGACAATAGGTGGCTTTAACTTGTAACTCAGAAATAGAAGGTCATGTTTAGAGAAACCAGGAGCTGGCAATTGGCCATGCTTAATTACCAAGTCAGAAGATGAGGTAATCATTAGGTCTATGAGGGATTCAAACGCGTTTAAGTTGTGGTAAGTTGGGTTTGATGGTAGAAGAGAAAAGTCAGTAGATTGAACGATGGATTGGAGTTTAGAAGATCGAGCTGAGGATTTAAGCATATTTGTATTAAAGTCGCCCATGATTATATGGTGTGCGTGCTCACTAGAGATTGATTCAAGGACAGACTCAAGAGTGGAAAAGTAGTCTATAGAAGGTGGACAGTATACGACCCCAACAACAACCTTAGCACTGTCAACTGATACTTCCACAAAAATATATTCCACAGAATATTTGTAAAGAGATGGAGACATACATATGCTAATATATCTTATATATCCGTATGTCTGCGTTGTCTTAGCAATATTCTATACTTCATGCTTGTCTACGTGTCTTTTCGACCTGGTCTAACTATATATATATATATAAATTCTTACTTACTTAAGTCTTACACTTTTGTAAGGTCAATACATGACAGAAGTTGTAATCTTTTAACTATATACGTAAGTATGTTTATCATAGCGAAGTGTATAGCATAGCGAAGTTTTTACAGAAATTGTATATAGGCTAAAGATCTAGATCAAGCCACTCTCGGTAACGGGATCAACGAAATAAATTTATTCAATGTAACCGGACGAAGTCGAGCGAGCAGCAAGTTATAGTAGGCAAATTATTATATCGTTAACATGTCACAGTACCTAAATACTGTCAAAAATTATCTCGCCGTTTCACAGACTAACCAAACTAAATAGAGATAGACAATAAAAAAATATATTTTTTATATATATAATCATCATTATCATCAACAGCCTATAAACGTCCACTGCTGGAATAGGCAACACCAAACATCTATGTGCATTTTATGCCGTCTGAAATAGACTCCCTGAAACTTTAACCACCGTCCACTATCCATCCACCATCGCCGCTTTCCAGCACACGACTAATATTTATTTATATATTCTTTATATATTAAAAAAAATCACGTTGTTTGTCCATGAAGTATTGTATTTTGAGTAATGTATAGTTTATATCTCAAGTTGAAAATAATGATAAACATACATCAAGACAGGACAATGTCTGTCAGTTTTAGGTACAACTTATATATGCATTCCTTGAAAATCACTTTACTTGTACACAATAGATATACGCATGCTCTTATATATTAAATTTCCCATGAAACCACGCCCTTACTTAACTTGGCACTAAATAATAAAAAATAAACTATTTATATAAAACATTATAAATGGAAACAAGGTTATTTTTTATTGCAACATTTATGAGTCATATATTTATCTGAAGTATTCAAGTAAGATTATGTGGTAAGAAACCAATTATTCCTCTTTCTGAATTATTTTATATTTTTCTATTTCCATTTATTTATGACAGGGCCGATGGCGCAGAGGATAGTGATCCTATCTTGTGCGCCTTGGTTATGGGTTCATCCCCAGCAAGAGCAAATATTTATATGATGAATATTATTAATTGTTCTGCCTGGGTGTTAAATATTTAAGTATAATATTTGTGATTCCTCTGTTGTCTGATATCCATAACACTTTAAGCTACTTATCTTGGAGTCAGATCACTATGAGATGTGAATTTATTTATTATTATTATTTGTTCTTAGAGGCAATCAATTTTTTTCTTCAAATTTTTCTCTACCTATCTAATTAAATATTTTAGAATTGACTGGTAGAATAATAGAAGTAATATTATATATTTTAATAAAGAAAATATATAGCTTATATATATATTTATATATTACATTATTGCAATATTAAATGATAAAAAATAAATGATAACTGCATTTTGGTATGTTAAATTAATTATCATGTTCTTCAGTTTCATCATATCAAAGTAGATATAAAGATAAGTATTACAACACTGATACTCATATTAAACTGTGTGTATTCCCAAAACACTAAGTGTAATCTATATATATAAAAATTTATCCCTATTTCTCTTGGTCACACCATCACACATGAATAGCTGGACCAATCTCACAAAATTTTTGTTGTTTGTTATTGTCAGAAGATGGTTCTTATGAAAGAAAAAAAAACATTGAAAAATATAAAATTTAAGAAAACTTAAAAACAATATAATACTAGCTGACCTGACAGAAGTTGTCATATATCGATGACTATATATCATCATCATCCTGGTATAATAAAAAAATACAACATAATAAAAAAAAAAAAAAAGGAAAATAAAATGTGTTTTATATCTTATGTGCATTCCTCTTGTGTGCATGTGCATCCCTTTTTATATATAACTTTGTTATCATATTATTGGTCATGTACTGATTAAACTTTGAAAAGACGTAAATATATAAAAAACAATTATAGTTTTATTATAATTAGTAACACTATTCTTTCATCATTATCTTACTTTTGCCAAAATAATTAAAGTTATTTCCATAACAATTCGGTATATGAGCAATTAATCTGCTAACAGATCGACCAACTTGTACATAAAATATATTAATGAAAAGCTCTCTTACATGATAGAATTTTCTTCTCAACATTCCGTAGCATTTCATCTGACTGCCGAGTCCAGCTCAACCATCCACCAGTCCAACTAAAAGAAAAATACTTACAATTAATCAATGAAAGATACATATAATAGTTGTTTAAACAAATTAGCAAAACATCTTTAATTTTTTCTCTTTAAAGTTTTGGTTAATACTGCTAACAAAAATAAAAGCAAAACTGTGTCAGCTATCAATTTTATATTCAGCTTTTTATTTATTTTTTTGTAATCTTTGTTTTTCTTTTATTTCCTTTATATCGATTTATTACATTAAAACAATTATTAAATGTAAAATAATTTAAATTCTTGAACTAATGATTCTAATACATTATCAAAAAGTAAGTGTATCAGAAAATATATCAACAAAAAAGACATATAATGGATATAATAAAAACAAATAATATGCAAAAAAAATAAAACAGCTAAACATAAGACATTAACTGGAAATTGGAATAAATCTTACTTCCAAATAATGGATAAGATACTTCCAATCCATGTTCGGCTTACTACACTGAAATCCGGAAAATCACACATTTAATAATTTAAAGAACACACAAACTTGACAAGGCACAACCAAAATACCATTCAAAACTAATGTGAAACTTTGAGGGGAACTAAAGAGTAGCCACATATATTTTATGCAATTAATCAAGTTATAATCAAGCTACTGATCTTTAAGCACATCAGCACATTCACACCAAACACATGTTTAAACTCAAAATTAAAATTGACCTAGGAATTACATGCAAAGGAACTTAATGACACAACAAACAACTATAACTTGCTTGGTGTATCCCATTGGAGATTACTCTTAATAATTATCTGAAAGAACAAGAACAAATAATATGCTTGACACAGTGGAAAATTAAATAAACATTGTTAAAGTAATGTAATTCTTTAAATATATTCTTATTGTAAATTGCTGATAATTGCCGCGTAGTAAAATTGACCAACATGAATTTAAATACACAATTACAGTAATTACTGTGATATCCGTGAAATTACCTCAATATGCAGATGATGAAGTTGAAAATGAGCGGTAAGACAAATTTAGTCCAAATGAAACGACATGGCACGTGAACCCTTGGCATAACAGACAAAATGAGGTGAACCTATAAAATAAATTGTATCAACTTAATGAAAAAAAATACAAAAATGGTTTTTATAAGCAATTGCGCAATAAATAATGAATTAAGTTTAAACTATAAATTTATTACCTGGATCCAGCAGTCTCGATTTCCAAATCACTAGCCATTTGGCCACTGGCAATTCAATATGCACATATCACAACCACTGCAATGTTGAGATTAACTTTTCTTGTATAATTTATTCACCAAATAGACAACACCTCCGACGTCTGTAAATGGAAAATTGAAAATGAAATGACAATTTCGGTGACACCGTCAATCACTTTTGACATGGAAAATACTGCAGTGTACGTTCGAAATGTATGAATAAATTTTATTTATATAATTTGATTTAATTTTTTAAAACTTAAAACAACCTAGTAAAGAACTAAAAACGTTTTAAAACTTTTTTTTTGGTTATTATCTTATACTTAAAGATACTATTTGACAATTTATACGTTATTCTAAACCAATAAATAAGCTTATTATATAAACTTTTATCTGCTTTTGAGAAATCCTGTAAATAAAAAAGAATATCTAAATATGTAAAAACAGATCATTTTAACGTTTAAAACACTTTGGCTGTCTGATGAAATTGATTTACATTTGATGTTTATTCGTATTACATTACTATTGAATAGGTAAAAAAAGCTATTGCATATAAATTAATATATTTTGAATTCTCCTAAGAGAGTACCGTCTATAAAAAAAAATATTTGGACCAACGTTAGCTTAGGTCGAAAGATTTAAAACAAAAAATCATACTTCAAGTTTGTCTTGTAAAGTGTACGTATAATGAAAATAAACACTAATGTTAGGGATGTTGTTTCCATGACGATGAAAAATATACCTGCATTCCTACTTGGTACTTATATCAAAACAAAAGCTGTAACAAATTAAACAAAAATACAATGCAAATCTCAACAGTCCAACCAGTTTTTAAACTTGAGTTAAATCATAAAGTAACCCCCGGAATCGTCACTATAGCTAAATTTGATGGAACCCATCCATGTCTTACTGCCAGTGCAGGATATGATAAAGTAAATTATATAAAAATGTGCATAAAGACTATTTTATTCATACCTTTTAAAACTTTAACCTTAGGTGCAGATTTTTATCCCTGTAATATCTTTTAAGGACCATATCGCAGGAAAGTTGAAGAATTTTCCGCTCAACCTTCCATAGAAATCTGAGCTTTTACTGTATCCCCGAAGAGTGCCCTCGACCGCATTAACTACTAAATAATAAAAATGTTTTTTTGTCATACAGATTATAATCCATCACCCTCATGGAGGCGTCGTAAGTGGGCGGGCTCAGCGCTCCCAAGCTCACGGTGAGGTCTCGGAGCTCAACCTCAGTCAAGCCGTAATCGCTCTCGCCTCAGGACCTCTCAGACCCGATAGCGGACGTGACATGTTGCTTATTGGGTCACCATCTCAGATTTTAGGTAGTTCGTAAAAATATTTAAGCGCTATTGGTTTCTAAATGCAATGGTGTCCAATAGTATATATGTACAAATCGCATGAGGAGGAACACTAAAATACCCGACCTGACTTATGAATCTTTTATAATAGTTTTTAACAAGAAAAGGCCGAGCCGTTCATTAATGAGCGACTTTCGCACTTTTCGTTCTTCCAGCGAATGCCCAGATAGGTGGCTGCTCGTTGGCAAGTGCGGTGTACTGCTTTAAGCTGTATTTGTTAGCTAGTGTGTGTGTGCGGAACTAAGTGCGTTTTGAAGAGAAGAGCCGTCATGGCGTATGCGTTTACTCAGCCGCTGATTCTCTGGGAACACACAATATTTTTTGTTGAAACAAAAAATGCAACTACCGGCAAATATAATGTTGCCTTATACAGTGTTCAAATGCTGAAATTAAAGTTTAGTTTGATCACGACAACATTTACAAATCCGTCATTGTGGTGGTAAAAATCTAAGAGTTTGAAGTTGAGAGTTGCTCAGTCATTTACCAAATTTGCATATGTCCCATTATTTTCTTTACACAAACTAGAAGAAATACTACTATTTAACGATTTACCCGGAAAAAAGAGGTAATCTCAGGTAATAAGCTATTTTAAGGAGCCTTTTTTAGAAAGTCTTATCTGAAAATAGGATATATTTTTTTATCAGGTAGTTTTGGGGTAGTTTTGGGGTAGTTTTGGGGACGCTCTAATAAAAAATATTATATATTCTTGCAGTAATACCTCTATTATTTTTTTCAAATAGAAATCTTTATGGATATTTCCTACTTACTCTTGGGCAGTACCACCCAAAGTCCTCTCCGCCATTTCCACTTGGCCCTTGGGCTAGAATGAGCATTCTACGGTAGCTTCTTTCCTCGTTTTCCACTTTCACTCGTATTTTCGAGTGAAAGTGGAAAACGTTGTATCAAAAAAACGAGCCGATGAGGCTGGTGTACGTCAGGGCCGCTGCATCTCGCCCGCTCTGTACAGCCTGTACACGGACGACATACCAGTAGGAGAAGGCACACACCTAGCATTATACGCAGACGACTACGCCTACTATGCAACCTCGGTGAAAAAAGAACGCGCAGCTAAAAAATACAGAACACCCTCGACCTACTGTCCGAGTGGCTAAGCAGATGGAGACTGCAGGTAAACGTAACCAAGACTCAGGCTGCAGTCATTGGCCATTACCATCAACTTCTGAAACCACTGAAGCTAATGGGGCAAGAAGTCACGTGGTCCCACACGGTCAAATACCTGGGGATCATAATAGACAGCCACCTTAGCATAAAGCATCACACTGAAGAAGTGATCAAAGACCAGGTCGGTCGCGCATTACCTCCGCTCGGTATTGCCTCCAAACTCCCGCTCAGAACGAATCTGGGAGTTTATAAGACATATGTTCGACCTCACCTAACATATGCAGCCCCGGCGTGGTATTCACTAACCAGCCGGACCAACAAAGGCCGCCTTCAATCTTAGCAATCCCGCATTCTACGCACAATTGTCAAGGCACCACGCATGGTGCAAAACTCGACGATACACCGGGACCTGAGAACAGAATACGAACAGGAATTCATCCGAAGACTGTCGAGCGCGATGTTTGCGCGCGCCGACGGCGCCGCCCTGGCGAATCCGCACCTGCGCAACATAGCGCCGCTGCACGCCAGACCACCAGACAACAAGGCCTACCAGCGGGAATTCGCGGCCGGTGAGGTCGAGCAAGATCCGGGCACAAGCCCGAGACCGCAGCCCCTGAAGGGCATCGATGATAATCACCTATTCCCTGATTAGGACAACCCTGCTAAGACCTAGATAACCCTAGCCAAGAGCGGTGGGTCAACATGTACAAGCCAGCTACCACGAAATCGTCACCAGGAGCCCGCATAGCGCGTACAAAAAATACGTGGGCAACGTAAAAGAAGCCGCTAAAGATGTATACAATACACATTGTATTATTAAACACAATACAATTTGTATTTTATTTAACTTCAACAACATAAGAAACCTGCGTAGAAAAAAGAGGGAAAACACTTTTTCTCCACAACCCGATGACCCGCCGATATTTATCGGCGGCGTGTATATATCGCGGCAGTGGTGCCAAGCGCCGTAGTCGCCTCCGCGTCGACGACCCAACAATTGGAGCATTCTACAGCTAAGACCCCAGAATCCCTGGATCAATGAATCAATTCGTAGAAATATATGAATTCTGGCTGTCTAGGTTATTGGGTCAAGCATCGCATGATGTCAATGCCAAAGCAGGCATCATTTCATCAGGTCTAGCATCTGAACAATGTATAATATTTAGATCTGTAAACCCTCCTCCTCCTCATCCTTCATCCTCCTAAAACAGAATAGCTTAAATGCAACAGGACAAGAATAGGCAGCAGTATTTCTGTCGCGAACGCTCTTACCCAGCGTTGCAATTATGGGCAAATTCCCGTTTCTTGGGGAGGCCGATGGTGATTATTTTCGTGCAAGTACTTTCCCCAACGGATTTTCACATGTGGTAGACCATGAGGTCCAATGCAGACGACCTTTTGTAAGAACAAACTCTTATCTATTTCTGCTGCCAAATAGCAATGTTCGCATTGCTGTTCCGGTCTGAAGGATAAGAGACAGTTAATTTACTCAGTAATGTGGCATAATATTTTTATTTCACAAGGTTGGCAACGCGTTATAGATATTCTTGTGCTTACTATCAACGCGGACTGTATCCTTGTTTGTCGCCCTGGTCTAATAAAAAAGAACAACTATATTTATAGAGATTAAGCCTTAGAAGCGCTTTGGAATGATCGCCGACAATCCCAAAAATATCGCACTGGAATTTTCGTCTGTAAAAGTATCTTATTCTACAAAATATACGCATTTTAAGTCTATGTATTGTTTCCAGCTTATGATGTCCACGACAACACGGACCTGTTCTTCAGAGACGCACCTGACGCCGTCAACGTGATAGTTGTGGGCACATTCGGAAAGTACACCGAGCCGATAGCGATAGTGGGTGGCAACAGCTCGGTGCAAGGCCTCGACTGGCAAGGAACCGAGCTGTTCTGGAATGTGGTCAGCGGAAAAGTCTGTGCTATGATCACCTTCGACTTTGACAAGGATGGTGAAAATGAGGTATACATTTTATTAACATAAGTTCCGATGTCTGGGACTGTATATATTAATATTATATCTACAATAGCGGTATTTACGACGGTGAGGCTTCGGACCACAAAATTATGGCAAAATACTATAAAATCATAAATTATAATAAATTCACACAACATCTCGGTGAGCAACAGATCAATCAACCCAATCTCTGTTATATTTTACAATAAATTTTGAACTCAATGGCGCTTTTTTACATCAATATCGATTACGAAGTTTTGACAAATTTGGGTAGGTTGATCTGTTGATGTGTGTACATTGCCCTGGTTCTTAATCGCTTGAAGCTAGTATATTAACTAACTAATCAGTATTACATACGAAAAAGGAATCATATGTATAATATCAAATACACAGGTAACACACACAGAACAACACGCATATAAGTATTTGCAAGGGTGGGTTATCGAACCCACGACCAAAATACTATGAATGTCAAGTATAATAATATAGTATTTGCTTGTGCAAACGTCTTAGCCTTATTCAGTCTTACTTAAATGTTTAACCGACAGCTTCTCATCGGCTGCGAAGATTCCTACATCAGGGTATTGAAAAACAATCAATTTATTATGGAGATAGCCGAGACTGGTCCTGTGGTCAGCCTGTCGCCGGTGACGGAAATCCGGTTTGCCTACGGGTTAACTAACGGCACGATCGGCATTTACGAAGAAGGCATACGCTTATGGAGGGTTAAGGTAAATATATTTTTTTAATAATTTTATACATTAGTACCTACTTACATAAACCACGTGAGAAATTAAGAGGTCATCAAAGGGTAAGATTATATTTTTTTGATTTCTCTTAATCTGTTCTGAATATATATTTTATACTACCTGGTGTTTCTGTTTTCTATTGAAAGTGGACACCCGTGTATATCCCTTTTTTATATCGGTCCAGCCAATCATTTTTGAGTTTATCACGTACAAAAACACAAATCATGTCTACATTGTCGCATTTTTTTAAATATATGCAATTATAGTCAAAGTAGCTCAGTAGAGATGTAACTTTTAAATTCTGAAAGATTTTCGTAATCCGTCTAGTTAGTTTTTTGTGGAATCATAACAAACAAAATCGTAATAGTCGAATCCTTTGGAATTGACAGAGTATAAAAAAACTTATTTTCTGTGTGCACCATTTTCGGTACCTATTATCAAACTATAGAAGTTTCACATAACCTTGGCCACTACTCTTTACTCCCTCGGGATGTTCAGACATAATATATATTTAAAATTTAATTGTCCTGATAGAAATGTGATCTAAAAGTGATCCATTTAAATAAAAAGAAGAAATACTTTGAGGATTCTTATCTATCTCTTAGGGATACCACACAATAACCATTTATTATCCTCATTGCACCCGCGCGAAGCCGGGGCGGGTGGCTAGTATATTATAAAATTAAAAACTCTTGTGGAAGACTAAACCAAATCGCCTGATTTTAGATCGGGGGATTCCTGAAAGCTAAAAGGACGTGTCCCTTAAAGCCTAAATATTATACCTAAACTAATATAAAATAAATTCATGAACATAATTGTTACAATTTATAAAGACCAGTAGCTACTTGAAACAATCACTTAACTCAAGATCTTGTTTGAGACCCGAAAAAAATTCTTTTATATGAAATAGCAAATTTTGTGTAATAAAGAATTATTATTTTTGATTAGTCGAAGCAAAACGCATTAGCTCTACAATGGTCCGGCGAGACGCTGGCTTGTTGTTGGGTAAATGGGCGCGTTGACTGGAGAGAAGGCGCCACTGGGCGGGTTCTGCGTCGTGTCCAGTTACGAGCTGGAGCGGCTGCCATGTTACTAGCTGACTACAGGTCTGTGGGAGCCCCGGACTTGGTTTGCGTGTCAGATCGAGGGGAAGGTATAGTTATACTTATTTTGAAGCTCACACTTCACCATGCATCTTAAACTACTGTAAATAACTTAATGTTTTGCCTAGTTATGGGCTACTCTCCATATCAGGAGAATACAGGTTTCAATGCCTCGGCTAAGAAATTACCATCGGAAGAAGACCGTCTAGCGATTACAGAGCTGTTCAATAAAAAACAAGCTCTTATGGTGGAACTCCAACACTACGAAGCAAATGCCGCAAGTGGAAACACGAGTCTTGAAACTTCCGATCGACCATCTACCGCGATGCCTACCAACACTCGACTGCAAGTGGCCGTGAATTCTTCATTTGAAAGCGTAAGTTGCTTCGATATTATAACATGTCCACTAGGCAATTTAAATGACTAGATTAAGATTTGAAGTTTTAATTTCAGTTTATGATGGTTTAATGTTTATTCAATGTCTATTTACAAACTATTACTCTCATTAATTATGTGATAACAGTAATAAATTAATAATTAAAATATCTTGCAGGGTTGTCTCCATTTAATTATTTCTACAAACAATGAGACAATAGTCCGAGCAGCACTGGTGCTGGCAGAGGGTATATTCGAGACCGGCGAGACTCTCGCAAGGCATCCCCCGCCGTCGCAGCTGCGGCCCGTACTACAAGTGCCGCTGAGACCACCAAGAGACGTCCCGGTAGATGTGCACATAAAGGTTGGTTAATGCGTTAGATAAACTAAAATTATATTATAGTTTATCTAACACATTATTGTTTTCTGCTTTTGGGTGGAGTTCACCTCAAGCTGCATTATTTACTTGTTGTGCTCCTTCCTAGGTTCTTAAGAAAAGATAGCTTTATGTTATAAGGCCATTTATTGTAGTTTTCTATTATTTTTGGGGGCACCTTAAATTAAATGTTTATTTATAAATAAATGAAGATATATTGTCATGTTTTGTAGCTCATTTCTTATTTTAACACTAAAATTACTGATTACCTATATTCAGACTTATTATAAGCAATAAGGTTAATGGTTTATGTGACTGAATTTCATTATCTTTCAGGCTTTAGTTGGATATCCAGACAGTGAACAATTCCATATATTTGAGCTCACTAAGCAACTACCCAGATTTTCAATGTACACTCTCACTACAAGTCTTAACCCACCCAAAGAAAGCTATGTCACTTTTCATATCACAGAAAGAGTGCAAAGAATTTGTATATGGGTAAACCAAAATTTCCTCTTTGATACTGAAGTTGGACTTGAGTCTGAGGAGACTAAAGATCTTCATTTATGTATGAATAGTCTTCGAGACCAGACTCTGTTGGAAATGGAATTTAGTGTAAGCGGGCAGGTTAAGATCTGCACACCAGATATAAGATTAGCAGGGGACCTGATACAAAGTTTGGCTGTTTTCTTGAATCTCACTGATTTACAGGTATGTTGGAAAGATATTGCCTAATGAAAGTCTATATTATTAGTACTTATATCTTTAATTAGAATCCAAATTTGTTTATTACATACTAAACAGATCAAGTCTCACTGACCATAAAGTTCAACAAAACCAACACATTTCACTGGGTTGAAAAAGAACATATTATTGTGGGGAGGTTCACGTTGGCTCACAGCTTTTACAACTTCCTGTCCAATTACACCCCCAACCACTGCAGCAGCTCCAGCCACACTTCCAAAAACATCAGTTAATAGTGCATCACTAATAAATCCCACAGGCAGTGACAACTCTTTGACCAATTCGTTTCTCATACGCAATAGTATTTCTGTGTCTGATTTGCGTTTAGCTGGGTCTGGGTTTCGGTTGTACTCATCTCTAAATCTGAGCAGGATTTTAAGAACAAAATATGATGGGTCACCGCGTCGTAAACGGGATCGTAATTCTGGTTTAGACCAATCAGCGGAAAGTGCGTTTTGCAATGGAACATATATAGCACGACGTTTTACTGTAATCGACACAGTCTCTCTAGCATTTTTTTCAGAATCATCTGGGCCACGTTTAACAGCTTTGTGTTGCACAATTTCCTCTGAATACTCATGATCTACCAGGTCGGCAAACATGTAACCGTACATACCCCAAACATCTCCACAAAGGAACTTTTTGTTGCTGTCACGGCAAACATTGTTAATACGCTCCAACTGTTCTTGTTTAAGACCGGTAGCGCAAACAATATCAAATGTAGTGAAATATTCGTCTGGTAAATCATCGACCGCTTTCGTTTCTGATGTTATATCGACCATAGGGTTCAACGCTCGAGCCCTTAGCAGCGAAGCTTCTGCTCTATTTTCTCCTATCTTGTCCGGTGGAGCCAAAAATTGGGAATAAAGGTCAATTTCTTTTAATTTCTCGTGATCCTGCAGGCAGACACTTTTTACACCAGACAAAATTATGTTTTTCGCAGTCTCCGCACCAAGGCCGGATAAACCGATAATGAGCACTTTGGAAGCTCGCAATCTTTTCTGTGATTCTAACCCCCAGAGACGTATTTGACGGTCATACTGTTCAGCCTCTGCTTCTGAGAGTTCCACCTCGTTATTTTCTACCATCTTAAGAATTAATACGCAACAAATATTCTGACAGTACTAACAACTCACGCCGCCCGGCACCTATGACGCGACGCCATATTGGATCATAGACAAAAATAGAGGTGCACTTAAATATGAATCATAATCGATGTTGTGTGGTTTTTTAAATTAGTATTATATTATAAATATTAAACAAATAATTTTAGATATACCAATTTAAAATTTATGATTGACGAACAGTCGGATTATATTGAAACATCTAATTTTGAAATCATAACTCATGAAGATGAATTTTATGAAGATACGTAAAACAATATAGACGCACATACTTTATATCGCAAAAAAAAGTTTGAGGCAGTTGAATTAGTGGATGAATGTTTGTATGAAGTTCATCATATTCAAAGATAAAATGATTCTGTATTTATGCAGGTATTTAAGTAGGTGATGAAAATTAAATGTTCCAGCATTTTTAAAATTCTGATGGGCTGTACTCATTTTATTATTAAATCTTGTCAGCTAAAATAGTTGTAATTTCACTGTTTTTATAAAATAGAATAAGGGATGTTTATGTAAATGAATAAATTTAACCAAATGCCATGGTTAATATTAACGACAATATTATTGTAATATTACTATTAAAAATGCACCCTTTATTATAAGTTAAAACTGTGAGCGTAGGGCTTGTAAAATATTATTTATAAATTGAGTATTTAAAAGATATCGCACGGTAGATACCCAACGAAAGTGGGTTTAGGGTGGATACACCACCACTTGTCAATTCTGGTACCTCAGTCGCCTGTTACAACACCTAGTACATGATGAGGCACTTTTCTACTCAGCCGAGAAAAAAACTGAAAATTTTAATTTAATTTCACAAAAAGAATTACGTCTAATACTGACTGTAAGGCCGAAAACACACAACAATGAGATATAGACCTACATGGAGATCTTCAAAGATCACAATATATTTTTGCTAATTGTAAACTTTGAGCAAATTAAGGGAAAAACAGCAAATATGTTTGTTCACAGTCCGTCGCAAAGTTTCCAGAAGCCGAGAACAAGCTGAGACACGAGATGGATATTGCTTCCCAAGTGGGTGAAATGAGGTCACGTTTGGCAGCGGAGACGGCTGAAAGAGCCCAACTTATAACAGCTCTATTACCAGCAGCACAAGACGCGGCGTCTTACGATTTGTACGTTAATATTTGATTACAAAAATGAACCTATCATGTCTTTGGTTTTTATTTCTAATTGCTAAAGCATATGGTACATTTTCAACCGGACCAATTAATATTAATTATGTATATTTAAAAAAAGCAATTGAGCCGTACTAATACTTTTGCTTGTCTGCGGAATATTTACAGAAAGGAAATGCTTAACCGATACAAGGAAGTGGTAATGTTGAACGAAGAGCTTCTAGCCGGCTGCCATGTGCGTCGCGCCACTCAGGAACAAACTGTGGCCTCTCTCAAAAATTTGCATACTATATTGCAACAGGCGGCGAGACTACGAGGCATGTTGAATTTGTTTATCATGAAACTTATCAATTCACCAGTTTAGAATTAGTAACAAGATATGTACACAAAGCAATAGATAAACCGTAACAAATCTGCCAAAATTATTTGGTGAGTTTTGAACTCTACAACTCTTTTAAAGCTTAATGTCGATTGCAAAATTTGATAATTCGTCTAACTTTGTCTGTTGCTTTATGTACATTTGAGACTGAGGCGTTTGGCGTGTCGTATGTCTGTTTTCTATGGTATAATATATATACTTGTTAACATCCAGAAGTAAATAATAGCGATAGCAATTATCATTTATGTGAATAAAACTATTTAGTCCAATAATAAAAAGGAAACGATTGCATCACATTCATCTTTCTAATACTGCGTATAAATCAAGAGTTCTAGGGCTTTTACTTGTGTTATATACCACATACACCGATCTCTAGAAATATTGTTGTAAAATTAAAGTATTTTATTAATGTTTCAACAAAACGAAACAATTTGGCTCAATTGATATAATTACTACTTATGTTTTTTTTACCTTAAATGTTATTGTTGTCAAAAATAATTATTCTGTTAACAAATAGTACATTTAAAATAGTTTATGTTTTCAGTTGGGAAATATAGCAAGGCCGTGGTAGCCGCTAGCAGGAAGGCTGTACGAGAAGATAATGTAGAAGCGCTTGTTAAAATTCTTCAAGTCGGAGATTCGTAACTATGTAGAGTGAATAAGACAATATAATATAAAAATAACACATTTATTTATTATTATAAATTACATTCCTTAACCTATTAATATAATTTAACATTGTTCTCTTACATATTAATTGACATAAGGTATAAAGGCATAAAGGTATTTAAAGTAACAGATCTACCAACACAAATCTGTTAAAATTTCGCAATCGATTTTGATCTTCAAACGCTTTTTCTCAGGGTTGAGGGTCTCAGTAGGTGTGATCCTTATCACAGTGGCAGGGTCGCGGGGTAGTACCGACGGTTATCACTAGATGGCGACCTCTGCTCGAGTGGACAGAATTAATTCGTGGTTTCCAACAAATGTAGATTAAGTGAGCTCGCACACGCGCGGTGGGTTATCATCGCTCGAGATGCAGGGACTGCACGCATTCGCTGGCGAACTCTGTTTACTGCTTTAACGAATGTGTGAATTGTGATTGTAGCGTCAGTGAGAGGGCTACTAAGGCTTTCAAAAAAGCCATTAGAGGCATTTATTTAAGTTATGCTAACAGGTGGGTCTTTAAATGCGAGATATTGAGTTTAATGTTGATAATGAAATTTTTCAGATTAGTGTAGGTTGATTTGTGTCATGACGGGTGTAAAAAGCTCAATTGTAGAGTATAGTCATTATAATGTTTGTCATTTCTCTAAAGTTACTGGGAATTATATGATTTCTCAAGTATTGACTGTTTATATTTTGAAGGGGTACAAAATTTTCACTACAGATTAGATCAGTCTTTATATTATTGACAGTATTTGTATATATTAAATAATATTTTATCGCCCCTAGATTCATAAAATTATAAACTGAAAAGAAATTCATCATAATTTTTCTGTAAGCCATATTTTTTCAAGCTAGTAAAAAGGTTTTTGTCTGGACTGGGCTTGATTATTTCAGAGCAAGGGTTGAGTTTGAGGTCTTGGTTCGGAGACTTAATTGTTTAACAAGTTAAGTGCAATGTCACAATCCTCTCACTTCCATAAATACTTCACGTTATATTTTCAAGCAGCCCCAAACCTTCTGTAGAATGTAAATATGGATGGCTAGTTTAAAAACTAAATACGACTAAAGCTCAAGAGTAATTTCATGAAAAGTTCGGGCACGGTATACATTATCGATGGCTTGATGGGTGACGGTTTAGATTATCGATAGCTTGATGGGTGGATGGTATACATTCTACATTAAGGCACTAAGGACTAAAGTCTGATATAACAGTGACAGGAGTTGAAACCGTTCAGTATCACACAGTAATTTGTCGCGTTGCGTAATGCACGTCGTCGGCGCTGACGTTGAGCAGGAGCCGCGGCTCGGCCGGCTTGGGCTCCAGCAGCAGCAGCTTGAGTGCGGCCAGGCGTGCGCACGCGGCCCGCGCCTGCGCCGGCGTGGGCGCGCGCACGGCCGCGCTCTTGTAAGGGCGCCCGTCCAGCGCCACTATGGCGGCCGCGGTCGCCAGCGCGCGGGAGAGCGTCGTCTCGTCTGAGCCGGTTCTTTCCACCTGGAATGAGGGGGAGGGGGTAACAATAGTGACGACACTAGTACCCGCACCAGGCACCACAGGAATTCGTGTATTTTTTT